>CM019754.1:10965565-11305565 GCA_009761765.1 Phenacoccus solenopsis | reverse complement strand
GGTAACCCCGCCTTCCCCCCTCCAACATCATGTATGGAAGTGAATTCGGGATATAGTATACAACTTATCCCCAATAACCATATGAATTCATATTAATTACATTTTTACCAACTTGAGGCTCCTCAAGCTCTACTCAAAATTTTGATAATCCGCCATTTTGAATCCATTTTGATCCAAATTCAAGAGGTCATATTGTGGTCACCAACTAACCTCACACACAAAATTTGACCTCTTTAACTTGATTTGGTGGGGAGATATGGAAGATTCAAGAAATTTCATGACTCAAAACTTCCTCAAAAAGCCGTTTTTTGATCTAACTCCTCTCAATATGCACTCAAGAAGCTGAAATTTGGATATGTTAGTATCCGTGACTCACTCTTTCATATGAAATCAAAAACGAAAAATTTGAGCTTTTTGCCCCTTCTCCAGCCCCCCTCAAAATTTGAGTGATCCGCCATTTTTAAATTTATCGAAAAAACAAAAAAACTATTTTTGCGCATTTTCAAGAAGAGTCTCTCACCAAATTTTGAGCGAATTTTATGAATACTCGCCGGCGCTACGCGTGGGGGAAAAAATATATATATATATATACCAAAAAGTTGGACATTTGCCAGATGATTACAAATGGTCTGAAACGCAAAGATTTGAAGACCCCACCCTCCCCCGACCTTCCCTTCCCAAATCAGGTAGGCTGTAATAGCTATCGTTTTGTTAAAAACTCAGCTAAAAATGATTCAACAGTGATTCCAAAAATGTTTCCATGTTGCAACTTTGAGCCCCCTTACCTACAAAATGAGGATTTCTATGTAAAATGATAGTGTATTTATTATTGGGAGCATCATAGTATACCACAACCTCTGGCTACAAGATTCTAGAACAGGTGTTTCCAAAAACAGGTCTCACTTATACTCTTTTCTCATAAAACGTTTCTTTATTTCTAAATTTTTATTTTATTTTCGCTTTCTTTATTTAATTTTTTTTTTTTAAATAAATATTTTTAAATTCAAAAATTTATATTGATACATAATGATTTTCGAGTCTCTAGAATGTTCACGCACAGATTACTACAACCTCGCCTCTCTAGGCTGCCAAGCTGCGTTATTTCATATCGAAAATTCCATCGTATTCATTTCATTCGCTGTTTAAAGGAAAGCATTAATTTATTTACAAATTTCTGAAGACAACCAATCCCTATTCCATGCCAGACAGACATTAACGAACATAGCGTCAAATTTAACACATTTCACGTCACAGGTATACGTTTCAACGTTAATAACCGTCATTTTAATTTAATTACTTTTTAAAACTCACATTCGTTAGGTCTTATTATTCGAAGCTGTTTAAGGTAAGAGTCTTTCGAGACATAAACATGGATCTGAAGAAACGAAAGTGGGATGATCTCTAGAAGGTCACGATGAAACCAGGAAGATTTAATAAATTGATGATTTTACTGACTGGAATACATTGTAAAAGTAGAATGTATGGCGAAGATTCTTAATGAAGTGTCGGAGCTAGCGCCCCAAGCGCTTGAAAATGTTACTACTCTAACCTACCTTGTCTCCTACTTTTAGGCTTGCAACCTGTAATTTTTAGCCAGATTTCCTTAGCATAGTTTAGTACTCGCATATGATCGTGTTGCGCAAATAAATACATATAGAAGTAAAATAATTATTAGAATTAATTCAGTTTGACTGTACACTTGATGAATATAGTTTCTACATTATTTATATTCGTTCTTTTGGCGTGGTGCGAACTATCGCGTCACACTGGTGCGATTTTTCGCTATCAGTTCATCTTGTGGTACGAGTTCTCGCTTCACACCGGTGCGATTCTCCGCTATCGGCAGATTTGGTTGGTGCGTAACAACGCGTCAACTATTGTCCTATAAACTGGTGGTAACTTTGAGCTTAATGTCAGTTTGGTTCGGAAATTGAGGAATTCCAACAGAAGTAACCACGAAGAATTTTCGTTGCGAAAATGAAATGATAATTATTATGTACTTTTATTTGTATTCCAACTGAGCGAATAAATGGTGCAATGATAATGCAGAATATTTAACACTGCAGCTAAGCTAGGTACTTGCTGCGTGAATTCAATTTCCAGAAAATACCATTAGAATTAAAAGCACGAAAACAGGAACCCGGTGACATCTGAGATAAGAAACTCTACCGTATCTCATAGAATGCTTATTTTCACTACCTTTCTGCCCCAAATAACGCGAATACTAAAAGCGAATACACTTCCGGTGATCGAAGCTCGATAAAACAACACAAAATTGACCGAGGAAATTAAATTACTTTCTGTATTTCGTTAGACGCGCGACAAAATAAATGAAACGAAAATATCTTCTCTTTCTTAAATTCCATTCGTCGCGCAGACCTACGATAACGAATCGTTACGTTCTTCTGTCCATTGATAAATGCGACTCGATACGTTTCGTTAAGCCAGCCTTCCTCAATTACGAAAGTCTACCATTTCGTCTCCTTCCTCTCGCGATTAACTATAATTCCTTCCTCGTTTTCGTTTAAATTACAAACTGAAAATTTGGCGTCGGGGAAAGCGCAACTGGGTTCGTCGAAAAGAACTACGCTAATGCTAATTACAACCACGTTCGAGGTATTCCGACACGTCGAACATACCATCCTCCCATTCTTCACGCTAAATTACACCTTTTTGCAAGCCGAACAAAAACGGCGCGATTTTTCCTTCTATTCGATGATTCCATCTATTTGGAAAAAAGCGAAAATTCTTTTCAAGGTGACGCTGACGCAACGATGGCCTCTACAAAGCGCGAAAAACACATGTTCCTCGCGTATTTTCAAAAAAAAAAAAAAAACACCGCACCAAGTTTTCCAACCACCAACGAGGATAAATTAAAAATATCGCCGGGAAGGGAAGCTATATAGTTCGATAACGTCATTAATTACCTTTCTTAAATCCGTCACGTAATTTGACAGGTCGACGTCGATGCGAAAGATTTTGGAAGAATTACTAAAAAAAAAAATCTAATAATTTTTCACCGCGTTAAACAAAAATCCAACATATAGACGCCTTTTAGAGATTTTTTTCACTTTTTTACAACACAAGATACCCGATGAAAATAAAATTGCATCGAACCAAGATCATACCAGTTTCAAGAGCAGTTTTGTCCAATATGCAATTAACATTCTCATGAGCTGACAAATTTTCAATGCACTATATACCAGCGAGGAATTTGAATAAAATTTAATGTTTTCTTACAGTGCCCTCCCGCCTCCCCCCACCCAGAACATATTTTTGGTGCTTAAAATAAAAGTGTAGACACCTTTTTTTATACCTAGCAACGTGAGATCAAAACTAGAAACAAAAAAATTCTTTGAAAATTTTTTTCGATTTAATAATAATAATATATTTTATTTTTAAAGACCTTCGAACACTCAATTTGAAAACATTAATATGACAACCATTACAATTTTTCACGTTCATAAAAAAAAAAAATTATAAAAAAATATTGAATATTTACTTAAAAACCCATTTATAAATAAAATTTAAAATATTAAAATATTTAATTTAATTATTCCGTGATTTTTTTTTGTTGGCTTTTTCAATCGCTTTGGTTACTACGCCACCTCTAGGATGGTTAGATTTTAAAGATGAGGCCACATCGCTAATTATTGAAGTAATCCAAAATGATTACAAATGTTCAAAAAAAATGATAACATTAAAATATAAAAATATTTTTAAAAATTCAAGCAGAAAAATTAATTAACATTTATTTTTAAACAATTATCAATAAAATGTATAAACATTTTTTTCTATTAATTTTTATGTTTAAAATCATATTATTGATTTTATTTGATTGATTAATTAAATTTTCATTAATTGAATTGTATATTATTGTTTAATTTTTATTACATATACATTTTTTTCAAAATTAAATTTCAATCTTCTGGCATTACCGATCATTGCTTCTTAAGAGAATAAGAAATAAAATACTGTTAAGGAACAAAAAAATGAGAAACTGAAATTTGAAAAACAGTTCAATAAGACCTCATTAAAATATAAAGTTGAAATATAAATATTATGATGTTGTAGCTAACAAATTATTTTATAGAAAAGGAAGCAATTCTATTAGCTCATTTGACAGCCAGAAACAGTGACTAAATCTCATTAAATACTGTATCGTAAATGAACCTATATTCAAAATCATACAACGATACTGGAGATTTCTACTAAGAATTGCTATTGAGAGAATTCAAAAATAGGAAGAGACAGTGACGTAAGTACGATGAGAGGTCATAGGGTTGACAACCTGATTTTTTTTCTATTAATAGCAAAGTACTCGTATTAATAAAAATGAAATTTATGACAATTTATCTAAGAAAAAGATGGATTTCCAATTATTAAAAATTTTCTATCTATTCAAGCAAAAATAATAGAGGAGGGCTGAATACGGAGAGAAATAGGACTCCACGCTAAAAGAGAATGGCACAGCCGTATTCTAACGACAACTACCATCAATTTCTTGGTAACATTTTCAAGAATTTGTATTCTGTGAGTAAAAAGTATACTCGTCATTATTGTTTTTTTTTTGTTATTATTTCTCTCTGAAAAAAAATCCTATCTAGTGAAAACGAACTGTTCCCATCTGCCAGAGTAAAATATGTCGAAAAACGAAAAATAAGGGGCTATATTGCGAAATGTTAAATCTCTTAAATCCGCCGTAAACTTTTACCACTCGTATCTTCCTAATGTTAGGCTTCTTAGCTATATGTTAAGCAACAACACGCTCATCGAGGAAAAATTTCTCAAGTACGCAATTTTCGCGACTTTCGGGAATCAAACATTTCGCGCATTTTCCTCACTCCGACTACCATGGGTAACCACAAACTCAGCATAGCTTTATCCGATTACACGTTTAGGAATTTTATACATAGCGACTTTCCCAAATACGATTTATTTTAGTCTTTCACTTCTCGCCAAACAACTTTTTATGCAATTTGAAAATCTACCATTGCTCAAAGTTTTTATGCGCGTATTTTATCTACTTTAAAGTCGAAAAAAAAATTTACTGGTTCCAAACTGTTGTTTTCTTGCGTCATATGTCCGTGGGTGACAAAATTGGGTATCGTATCTTTCTTATTCATTATACACGATGAGAGTATCAACTTGTGAGGTACATATAATAAAAAATGTTTACCTAAAATTGAATATTGCACTTGCATTTCTAACGTTTCGAGAGCTCTAGGGAATTTTAATAGCTTCTTTTACGGCAAGCTCTTTTATCACATTTAAGAGCTCCGTTAGTGAGTTATGGACAGATGGTGCTATCTTGGGTAGACCCACCTGGGCCTGACAAGGATAGCAGCAAATCTGAAGTGTATCTCATAAGAATCGTTGCTTATCGTTTGTATACATGAATTTTGAATTTTTCTTACCCCTCTAAAGGTTCCTAATATGCTATGTTCAAGGGGTTTCCAAAAACTCACGCCGGAATTTCTACCTCTTTAAATAACATCGGGTCTCTGAACGTCTGTTCGCTATCTACGGTCCAGGGCCTGAGAAGGATAGTGGCATATATATATATATTTATTTATAAATTTCACCAATCTGAGACCCGCTATATGGTTCTATCCTACTTCGGGTCTTAGATGGATAGTGGCAAATCTGAAGCGAGTCTCGAATTACTGCCCTATACCTTTTATATAACTAATTTCAAGGTTTTTCTTACCCCTCCAAGGTTTTCCAAAAAGTTATATTTTAGCGATTTCCAAAATGCTAACTTCTATCTATCTAGCTCTTTAAATAAGAGTGGGTCTCGGGTTGTCTGTATCATGCTGCGGGCCTTGAACTGATAGCAGATTAATATATGGTTATATAGTATATACATGAATATATATAGATATAATTTTAGTCATAGTGGTGCCCGTTTTAAGCATACGAAGTCATTGTGGTGCCCGTTTTTAACGTTATGGTGCCCAAATTGGGCACCACAAGGTCTTTAAGCTAAAAACTATCAGAAAATGATCGTCTCACTCCTCTGGGTCCACAGCTGAAGTTTTAGGGGTGGGCACTACAATGACTACATTTATATATTAAAAATTAAACCCCTTATAAATACTGGAGTTTATGGTGTATATGCCTTGTGGTGCCCGATATGAAATCCTCAGAAGACACTTTCTTTGTGGTGCCCGGCATATGGCTGGGCGCCTCATAGTTCAAAATATGCAAGGGCACCATAAGATATTGAATACGCATATTCATACATACCACTATCCTTCTCAGGCCCTGGACCGTAGATAGCAAACGGACGTTCCGAGACCCGGCTTTATTCAAAGAGGTAGAGATGCCCGTGAGTTTTTGGAAACCACTTGAACTTAGCACATTAGGAACGTTTAGGGGGTAAGAAAAATTAAATATTCATGCATATAAATGATATGCAATGGTTCTTATGAGATACACTTCAGACTTACTACTATCATTGTCAGGCCCAGGTGGGTCTACCCAAGATAGTATCATATCTAGGGTTCCCCAACGTTTATATAAAACTGAAAGCTATATATGCTCAAATACACACAAAACGTTATGAGACCCAAAAGGGTCTCGCAACGTAGGATCGGGTCTTAGACACGTACCATACCTTTCTTTTCTTTTTTTTTTTACAGCTTTTATAAGAGACCTCCTTGTTGCCTTGTGGGATCCCTCTCTCTTCTACCCAAGGATTAGGGTTTTTCAGGGGGGATACCAGCAACAAGTGGAGAGAGGATGAAGGAAAGTGAAGCTCTCCTACTTCACGAGACTGTGAGCAGGGCCATCACCTATAACACCGTGTTTTAGGTCACCTCAAATGGAGTGCCTAACGGTATAAGAAGAGGAGAGAAGGAGAAAACCTGAGTTTTGTAGGCCTCACTAGCGTATTGTGCCCAAGGGCTTACTGTCATCTTCACCTTGGAAGGCGTTCTTCCTCCCAGAGCTTTTTGATAACCCTCCGTAGGTAGGCTATGTGCTCTGGGTGGGTGGGTGAGAGGGGCTCCTCAGGACGCCCCACAGCATGCCTGGGGCATTCCAGGAAAACGTGATCTGGAGTCTCCAGTGGGTGTCCACAACGGCAAGCTGGGGAAGAACGCCTTTTGTACTTGCATAAGTAGCTACCGAAGCAGCTATGCCCAGACAAGGCCTGGAAAATCCAGAAATCCAATTCCAGTCTGTGAAGAGGCTTGATTGGATGGAGGGGAATAGTCTGTGGGTCCAAACGCGTACCATACCTATATATATATATAAATTTTTTCCTTGGGTCGTAGCGTCGACGAGTATGGTGACAACGATATGACCGCATGAATTTTGGTCAATTGTAAGAGCAAAAGACTTGCCACACGTCCGGTATTTCAGTTTTGTCCGGGAATGTGTAAAGAACTATATCGGACAATTTCGAATTTTCTGTATTGTGAGACTAACGGGTACTCCAGAGCGCACGGCATCATCCTCTACAATATGCAATGTCAAAGCATGATACATTTTTATTTATTACTTACGTTTCAATTATACTCAATACACACAATATAATATAGAATATCACTCGTAAACAAGATTTTTGCATATAAAAAATAATTTTCTATGGCATTTGACATTTTTTTTTTTGCTTATTTGTTGGCGTCCGGTATTTTCAAAATGGAGATGTGGCAACTCTAAGCACTACATATTCTAAACTCGATTTCTTAGATGCGCAAGTGAAGAAAGGTGGAGGTTTTCATACCCGATAAAGATTTGAAGACCCTAACCTCCCTACCCCCTTCACAAAACATTTAAGCTGCGATAGCTATCGTTAAAAACTCAACTAAAAATAGAAAAGTATAAAAACATAAGACATTTCTCCAATTATCGAGATTCTTACAAACGCAGCAACATCTGCATCAGAAAATCACATCAAAAGACATCTTTTCATGAATGAAAACTACGAGAAAATTCGTCTCGCTAAATGCACCATCCAATCGCTTCCTTTTAAAGAAAACGTCGTAAACATCGTACCTATTCCATTTACGCGTTATTTCGTTCATGTCAACTTAAAACCGACAAGATTGAACGGAGGCGGTTAAAATTAAACATCTGCTTGGATTCAAACGATTCCACCACCAGGCATTTACCTTTTTACGTAGGTAGCTAGTAGCTACGTCGTTTAATTGTTTCGAAAATCGGTCGCTGCCAACCTACTGTACAGCGAATTAACCGCGGCTCAAATTTCATATCGAAATACTCCGTCTATTTCCGTCTTAAGGGATTGAAAGTGTGTACAGTCATTATAAACGTGGCCATTCTCAGAAATCACAAATGACAATAGCTTCTCGAAAAATAGCTCTAGGAAGCTGATTTACCACGAATTCTTTCTGCAAGGCATTCGAAGTTGAAATAGGTTGCAATGAAACCAAAGAGTTGAACCTACATTCGATTTTCTTATGAGCCATTGTCATGCTTCTTCAATCAGCAGTTTTTCAAAGCAATGTAAGAAAATCCTAAATGTGATACAAATACCCCTCCCCTTGCTTTATAAGTCAGATAGGCTGCAATCCAATAGCAATCATTTTTATTAAAAACTCGGGTGAAAATATGACTGAACATATTTTTTATTTTTTAAAAACATACCCTTCAAACAATTTCTACATCTGTATAATGTATAATCATTCAAAAACATTTTCTAAACTGCAGGCATGCCATCTATAACATAATGCCCTATAATATGTCTTTTTCCAACAATGATGACATACGACAGCGAAGTAGGAACTCATACTTACATTGTATGGCTATACGTAGTTACGTACATATTTTAGAACATTTGTATGCAGGAAGAATTTCACACAACATGAAATTACATCGAGCCGCAAAATTCCTCCAAAATTATTCGTACACTATATGAAAAATCGTTCGCCTAACATAGCGTGTCCGAGGTAATAAATAACATCCGCCTTAAACGTTTTTTAATAATTCACCATCATTACATTCTTTTGGGGGAAAACACCTCGTACTTTGGATTTTATCGTACGAACCCTCATCCGCCACGTCTATTATAATTTCTTCCCCAATACTAAAGGGCATACACTCGAACGTTTGAAAAAGAAAATTTTATTTATAGGAAAATATTTATTAAAGAATTAAGAGCGTAAAAAAATTCCACCATCGAGAAAAGAAAATTAATTTATTTTAAATCCACCAGCCTACTAATCGTGGAAATAAAAGTAACAATATTCTAATAACTATTATTGACGTAATACAGGGTGTTGAACAAATTTTCAATCGTCAAAAATCATGACTCTGCATAACTTTTTCTCATTAATGTTTAGATCATATTACCGTAACTCCACCCGGTCCCTGAAAAATCAGTATTTTAATAACAGAATAGCCGCAAGAAAATCTCAAGCGATAAATAAATCAACATATTTATGAAAGTAGAAAAACGACACATTAAATAAAACAAAATAAAAACAAACTGAACAACGCGGTGATCGTGTGAAATTATGAACCTATTAATGCTATATACATTGTACCTATACAAATGACCAAAAAATTACCCTTCGGATATTTTTTTGTTTTTTTTTTCGATTTTTTTACTTCTTAATCTCAAATAAAATGACTTTTTTATGAGTTTTATGACTTATAAGACCTGTTAGACACCCTGAAATATTTTATTTTGGAATATGAACCATATTCAACATGATACAATGTTTTTAGCGGAGTTTTGAACTTACAGCTAACCTGATTTGAAAGGAGGGGGGGGAGGCTTGAGGGAAGGTGTGGTCTTCAAATGTTTGCTTTTCAGACTATTTGTGATCATCTAGCAAATGTACAACTTTTTGGTGCATACATATTTTATTTCCACGCGTAGCCCTGGCGGTTATTCATAGCCTCTTCTTGAAAATGCGACTTTGTTTTTTCGATATATCTCAAAATGGCGGATTAATCAAATTTTAAGGAGGTTGGAAAAGAGGCAAACAGCTCTAATATTTCCTTTTTGATTTTACATGAAAATGTGAATCACGGACACGAACATATCAAAGTGTCAGCTTCATAATGGAGCAAAAATGGATTTTTGAGGAAGTTTTGAGCAATGAAATTTCTTGAATCTTCCATACTTCTTCACTAAATCAATCTAGAAAGATCAAGTATATTATGTGAGGTTAGTTGGTCACTAGGATATGACCTCTTGAATTTGGGCCAAAATGGATCCAACATAGCGGATCATAAAAATTTGAGTAGATCTTGAGTAGCCTCAAATTTGGAAAAATGTAATTAATATTAACTCATATGATTATTGGAGATGAGAAGTATACTATATCCCCAATTCACCTTCACACTTGATATTAGAGGGGAAGAGGAGGAGTATCGGCCTCAACATGTGGTGGGAGTATACGAGAGATCAATATTTTTCTATTGCTGTATCATATGATAAAATGAACACGAGTGACTAACCTATTCTGATTTTTTCTTCTTATGTGATTTAGGAAGGTAGTAAGAGCAAAAGGGAAAATTTCTGGAGGAAATTTTGACTCTTCCATATCTCCTCACCAAACTATTTTTTTTTGATTAGTATTCATTACTTTTCATTTTTTCCGATTTCAATTTCATCACTTGAACGTTTACTTCATTCTTTATACTAGTATTTTTTATATTACATGTTGTTAAATTCAATTTTTTGTATCATGTCCAGATGTGTCGTAAAACGGAAGCAAAATGGGAAATAAAACGCTTAAAAATTACTCCAATTGAAATTTGAATTATGTGACAGAATGAAATTTCGCATCTGGGTAAAACCATCTATGAAACGTTAACGCGTTTAAAACCGCTGCGCGTATTACCATAAAATCACCCTTTAAAAATTCATTTTCTTTGGCCAAAATAAACCGCCTCCTTCGCTAAGAAAATTACTACCTCCCACCTTTAACTAGGTCATTAGCGTAATAAAGTTTATATCGTTCGTAAATACGTACCTAAGCGTATTAACATATATTACGCGATAGTTACGCGGCGCTAGGACACTACAAAGTACAGAACTTCACCACAGAAGCTCGTGTCGTTGTTTCCAGAGCTTTCTTTATCGAGGGCTGCGAAACGGGTTGGAGGAAAATTCACGATCTATATCCTATCACTGCTTCCACCTTGCAGTAATGTGAGAGTGGTTTGTATCGGAGGACAAATTTGAATTTATATTATGGAGAGAATTCAATGTTTAAGTTCGATTTAAATCATAGATTTCATATTTTCAAAACAAAATGAAAACAAATTTCATTCTAAACACTGAGACACCAAATTAATACCTAATGATGTTAATTTTGGGTCCGAAGTCCGAACGGCTCCGCATGGTCTCATTAGCAGCTTCTCAGCAGAAAATCATCGCTCACCTTTTTTTCATCCTCAATATCGATTTTTCGACCATAATTTTCGTGCTTGTCGGGTGTTATCGATGCGTGTTTCACTCCTATTACAACCAGTCGCCGGGTTTCGTTTTAACCATACGCCGTTCCGTACTCGATAATTACCACGAATACGGCTAATGTTTTAGAAATGATTACAAGGTAATGCTACGAACTCGCGCGATTATTCAAATACCAATTCTACGCCGAAAATTTCGCCAACCTTAACGAGGTAATTTTCGCTTTTCCGCGAAATTACTTCCCGCGTTTATGGAAAAAGGAAATTACCACTAATTATGTACAATTATAACGAGTTTATAATTCGATTTTCTTTCATATTCAAGAGCGGGAATGTAACCGACGTATATATTTGTACAACTCCTCACAGCATTCCACATAACTAAAGTTGTAAAGAGTGAAATTTCCAACAACTTTATTTCTATACATTTTTACTTTATGACCCTTCATTCCGGAGATATTTGCCACAAAACTGAAAAAGCTTGGAAGTTCGATATTTTCAATTTTCTAAACTTCCAATAGTTGATGAATTCAAGTTTAACCTAGCAGTATTATCGCTATTGTACTGAGAGCACTATAAAGCTCAGAAAATAAGATATATCGTTTGTTTGTATCGAAAAATATTTCTTAAGGTCCACTTTTGGCCGGATGAGCATATTTTTTTCATTCCAATACATTCCCTTGTAATAATTAACCAGTTTGAGCCAAAATTAATTTATGGTTTTATTAACACACTTTGGTCCTAATTTCCTCCCAAAAATCCCAAAATTAAATCCAGCGACTAAATGTTTACCACAGAGTTGCTCAAGCAACCTGCCACATACTTTATCCTATCAAAATCTACGAAGAACTCTTCAGTTTATATATATCTTCCTGTAGAAAAAATAAATAAAATTTTTCCTCATATGAACTTTCAAAGACTTCGTCATTACCATTTTTTTCTTTTTTATTCTCCTTTTTCAACGTTTTCAAGCGATGTATTTTCCTTTGGTCGCTGCTGTAAAGCGCGACAATTTACTCACACTTCAGATGCTGAAAGTCATCGACAACTTAGCAGCTGTGAAGCCAAAAGACTTAAAAACGAACATTCCTTTAGATCCCTGAGTGTGCTGTCACAATTGTTTTCACCGGAAATTTTTTTATTGTCGTTAAACTGCTTTCGTCTATTATTATTTTTATTTCTTTGTGGTATTGTTCTTGAATTTAATCGTTCATTGTTTTTCTTCCATTATTGGGCATGAATTTGTTTGTTCCATTCTTTTATTTGTATTATCGTTGAACCTTGACCTTTCATTTTCCTTCTTCTATTATTGATTCGAATTGTTTTGTCCGGGCATTTTTGTATTGTCTTTGACCTTTTATTATTTTTATTCCTTTGTTGTATTGTTCTTGAATTCAACCTTTCATTGTTCTCCATCTATTACTGAATTGAATTTGTTTTTCCATTGTATTTTTATCTACATCCTTAAACTTTGACCTTCCATTATTTTTTTATCATTGTTGCTTTGAACTGTTTTACCCCGACATTTTTTTATTGCTCTTGGACTGCTTTGACCTTTTTTATTATTTTAATTTCTTATAAAGAAGACAATTCAAGATAGAACATCAAGTATTAATTACTTACTCGCATTTTTGTACATTAAATCGAGTTGAAATTCAAACAGTTCAATAATTCAATACAGAGATGGAGAATATTTCGAAATTACAATTAGTCATTTATTTCCAATTTATATTGAAGCTTTTAAATGCTCCTTGAGGTGAGAAATTTGGAATAGTAAACACTAGTTCTAATTACTATAAACATTTAGGTATCAAACACCTCGAATTAAAGTTCTTATTTATTGTGTCATGGGAATGTCCAGATTAAGTATGTATGCTAAAGCGTATTTAATAATTCAAAATATTTATCCGCTGAAAAAGCTATTCAACAAATTAAAAATCAATATAATCAACCAAATACATTCCCCACAGTTACATTGAAATCTTGGACATTTAGATATTATTAACAAATTTGCTTCATATTATTTTAAAGAATTATTTTTATAAAACTGTGTAAAATGATTATTGAATTATGTTGCAAAGAATGGAAGCTTTAGGATACACGATTTTTGTTCTATGTTTTGAGTGCTGTAGTTTCATTACGTAAAAACAAATCATTCGAGAGTTCTTCGTAGATTATGATGGAATAAAGATATGTAGGGTTCTCTAAGCAACACTGTGTTAAATAGTCGCTGGCTTTAATTTTGGGAGGGTACAAAGATGTAAAGTTTAAAACAAATTAGAATCAGAATGTTAGAAAAATGTGTAGATTAATCTAAGACCAAATTGGTTAATTTTTTATAAGTGAGCGTACTGGAATGTAGATAATATGCTCATCTGGCCAAAAGTGAACCTTTAGAAATATTTTTCAATAAAAAGAAATGGTATATTGTATTATCTTAGCTATATAGTGCTGTAGGTAATATTATTAGATTAAACTTGGGTTCCTCAACTATTGGAAGCTTAGAAAATTCAAAATTTCGAACTTTGAAGCTATCTTACTTTTTTGGAAAATATCTCTGGAAGGAAGGATTGTAAAGAAAAAATGTAGTTCACCGAATGCTGGGCTTTTGAACATTGAAGCATAACAGAAACTAGATGATGATTGTTGGGTTAATTTTAGTCGCAGATGTGGGAGACACAATACGAAGGAAGTAAAATTACTAACACCAGTTGCAGTAAAAAAAGTAAATTGAAGTTAGAATATATGTACTCTAATGAGAATAACAGAAACCAGATGATAATTGTTCATAATTTCGCACTAATAGGTTGGTAACGATGGGAATAGCAATGCTATCAAGGGAAAGTTCGATCGAGACCCATCTTTGTACTTCATCAACATTACTAAACGTCAAAATTTAAAAGTTTCCGACTTCATCAATTCCAAAAGTCGATGAAAAGAAAACTCGTAAATTTTTACAAACGCAAGACCTTTGAACCTTTCATCATCGGATTCCGACGCCTTGCGAATTTTTAACGAAACTTTTTCATTTCTGCATCGGTTTTATTCGTGTATCCATCACAATTTCTATATCTATTTATCTTGGCATTGTATAAAATTCAACGCGAGCGTAAGATTTCACAATAACCAATCATCGTTCGAGCAATTACTCAAGACCCAAGATTTGCGACATTTTCTCTTCGATTCGACATATCCTCTGCATATTTGCGTTCGCATTATTTCAAAATATTCTAAACTTTATAGAAACTTTTCCATTTCACGAAGGCACGCGTATATCAGTAACAATAGACTGAGTTAAAACGCCTCTTATGTATAAAAATTTTACTCAGAGACGCTGAAGCATTGACTCTCGTCATCGAATTTCATAAGATTACAAAATGAGAGATTAATTATAACTCCTAAGAGTCCTAAGCACTCAAAGTTGAGTACAGATTGTGAAACAATTATAATCAAGGACTTAGTCACTTTACAAATTCTGCTACACTTCATTCCAAATGCAATCCATTTAGATGGTCTTCTCATAGAACATTCATATCCATGTTTCCCTCTCGCTAATCGATAAATTAGTCAAATTAACAAATTTTAGCAAATTTAATCACAATTTCCGCGCCATTTATCCGACTTGACCGATTTACGATCCAACATAATCTTACGCATCGTTAAAGTATTCGAATCGGTTAAACTGCATCGATAAATTCCACATATGAACGACCAGTCGAAATGTTCTTAATGACTAGTCATATCCGTATGCGAAGCCGCCGAAACGTTTTCCTCCAATTTATTCCCTGCAGATGGCAAATTTAAGGCTGCGAAATCTCGACTTTACGATAAAACCATCGCATATTTACGCGTCAATAAACGCTATACGCATTTAAAGCGATCGCTTTACGACCATTCGCACCTTTGAATCTCGTTCATCGCCCTTTCATTTATTTCCCTTCGCGTTCCACTCATTAGTTGAAAACCATTCGATATACCATGGAAAAAAATAGGAAAAGAAGACGCTCATACCGCACGTGTTTCCCATCGCTCTAGGGGCTCCGTTAAAACCGAATCCGACTAATGAATTACAAATGACAACTGCGGTTATCAAAAATTATACACGAAAAGCCGGTCGTGACATTCGCCAAAATGATAACGCGTGCTGGTACTAAAACTTGCCAGCGATATTTTGATTCGCAAATGAGCCCTATTTCTGTGCGAACACCATTATCGAAAAAGGTTTACAAATATCGTCAGCGACCCGACCCTGTCGTGTCTCGTTCAGAAACATGTAAATTATATTCAGACTACGGCATAAATGTATATAATTTAACTTTCGGTGTCTCCATTCTCTATACCATTCATCATTCTGGCCTAAAGACCACTCGAATTAATCGTACATTTCCAATATTTCGAGTTTAATTTAATTAAATCGTAATTACCAAGCGTATCGCTGGAAATCGATGCTGTAATATAATTTCCGTTTAAAATTCAAATAATTCTATAAATGTCTAGTAATACTTTTACTTATAACTTTAATAAATTACATAAGAATTAAGTATTTTCAACAGTTTTAATCATAATTTGGAAAACTTCAACAGTCCTTTTTTAATTTAATTTACTTTTTAAATATTAAATTAAATTTTTTTTTTTAAATTTATTAATAAATTTTAATATTATTTTTTTATGATTTATTAATTTATTTATAAACAATTATTTATCACATTTTCTTAACACCACGTCAAGTAGTCTTTGTGCAAACGATTTTGTATTAATATAATTATATTTAACATTGGTATGACCCAACAAGGCTACACTGGCGTAATAGTCCAAGTAATTTAAAGACACCAGTATTAAAAAAAAAAAAAAAAAAAAAACTGTAGAAGATATTTGAAAATAACTAAGTGGATAAATTCAATATAATTATGTGAAAACACAAAAAAGGTCCATTTAAAAAAAAAAAAAAAAGTTTATACACAAAAACAGAACTAAGACAACGACAGCGAGTTGAAAAATATTCACACGTTTCAAAAATTGAACACTAGCTCGCAGCTCGCATTACCTACAATGTTAACCGACAACGCTCGTACAAAGACTGCCACGAAGTCTCTATTTTTTTGGGCTCAGGTAATTGGCTCAGCCATCCTCTCCACAATGACCAAAAATTCTAATTCTTGTAGGAATAGCAATAATTATACTCGTAGTAGCTGATATAAACCCTCTTCCATGGAACTCTCTCTTCTTGTTTTATTTTGCCTCATCTACACACCTACCTCTTTCAGACTTGAAAAAAAAATTATGGTGGCCACCGAAATGGAATTGGAAATCTGTGCTTATCACCAGAAAAGAAAAATTAGGCTTAAATCAAAAATAAATGTAACGCACAAGACAACCTGCATAATATCGTCATATCTTTGATCAACGAGAATAATTCCGATCAAAAGGATTTTCAGCATATCACATATCGCTGAGAAACAGAGTGAAGCTAGCACGCTATGATGACGTGAATTTGGAACTTGCTGTCATTTTGGATCCATTTTCACCCAAATTTAACAGATCATATTATGGTCATCAACTAATATTACATACAAAGTTTCACATTTCTAGGTCGATTTGGTGACGAGATATGGAAGATTCGTGTAATTTTTTGTAATATTTTCCCCTCCAACAGCCGTTTTTGCACTTACTCCCATCCAAATTCAAACGAAAAAGTAAAATCAGAACAGATTAGTTACTTGGGCTCATTTTATCATAATTATGACCCGATAATAAAAACTGTTTGACCTTTAATGTACCATCATCATATTTTGAGAGGGATAACCCCCTTCTCCCCTCCAATATCATGCGATGGTATATTTTTCATCTTCAATAATCATGCGAGTACATATTAATTACTTTTTTCCAAATTTGAGGCTACTCAAGATCTACTCAAATTTTTATGATCCGCCATTTTGAATCCATTTTGACCCTAATTCAATAGATCATATTCTGGTCACCAACTAACCCCACATACAAAGTTTGACTCTCTAGATTGATTGGGTAAGGAGATATGGAAGAATCAAGAAATTTCATGGCTCAAAACTTCCCCAAAAAGCCATTTTTTACTCTAACTCCCCTCAAAATGCATTTGAGAGGCTGAAATTTGGATATGGTGGTGTGTGTGATTCACTTCTTTGTATGAGATCAAAAACAGAAAATTCGAGCTATTTGCCCTTTCTCCAACCTTCCTCAAAATTTGAGTGATCCGCCATTTTGAGGTGTATCGAAAAAACAAAAAAGTACCTAATTTGCATTTTTAAGAACAGTCTCTCACCAAATTTTTAGCGAATTTCATGAATACTCGCCAACGTTACGCGTAGGGGAAAAACATTAATATATATACCGGGTGACTATTTCATTCGAGCACCCAAGCGAAAAAATTAGCTAAAGGATGAATAAATACAAATATGTGCGTACTTTTGACAACGAAAGTATAAATTAAAATTTTGCATATCATTGATAGTCGCTTCTAAGCACTAAATGAATATTATTTATTTCATTTATTCTTGCTAATATCATTCAAATACCTATATAATTTATTTTTATGAGGGAAAGATTTTGCGCTTGGGTTGCTCGAATCAAGTAGTCACCCAGTATATATTAAAAAGTTGGATATTTGCCAGATGATTACAAATGGTACGAAACGTAAACATTCAAAGAGCACACCTTCTCTAAACTCCCCCCTTCCCCCCTCCCACCTTTTCAAATCAGGTGTACAGTAATAGCTGTGATTTTTAAGTTGAAAACTCAGCTTGAAAAGCACAGAGCGAAGCGACGTCAGTACGAACTAGAATTTGCACAAGCATTGGTGACCATAGCGAAGTGGTGTGCTTCACTAATTTTACTCACTCCAAGTAGCTCCATCTCAAGTTAGCAAAAGTGAAAATAGATGGTATATTCTTCCCTAAATAATATTACCTTTGAATTTTGCATACATCCAAGAATTTAACTTCCAAAAATATTGTGATGAAGAATTAAAAAAAAAAATTTGTAACTTTGTTCCACCCATTCAAGACTATTGTTAATATTTTCATTTTAATTCAATAACATAACACTGAATAATATATGTTTTGTCGCAAATTGTACACTCTTACCTAGCTTGGATTTTGAGATAAAAATGTCAATAAAATAGCTCTATAAAAAATTAGTGAAAAAATGAATTTTTTCTACATTTAGAGCGAATTAGAAGACAACTATTCCATATGTGTGGTAAGGGATAATGACCACATAAAAAATTTTCAAAATATAAGGTGAAATAGGCACTCAAGGTTACCTACCCAAAAAATGGCAAATATTCCATAATTTTGTACACTCGTTCCATCATTTCTTGCCACCTGCTCCCACAACAACTACCAATTTCTTATCAATAATAATACATCTATACTCTATATTTGTAGCAAACAGAACATTTCTATCTATCTTGAACGTGGAATAAAAATTGTTGAACTTGCTTACTACCATGATAAAAAAAAAATTTCAACTTTTGTGTTCCGACTCTTTCAGGAAGTAGGTTACGCAAACTAACATACATTAGTGTTACATGAGTGGATTTACATTTGGTATGAAAGGTCTTACATGAAAATGAAATACACTGTATTACAATTATTCAGCGAATTAAAATTAAGATTCCCTGATCTTACCATATAAAAATACACATTTCAATTTTATTTATTGCATGCTAAATGTTAGTAACATTACAAATGAATGATAAATTAACAACGAAAAAATTGGTACGAAACTCAAGATTCTGATGATAGTTTTTTTTTTTGTCATCATCAAAATTGATCTTCGATTCACCATTTTTCTAAAGTTAATAAATTACTGACTCAACTTCTTTGCACAAAGGGTCACTCATAAAAACAACGATACGACGAATTCAGCGACGATTACACACCTGAGACACCCATTTTAAATTCCATTGCGCCTACAAGCAAGCTAACAAAGAAGACTTGTCTTGACCGAGTTTTTCAGTCTAATTGACATCTAGTGAAATCGAAAAAATTAAACTCGTTAAAAAATTCATTCAACAGCGACCTCCAACGTCTTCATTCATTTTTGAAGATATCGACTAGACATAGCTGCAAATTACAATTTTCCGACTACGACGAAAGAGAGAAAAAATTACGAAGTTAAAAACCACCGACAGATAATATCACAAAAATTTGTAGAAATAAATTCACTTTTTTCCGAAACAAGGAAAAAAAATCCTGCAGACATAGAGACCCACTTCTTCATAACTATTTCCCGTTACCATGGTATTCGTATTAATGACCACCGCATAAATTTGCGTTCGAACCAGACGAATTAAATTACCACCATGCAATTTGTCAAGAATTACAATAGACAGAAAGAAAAAAATTTAGAGAAGGAACACAACTCGAATACGAAATTTACGAAGCATTCGCGCGAATCTTACGATTTTCCTTCATCTAATCGAAAATTTTTTAATAGTAATTCGCTCGAGTATATGGCCATGGATCTGTTCTTACATATACGAGATGCGTATACGAATTACGCCGGTATAAAAAATTGTTTATCCTAACCATCACCCTACTAGACAAAAAAAAAAAAAAAAAAAAAACTACGAAATACAAAAGCCTCTCAAAATCTAGAAAATACCGAAACATTATTTAAATACATTAAAAGACATCGCGTCGTGGAAAAAAGCCTTTATACGAGGAAATTTCAACTCGATATAAACAACCGGATATCGCCATAGAAATTCGCAGTAATAAATCACTTTTAAGTCGAAACTTTTTTTATTCTACCATCGTGCTGTCACCTATGAGAGAAAAAAAGGTCAAGCGAAATCTTGACCAGATGTTCGTACTCCATACTCGACTATATTCGCGTACGTTCATTTTTTACTCGCTTCTTACCAGAGACGTCCATGTCAACTCTACGCGTACAAAAATGGAAAATTACGGTAACTTTGAAAACGCTGAGCGTTCGTCAAAGTCGAATCGTTTATATAGCATCGCCATACATTATATCTATCCGACAGATAAGCTTTTTACCATACTATAACATGCTTTTTTGGCACGTTCAACTATCGTTCCCACTTCTTACCTTCGTGCAGGTTCAAAACTTTATGACAAGCTATTTAACCACGTCAAAGTAAATTAATTTTACCCATTCGACGATTAAAATTACTCGAGAATGTTGGTATTTACGTTTTCTTCATTACCTCATACCTCATCCCCCCTTGACAACGCATCGGGTATTCATATTCATCAGCAAACAACAGTAAAATATGTATTACCAAGTCTCAAGGCATGTTTCCCTTACACCTACGTAATGCGTGAACTTAATACATTGGAGTAGTTTTGCAACTCCGATTTCCTAATTTTTCAACTTCACCTCGAAGGCCATTGGCGATGAACGATTATTTGCGACGATATCATTTCTCCACTCTTCCATTTCTACGAGAAAAAACACGAATTCGCGTATGAAAAGATCGAAACCTTTTTAACTTTCAACACGAAAATATATCCTTTCAATATTTCACCATATCAAAAAATTCCTCCCTATGATGTTTTCTTTAAGTTCCACGTTCTTTTTTTCATGCGACATCTACGAGAAGAAAGGAATTTTTTAACCCGGCCAAATATATCTATCAAATGTGGCAAAACGTATGAATAAATTTCCCTACATAAGTATTCGCGTACTTTTTTTTTACATACTCGCGTAAACGTTGCCGAGTCGTTTTCGTTCGGCCATTTCACTGAGTGACGTTTGTTATCAAAACAAGATGAAAATAACGATTTCACGAACAATACATCTGAATTCGATATATACTCTCGCGACCTCGTAAAGAGTATTTTACGAAGCAAACATTTTCCGAACCTTTGTCGTATTCGCTGTTTGGTACTATAAGATATTTTAAATGTAGCCTAAATCGTTGCACGAAAAGGAAACCCATCATTTTTACAAAAAAATTGAATTAAATGATTCAGTTGTAATTTGAATTCTTCTAAATCAGAATTTTAAAAGCAATGTGATCATTGATTGTTAATCCAAAGCCTATATAGAACTACTTCTTCACTCTTCAGGATCCATCTTACTATTTTCGAACTGCCATAACCCTATTTCCTCAGTAGTTCAATCAAAGTGCGACCAAAAAAACGTGAAACCGGGCGTCCCGAAAGTATGCTAAAAAAACTTAAGCCTTTCGAATAAATATTTATACCCTGCCTAATTGGGTCCAAGTTTGAAAATGTAATGGTATGTAGTTTAAAAAATTTTCAAAAAAAAATCTTTATCCAAGGGTGATATTTTGCCTTCTGAACTTCAGGAAAAAAATATTCACCTATTTCTTCAACATTCATGAGCTTTCAAACTATTATACCTGCTATTCTGAGGACCAATGAAAACTCAAAAGGGCATTGTCGTGGTGCTATCGCGTATATCTAATTGCGAGACGATGTTGCATGAAAAGAGTATATTACAGAACTGACTGCACAGCTTAGTCTAAAGGCTCGCGTTCGCTGTCATTGGAGAAAGTCGAAGCTAAACGGTTTCCTATTGTCTGCGCCACCGAACGGTTTCTAGGGCAAAAAGTGGGCCACATCAAAAAAAAATTTTGACCAAAATTTCAGGCTCCAGTTGCGCCTATTTTCGGAGATATAGGCAAAAACAAGTTTTTCGATTAAAATTTTTTCTCTCGCTTTATTATAAAGATGGAAAGTTGAAATTTTATTTATAGTGTCTTGACAATAAAAGACATTTTCAGTAATTTTTTCAATTTTTTTCGATCAATTTTAAAAGAGTTATGCAATTTTTAAAATTTCAAACCTCCATTTGTATAGAAAGTTTTTGAGGTGCAATTATGAAAAAATTACACAAAATGTATCTTTTACCATCAAACATACCATGAAAATTTCAGAATTTTAGGAGTGGTGCAACATAGTAAAAAAAATAAAAACTATTGCAGCGCGCTAAAAATCAAGCAGTTCAGTACTATACGCGCTGTAGGCCAAACGAATGTTACGCGACGTTGCGTCGCTGCCTAAACGGTGCATAACTGCTTAACTAATCTTCTCGCGCTCCAAACATTACTTAGGCTTATATGTATTTTTTCCTTTTTGGTTTACTGATAAGTGAACTCTTACAAATGATCAAATCAATCAATAGGTCTATTCTGTCTGTTTATTTGAAGAAAAAAATTCTTTCACTATAAAAACAACAAATATTAAAAAATATTGCAATAAAAATAATTATATTCTTATTAATATTTCTCCTCCTTATTATAACAGCGAGGGAGACCATTTCAGAGGAAAAAAGGGACGCATACCAATGAAATTTTACCATAGAAATAAATATATATACTTGCGACAAAACGGAATCCAGTTGCAAAAAATTACAAAAACCGCAAAAAAATTCAATTATTAAAACGCAAAAAAATTCAAGTGCAATATATTAAATAGACTACACCAGCAGGGTTGCCAACCCTAGGGATAAATCCCAGGATCTAGGGATTTTTCAGCATTTTTAGAAAACATGCTGGGATTTTCTGGGATTTCTTGATTTCTGGGATTTTTCTTATTTTTCTGGGATTTTTTCAACTTTATAACGTTTTTACGCATAAAATTTGATTGAACAAATTAGATTTATGTTTTAAACTTATAAATTTTCTTTTCGAATTTTTCCTGTTCAGTGTTCACCATTTAGTCAAGTCTCTGAGTTGGTAACAATGACGTTCTGTTAATCTGTTTACATTTTTACCGCTTACCTGGGAAAGCAAACTGCAAAGCCACACAAGTAGTTAAGTTTGTTGAATTGAATTTTAGAATTATTTTTGCATTAATGTATTTTACTATTGTCCAAGGATAGAAATAATAATCTCTTGATTTTATCTTTAATTTATTTATTATTTTTTTATAATTTATATTAATCCAATATAAAGTATAAAGTAATTCCCCTAATTGCAGTAAGGTGTAATCTAAAATTAATAAAATTTTTCAATTATAATTTCAATTTTAATGAATATATACTTTTCAAACAAAAAAAACAAAACAAAGATCGTTCATATTTTAAAAACATGATCTGGGATTTTTTCCCGTACCTGGGATTTTTTTCCGCCAAATTCGGGGATTTTTTTCCATTTGGGTTGGCAACACTGTACACCAGTCTTCAACTTGATTGTACAACTTCACATTCACGACTGAAGAATTTTTCATCCGCTCCTTTTTCATGTTCTGCGCTAGGATTGGTGCTAAGCTCCATACTCCTTCACATACTCCGTATTATTTTTTTCCTAATCTCGATTTCATATTTTACTGAATAAATCCGTCAACTTTACTTCAATTTTTTTATAATTTCAATATACAAATCTACATGAAAAAACCCATCATCCTTCTAAATACATATAAACTTTCCAGCTTCAATATTTTTTCAGTTTTTGCGACCACAAACTTTTTTTCAAATTTTGATCATGCGCCATTTTGAATCAATTTTGACTTGAATTCATGGGATTATAGTATTCTGGTACCAAAGTTAAACTTTGTACATATTCCGTAATAAAATTCCGTCATTGGAATTACTTTCAGACTGAAGAAAAAAGGAGCCTGCATCCCAACCCCTTCTGCCGAAAGTAGGTAGGCTGTGATAGCATGTCAGCTATTTTGGATATACGTCTATTCGACTTATGTAATAATAATACGCGAGTATTTGCTTCTCTCATAAAATCTGCATTATTAAAGTTATTAAAGATGCGAAGTACACCGCATCATTATCTTTGTCGAGTCTTCGACATATTTAAACCTAACAAATCCTAAAGCCGCTGAATAATCTTTACGAAATGAATAGCAACAATAGAAAATATGCGTTTTGAATACAAAAAAAAATTCTCAATTTTTATTAAATAAAATCCAATCACTATGAATCTACTTAAAAAAAAAACGCTAAATCGACTTTTCCTCATTACAGGAAAACACGACATCAATATCAGTTCACCCCAATTGCCTGAGCCTTAACGTTGGCAGACGATTCTTTTCGTTACGCTCGCATCACTTCGATAATAGATTAGAAGGAAAAACCGGGCAGTAAAAATACGCTCGCCTAAAATATCGGTACTTATCTATTCGACGACTGTGCATAAACATGTTAATAAAAATTCAATACAAACGCGAATAATCCATTTAAATACAAGCGCGCCTTTTCCACATCATACTATTCGAACGTCAACTGTGAGGATAAAAATGTCAAAATATATATCCAACGTGGCAATATTTTATTCGCTTTTTGAGTTCGCGACTGATGTTACACGGATCCAATTTATTCGTTGTCGAAACACTACCTCATAGCTGCGTGTAGCTCGTTGAAAACTCTCCTTATCGATGGTTTACACACCGAATAAATATTGATACTTGGTCATTTACGCCACCAATGTGATGATCGTGTTATGAATTATTAAAACAGGGATATCGAATAAGCGATTCAAATATCCGAATTTTTTTTCTCATTCGGAAACAACACAGAAACGATATTTTCAACGAATTAATTCATCGTAAAGGGAAAAAAGTAAATAACAATAAATAATTTAAAATTGAGAAATAAAATTTGCATTAATGAAGCCATAGATGTAAACGAACGAATCTTTATTGCTTCGAAAATTCCATATTGGTGGTGATATTTCAGTTAAAACCAGTCAGAGATTATTCGACGAACACGAAACCTCGTCAAAGGAATGCCTTGACAAGTGGGAACCGTAAATTAGAGGGATTCGGACATCTGTGACAGAGTTGGGACAACTGAAAGGTGTCATAGCAATCCCCATGGACAGGGAACTCCGATTTATTTGGAATATTTTGCATCTAATTTGAATTGTAAATTGATAATGATGACTGAGCAATACACATTATTTCACCAGATGTTCATACATTTCAGGAAATACTCGATATGTTTTTCTTTTCAATCCTAATTCCTGAATGAAAAAATAAATGAATAAAGAATCCACTTAAGAAAAAAAAAATTAATCAAATAAAAGTTATCGAATCATTAAAAAAATATTTTAAATAAAATCATATCTTAAGGTTTTACCCTTCCCCATAATGAAAAAAAAAATGAATCTTATAAAAGTTATCAAATAATTTCTTCAAATATTTTAAACGAAATCATATTTTAAGATTTTACTCCCCCCCACCCACATTAATGTTGATAATTATGTAATAACTAAAAGTTCTACACAGGAAATTATTTACATAAATCGATTAGGAAACTCAGATTTTACTTGGAAGGCAGAATATTCAAATTTTCATCGTTTGATAAAAGTACAATGGAGAAAACTAAATGAAATTTCATTAACCCTTCCCCCTGCCCACCAAAAAATGTAATTTTTCAGGTTTATCCAAGAATAAATAAATACATATAAGTGTGAAAAAATGACAATTTTAAGTAATCAAAGAAACTTTGCAGCTAATGAATAGGTGAAAAAATCTTTTGAAATTTCAAATTTTGTTTTTACCCATATTATTTTAGTACTTTTGCACTTAACATCTTAATTTCGTACCTTCTTCGGATTTCTCGTAAACTTGTATTTAGTAGATGTTTTGCGAAGCTTTGTGAGGTGAAAATCGGGCATATTTTCCCTCTTGAGTTCGAAATAAGATTGAAGTAAGCCCATACTATGCACACAATTATAAAATTACCTATTTATTGTTTATTTTTGAAAATAATTAAAATTGTTGCTTTTTGAAAAAATTTAAAAATGGTTCAGGCCTCTTAAATTCTAAAAAAAATCAGCTCATCTTCCTTTCAAAAATATGATTTTGGATAATAAAAAAATTTCTGGGGAAATTTTTGTAGTTAATTAGAATCATTTGAGGAACGTGATCACTACCAAAGAGATCTTTGTGATGGAATACAGAGATTTCATCGGATTTAAATTCATTTTAATTTCATTTCTTCTTAAAACAACTTTAGTGGGTATTTCAAATGAAATGTTTCATTTTTCTCTTCACTTTTTTATAATTTTTTCCTTTCCCTGTAACAAAAATTCTCATCTGTTTGATCTGATTTTCTACCTAAACAGGAATTCATTTGGCTATACAATTACTGATAGAATTTAATTACTATACTCGTTAAAATGTTTTCGTTTCCGTCTTCATTAAGATTAATTATATTTATTGTATTTTATTCGTGACCAGACAACATAGCTTGCAGCGAGTTTCTACTAAGTTTTTTTTTTTGATTTACCTTGAGGCGAAAAAAAATATAATTTTAATTTTACAGATTTGAGTAATACGATAAAAAATCTGTTTTTAATTCTCCTTCATTAGATAGCTGGGTTTTCAACTAAAAAACGACAGCTATTACAGCCTACCTGATTTTGGAAGGGATTGTCGGGGGAGGGTGGGGTTTTCAAATTTTTGCGTTTTAGAGCATTTGTAATCATTTGGCAAATGTCCAAATTTTTGGTATATACATGCGGGCGGTAATTTATGAAATTTGCTCAAAACTTGGTAAGAGACTCTACATGGAAATCTAACAAAACGATAATTTTAATTTTTTCGAAAAAATTCAAAATGGCGGATCACTCAAATTTTGAAGGGTGCTGAAGAAGGGGTAAGTAGCTCAAATTTTTTGATTTTGATCACATATGAAAGAATGAGTCTAGGACATTAACATACCCAAATTTCAGCTTCTTAAGTGCATATTGAAAGGAGTTACAGTAAAAAACGGCTTTTTGAGGAAGTTTTGAGTCATGAAATTTCTTGAATCTTCCATATCTTTTTACCAAATCAAGTTAAAGAGGGAGGTCAAACTGTGTGCGTGTGGTTAGTTGGTAACTAGGATATGATCTCTTGAATTTGGGCCAAAATGGATTCAAAATGATGGATCATAAAAATTTAAGTAGATCTTGAGTAGCCTCAAATTTGGAAAAATGTAATTAATTTTTGAATTTGGATCAAAATATATTCCAAATGGCGGATTATCAAAATTTGAGTAGAGCTTGAGGAGCCTTAAGTTAGTAAGAATGTAATTTGGCAACTTTCAGGAACCAAGTTTAGCCAATTTTTCCAAAAAAAAAAAAATTCATTTATCTAAACACGATGAGCTGTAATTTTAAATAATAACAATATCTTTCGACTTTCAATTTCATAAGCAGGTAAGAGAAGCAGAGTAACAGCGAAACATCGACGACTCATACAGTTTCTCACAAATGAACAAAAAATTGTACCAAACCAACTCACCGAAACCCACAGCCATACCAATTCTCCATCACATCAAAGATATAAATAAATACCGTGAACATTTTGGGCCACCTAAGGACTCGACCCGATAAACATATCGGCGAATAATGACCGCTGAACAACTACTCGGAAAAGTAAGGAAGTGGAAGAGTTTTTCTCCGCGATAAAATAAATCAACCTGATAAAATTTCTTTCTCAAAAATCCGCTCCAATAAAAACAACCACCTGTTGATACGTGCTTTCCCCGAACTTCTGCGCAACGTACACAATGACGAAAATATTATTTCGACGAAAAGAATTCGTTCACCGAAGAAAGGTGGATAATCGAATTGGAATTCGTCGACTAAGTCGTCAACAATATAACGTATTCGGCGTGTACGAGTAAACGTTTCGAGAAAACGATTCTCACTATTCTCCGATAAACAAGTATACCGGTAAAAATCGCCCACCGGTTATTACCTAATGAACTCGATGAAGCGGGAAATCTCTCGTTCGCCGCAGACTATAAATTGATGCGAATTAAATTGCATAATTATACGCCCGTACACACCGGATACACGGAGTTAATAAAATTGCATAATTATACGCCGTAAATACCGATACGAAGAGTTAAAATAGCCTACGCTGTGCCTCGAATACCTTCATCGAAATGTTAATAAAACTGCCTATCTTCGCGCTTCGGGCACTATCCGCACGAAACGTTAATAAAATTGCATACTTCAACGCCGCAAATAATCTCGATAAAACCAACGTTGAAAAAAGACCAATTTAAATAAAAATCTTCGTAATCGTAAACCGGAATTATATTTGCCAGCGTAGCTGGATTAATACGATTCGTCGAATAAAATAGACTACTTTTGTTTGAATGTAAAATTCGTCTAACAGTCGCTGCACACAGCGTGAGTTGACGCAAGACGTAGATACGAAACGCTCCCGAGTATTTTCTTCCCTTCGACGAGCGCCAATATATACAACGACATTTGAAAGTAATCCAAAAAATATTTCGTGTGAAGATACGATGAAATCTTATTGCTTGTATACGAATGAATAATGCGATAAAATATACGATTTTTTTTTCATTTCTACCTCCGCAATGCGGCTTCCCAAGTAAACGTGAGATTGTGATTTTCCTTTCCAAATATACTACAGTTATCGGAAAGAGAAGAGCCGGGAGAGCAGTAGGCAGGGGGATTTCCTTCGGTGAAAAAATCCATTTTCATTGCATTTATTGTCGTTATGAAGGACCAAAAAGCCCACAAGGAGCTTAAAAGATAAAAAATATGAATTACTTGAAAAAAAAAACACGCACAAGCAGCCAGCCCGCTTCACTGGAGCTGAGTGTTTGATTGGGGCTTGTTCAAGTTTGTAGATAACATTGGTAATTTCTTTACATTCATACCCAGTATTAAGGCTCAAGAGTCCTCAGTCCTCACCAATCACTTCACGTTTTCACAACTATCTAAATGCGAAATTTAGGATACAAGTACATCTATAATTTTATTCAAGAAATCGCAAAATTATTAGAATTACTGATTTAATTTTTGGATTTTGATCTGACTTAATTAACTCAAACTCCCCCCCCCCTCAATATTATATGTAAGGATGAATTTGAATACGAGACCATATTTATCAAATTTCAGCCATTTGAGACCAGCCCCAAACTATCCTAAAATTTCAATCATTCGTCATTTTGAAGCCATTTTAATCCAAATTCAAAATGTCATATTATGGTTCTCAATTAACTCGACATACGATTTTCAAGTTCACAAGGCGGATTTAGTAAAGACATATGAAAGATTGAAAACAATTTCATACCTAAAAAATTGCTTCTATAAATTACTTATGCAGCTGAAATTTGGATAAGTTGGTGCGCTCAACTCATTTCATCATACGACACCAAAATAGGAAATTGTATAAGGCTTCTAGAGTCCTTCCAGCTACACTCGAAATTCGAGTGAAACATCATTTTGACTGGAATCGAGAATTCGAACAAAGTGCCTCAATATATTTACATGAAAAATCTCTGACCAAATTACGAGCGATATTTATACACTCATGTTTTCGCTACAATGTGAGGGGTGGGGGTGAGGGGAAGAAAAAAAATACTTGCACCAAAAAAAAAAATCAAAATCAACGTAAAAAAGCAAAACTTCGTTTTTTGTTAATTCCCTCCTTTACATTGGATCGAAAGAAGCTAACCTGATAGACTTCGTCCTGCCTCTACGATTTTTCTGTAGCGGCGTCTTGTACTCACATAAAGACATACTCTCACCTGCATGAACGCTGAAAGTTGTAATTATAATAAATGTATTTCCAAAAATAACAGACACACTCTTACTTTTACATGAAAGTTAAAGCTTAAAAAAATAATTTGTTGACTTCGAGGAGAGTCTGAGATACTATTTAGTTAGCTACCCACTTTTGGAAATTTATGCTCTTAAATTATCAGGCGTCATGTTACGCAATTCGAGGATTATTTTGATCTTGATTAAGAAATAGCAAAAAATGAATGATAAATAACTCACTAGTCACATGAGCTCATTTTATCATATAACAGCGCAATAAGAAATTTTTGCCCTTTCGTGTACCCCCCATCACATTATTAGATAGATACTCTTTCCTTCACCCCTCCAACATTATGCATGGAAATGAAATTGGAGATACCACATTAATTACATTTTTACTAATTTGAGACGCCTCTAGATCTACTAAAATTTTGATGATCCGCCATTTTGGATCCATTTTGACCCAAATTCAAGAGATCACATTATGGTAACCAAATAACCCCGCACACAAAGTTTCAGCTTTGTACATTGATTTGATAGGAAGATATGGAAGATTCAAGAAATTTCATGACTCAAAACTTCATCAAAAAGCCATTTTTCGCTTTAGCTCCCCTACAAATGCACTTGGCGAGCTGAAATTCAGATATGTTGGTATCTTTGGCTCACTCTTTCATTCGAAATCGAAAATGAAAATTTCAAGCTATTTGTCATTTCTCCAGCTCGCCTCAAAACTTGAATAATCCGCCATTTTGAGGTGTATCGAAAAAACAAAAAAGTACCCTTTTCGAATTTTCAAGAAGAATTCTCAAAATTCAGTGAAGCGCCATTTTGAATTAATTTTGATCAAAATTCAAGGAGTCATAGTCCAGTCTCAAACTAACCACACAAGTATGACCTTTCTAGATTCATTTTGTAACGTCGTACTTATTTACGACATTACGAGAATTAAAAACATCGGCACTGGCGTCACGGAAACGTCGTGTCGAATGTAAACATCGCGAATGGATCGTCGACCAGCGGTCAGCAACTTGCTGACGCTGGGACAACGCCTGTCCGGAGACGTTATGATAATAAAAAATTGTTTGATTTTCAGAATATTATATATACTCCGAAAATCAAGCAACAGGTGTCAGTCCGGGTCCTATCAATTTTAAGACAGTAAATACTCCGTTTGTATACCATTATTTTTATTCATGTATATTAACTTCGAATTTTTGTGTAAGATTAATATCGGTTGTGAATTCGTTAAAATTATCACACTAATTAAAGTTCTCATATTCAATTCCGTGTGCGTCATTTCTTCACTAAGTACGTCCAGAACACTAAGAATTACCTCTCCTGTAACTACGACAAGACCGGGAAGGAAGCAGTACAATTTTGTGAGGTGATGTGGAAGATTAATGAAAGGGCATAGGAGGATAAGAATGGCGAATCAGGCCCGGAGCCCAATTTAGATGAAACTTGGGTGGTAGGTAGGTACCCTTTAAAAACTTTCATGGCCAAAGTTTCAGACCCCACGCCCACCTCGTTTTTGTGAAATTAATTTTTAATTGAAAAATCAATTCGAATTTTTCTTTCATGCAATAGTTGACTGATTTTATTGAAAATTTAGTATGTTGGACTGTTCCATAGGGGGTCTCTTGGAAAAAATCAGCAACCCCCATCATGATTTTATCCCCACCAAAGACCGTTTTTTAACTTTATTTAATTTTTTTAACCCTGATAACGCTTTGGCACAATTATGAAATTGATAATATTAGATGGCCCTCTGACCCCCAAATCACGTGAAATTTTTTCAGATTTTTCACTCGGGTACGCCATGAATTTTAAGACTTATAAATTCATTTCAATTGCATCACAATTTTTTTGCGTTAGAAAAAACCAATGATTTTGCGCTGATTGTACTCGAATCATTTGAACGCACGGTATTTCGATGTATGGCATGCCCATTTACATGAGTTTGCAGATGTTTTCCTACGCCCCAGCCCCCTCAAAAGTGAAATTCTGTAAAAATTTGAAATTAAGAAGTCATTGTAGTTCACGAGTAATACTTAAAAGCATTTGTGATTTTTTTGAGTATTCTCCCCCACTTCGACTTCTTCTGTTGAGCCTTTGGCAGCACTTCAGAGCTGACAGACCTACATATTCGGATTCTGCGCAAAAAATCCTGTAATTTGATCCCAATTTCAATTTTCAGTATTTTCGGCCGAAAGTTCATGAAAATTGTGAACTTTTAAGCTTTCGCTGTGCTTTAAAGCAGCAGCTAGGGATCGGCAGACCGGTAATTTTCGAATTTTGGTACATACACTAACTTTTGGGACCGGTTCCAGCTTTCAGTTATTTCGTCACATTTTCGACAGGTTCGCTTCTTGGACTACACCAACATGTAAACTATTATCAGTTTTAGCCATTTTTCAATATGGCGTACCCGAGTGAAAAATCTGAAAAAATTTCACGTGATTTGGGGGTCAGAGGGCCATCTAATATTATGAATTTCATAATTGTGCCAAAGCGTTATCAGGGTTAAAAAAATTAAATAAAGTTGAAAAACGGTCTTTGGTGGGGATAAAATCATGATGGAAGTTGCTGATTTTTTCCAAGAGACCCCCTATGGAACAGTCCAACATACTAAATTTTCAATAAAATCAGTCAACTATTGCATGAAAGAAAAATTCGAATTGATTTTTCAATTAAAAATTAATTTTTCAAAAACGAGGGGTACGTGGGGTCTGAAACTTTGGCTATGAAAGTTTCTAAAGGGTACCTACCTACCACCCAAGTTTCATCTAAATTGGGCTCCGGGCCTGATTCGCCAGTCTTATCCTCCTATGCCCTTTCATCACTCAAAACTTCCTCAAAAAGCCGTTTTTTATCCCAATTCCATTTTAAAAACACACAAACGACTAAGATTAGTACATATATGTTAGTGTTCTTGATTTAAATTTTTCGTATGAAAACGACAACGAAATTTCTTAGTCATTTGCTCCTTCTCCAGCTTTCCTCAAAATTTGAGTGATTCGCCATTTTGAGATGTATCGAGTTTCTTTTTTTTTTTTTCGTCTTAAACATTCCAAGATATAATCCAAATATATGGTGCAAATATGAGCTTTATCGCAATAACGTTTTAAACGTTTTTAGAACATTAACAGGCGTACAAGGAATTTTTATATAATTATTAAAATGTAAAAAATAATTAAGCAAAGAACATTTCACTCATTTTTCGATAAAAGTGCGAACATCAATGATTTCTGTAATTTTCGCTTTATTTTGCAATTAAATTGAAGATAAGCGTATCCTTAAGGAGGAAGGATGTGAGAACAAAAAAAAATTATTTGTAGTATCATAGAGCTTATCTGTGTTGAAAAAAAAAACAATTTTCACATTTGGAAAATCCCCCCTCTCCTCCACCCATTTGAGAGTTGGAGGTGAAGTGATCTCGAAATAATGAAAAAACCAAACATCCGGGTTTCCTTTATGCGCACAGTGTATACACCAAACGACTACAAATTATTTGAGCTCGGAAAGGTAAAGATACAAAGACCCTTCCCTTGACCCCTACCATCAAAATGAGGTATGCATTAATGATAGCTACTCGTAGTAAAAATTCAGCTAAAAATCGCACACATCAAAATGAAACAATTATTTTAAAAAAAATTAATTAAATAATTTAAATTAATTTAACAAATTAAATTTAAAAAAAAAATTAAATAAAATAAATAAATATAATAAAATAATTAAATATAAAAGAAAAAATAATTTTCCATAGATTTTAAGTTAAATAAAACTATTAATTTTCAAAATAAAAAATATTTAAATCTTTATTAAAAACTGATTTTATTCACGATAACCCAACAAAACTTTGTCCTCATCTCCGCATTCCATTAATACAAATTAATTTTCTACTCCACAGATCCTCCAATTCACCATGACTCCGCACCACCAACTGAGATCCGCCAGACATGCAACGCAGCACAAACTCTACATCACCTAACCATGTTAAACGGTTGCGGAAATGACACGGATTGCGAATATACCATCGAGACGAACGCCACCTACACGGACGAGGAAATCCATCGGCAAGTGGTTACGCCGGCACAACAGCTCGCTATCTCCATCCTACAATTTCTACAACTTTATTATACGCCCGTACTGGTGGTACTGGGCTGCGTCGGCAATACCCTCTCTGTACTCGTATTTTTCGGCACAAAATTAAAGAAGCTATCGTCCTCTTACTATCTGGCGGCGCTGGCGTTCAGCGATTCGGGATTTTTGATCGCTCAGTTCGTCACCTGGCTCAATCTAGTCCACGTACCGTTATTCAATAAATCCGGATTTTGTCAAATGGCCATCTACTGTTCGCACGTAAGCACCACTTATTAAATTCTCACGCTATTTCTTCGCCTTTTATTGGTAATTTAAAGCGAGCTTTTCGTCGAACGTTCGATTCTTTAAATATTTACGATTTAAAGACCGCAGACTCTTCCTTTCGCCGAATTCGTATAGTAAATAAAATTCCGCGTCAGTTACTCCGCCAACGCCATTAACAGACGAGAAAGCTCGTGCACCTCGCACCCACATTAGATCGTCGTTGAAAAACATAGCATACTTAAATTGCGAGAAATACGTAACATTCCGCGAAAACCCAATAAAATGCTATTCAACCATTTAACTTATGTACATCATAAGTAACGTGCGTTACTGCTGATTTTAATATCACAGCGTAGTCTCGTTGTAAACATTTAATCCACGTCAGGCACGCGAGAGAAGTTAAAACCGATATACCCTTTCATCGTGATGAAATATTCATAACGAATAAAACGCCTACCCGGCTGGTTTTGTACGTCGATACGTGTATGTATACATTTATGTTTCCGGTTTGCCGGAAACACGACGAAAAATTCTTTTAAAAGCATCGCGGCGGGAATTTATTCGTTCCGTAACAATACTACATTTATTAGAATTTTGCGCGCTTCTTCCAGGCCCATGCTCCTTTAAACAATTCAAAACAATAACAGGCTGAGAATTACGAAGTTATAATGCTATAAATATCGAGAAAAATTTCGGTAAGATATAAATTTAATTTCGAAAATACCTTATTAAGGGCATCTCAAAAATCGCTTGAGCACTTCTGACATTCCTGGTGTGGAAGGTAACAGCGAACGAAAGAACTCTATTTTTCTTTCCAACAGATAATGTAAGAGATTCACGAACACGTAATATTTGTCCAACACTCGAGTCAACGGGCTCGAGAATTTTATGATTTAAAAAAAAAATTCAATTTCTAACTAAAAAAAAAACTAAGCTAATAAAAGCTATTGAACTCATAATTCAACTATAGATTTAATCTTTTTTCTTAAATTTATTTAATTAAAATAAATTAATAAATTAATTTTCAAAAATATAATTTTATTTAAATAATTTAGCATTTCAACAACATCTATGCATACAAGGTCGACGAAGACGATCTAGTAATTTGAAATCATCACGATAAGGGTAGAACGTGTGCTAACTGAAATGATAAATTATTTCGTGGTTATACGTACTTCTAATCAGTATCCTAATTTTGAAGAGAAAGTAATTTAAATTTCACGAGATAAATCTTAATGTCTGATGTTTATAGAAAGATGGGAAAAAACAATAGGCGTGTAACACTCAACAGAAATTAGGATAAATCCATAATGGACTAGAAAGAGCAAGTCTAAAGACCAATATTTCTGTTGAAATAAATCAAAAAAATAAATTAAGAATCGAGTTATTAATATTTATGCATTGTGTATGCATCAAAAACAACACCTCGCGAATCAGGGTGTAGTTTGATGTCACTGGTTCGAACCGTGCTACGCGAATATGGTAAAATATAAAGGAAAGAGCGGTTTAAAATCCTCAATATCTATGTTATTCAAATTTCTCCGCGTAGCATAGGGTTTTGACACTTTTATCTTGTAGGAAATTTTATCTTCTTTCTAATGGCGTTTTTAAAAATAATTTTTCTTTCATATTTTTTATAGTTATGGCCATTTCAAAGCTGAATTATTTTATTTTATTTTTTCAATGGTGTGCTTGAAAATTATTTTTCCTTTATATTTTCGAGAAATTATGGCCATTTCAAAGTTGAAAAACGTCGTTCTCAAGTCAAGATCAATCATAACGTAAGTATTTCTCTGCATACTACCTGCAAGAGAATAAAATTGCCTTTATGATGAAAATTAAAAAAATCTACCAGACGCAAAAAATTCTACACACATTTCAATATGAAGTACTGAAATGATGGTAACGCAATTTTTTGTTTTCCAACTTCAGTTTCAATTTATTCAGTCTTTTTCCTCGTACCATGAGGCTTTAAAATCTTCATCATGAAAAAAAATTGATCTTCGTGGTGTAAAAAAATAACACTTTCTGATTCTGCATTTAGAAGTTATAATCACTTTTACGTCGAAAAATTCGAATTTTTTGACTCCTTATATTTTCGGCTGAAGTAGCTGAAAATGAATGTCTTTTTAGTTGAGTTTTTAATAAAAACGATAGCTATTACAGCCTACCTGATTTGGGAAGGGAAGGTCAGGAGAGGGTGGGGTCTTCAAATCTTTGCGTTTCAGACCATTTGTAATCATCTGGCAAATGTCCAATGGTAACTTTATATATATATATTTTTTCCCCACGCGTAGCGCCGGCGAGTATTCATAAAATTCGCTCAAAATTTGGTGAGGAACTCTTCTTGAAAATGCGCAAATGTTTTTTTGTTTTTTCGAAAATTTCAAAATGGCGGATCACTCAAATTTTGAGGGGGCTGGAGAAGGGCAAATAGCTCAAATTTTTCGTTTTTGATTTCATATGAAAGAGTGAGTCACGGATACTAACATATCCAAATTTCAGCTTCTTAAGTGCATATTGAGAGGAGTTAGATCAAAAAACGGCTTTTTGAGGAAGTTTTGAGTCATGAAATTTCTTGAATCTTCCATATCTCCCACCAAATCAAGTTAAAGAGGTCAAATTTTGTGTGTGAGGTTAGTTGGTGACCACAATATGACCTCTTGAATTTGGATCAAAATGGATTCAAAATGGCGGATTATCAAAATTTTGAGTAGAGCTTGAGGAGCCTCAAGTTGGTAAAAATGTAATTAATATGAATTCATATGGTTATTGGGGATAAGTTGTATACTATATCCCGAATTCACTTCCATACATGATGTTGGAGGGGGAAGGCGGGGTTATCAACCTAAAATAGTGGTGGGGGTACAGGAGGGGTCGAAAATTTTTTATTGCTGTGTCATATGATAAAATGAGCCCAAGTGACAAACGTATTTTGATTTTAGCTTCCTCAGTGATTTTGGAGGGGAGTTAGAGCAAAAAACGGCTTTTGGACAGGAAATTGCTGCAGGAAATTTCATGAATCTTCCATATCTCATCACCAAATCGGCCTAGAATGGTCAAACTTTGTGTGTAGGATTAGTTTGTGACCGGAATATAACCTCTTAAATTTGAGTCAAAATGGATCCAAAATGGCGGATTATCAAGATTTGAAGATAACTTGAGGACCCTCAAGTAGTTATAATTTGAGAAATGTGTGTTCGCATGATTATTTCATGGCAAGAAATACTACATTTGTGCCAAATTTAACTTCTTAGGTGTTTTTGGAAAGGATAGGGTAGGGGTTTTCAGACTTGGTATTGGGTGTGGCCTGTAGTCATGAACGGTTAAGCAAGGTTATTCGTAAAACAATACAAGCTCCAGTTAATAACTCAGCTCCAGTAATGCGGCATGGCTGCTTACGTTTTCTTTTTTACATTCGGATTCGAATTTTTTTTCTATCGATTAGCGTAAACGAAACTTTTTTTGTTACAAGCTCATTCAACATAGAGCAGAAAGAGTCAAACCGTCTCAGAATTTTGCTTCTGAAAGGATTTTACTACTCTAACCCTAACCATTCTCGTACCTCTAGCCAAGTTGCTCTAAATGGCACGTTGATTGATAAAAAAAAAAAAAATTTGAAAAATAATGAAAGTAAATATTATGAAAAAATATTCGAAAATTAAAGAAATATATAAAAATGAGTAAAATGTTACGAAAGGAGTAAAGTGAAAAAATTACTAAAAAAAAAAATTAAATGCCAAAAATTGAAAAAACATTCAATTTAAAAAAAAAAAAAGGAAATATCACTTTTCTTCATTTTTTGTCACAAAAATAAAAATAATTATAACGTGCGTCCCGTTGATCTTCGACCCCCTCAACGCAAAAATCTCAAGCTTAAATAGGAGTACTTTGGATTTGTTGTGTGGTAACGCTGATTCGAGATCTCCATGTTTCAGTCAGTGTTACCACGTAGCGAATTCGAAATACTAGGTATTATTAAAGCCACTTAAAAGTGAGTTGGTGCTGAAGGGTTCGAAGATCAATGGCACGCAAGGTATAGGGATGTACGTATTTAATATAATTCGAAGAAAAATTCACACACGAAGCAAAAAAATTACCTTTGCTCCAAACCAAATCAAGTTTTGGCATTTCTATAATTGCCAGGAGAAAAATTAAGATTTCGGAGGCTTTCTATGTTCATCTCTCTATCGTAAATCATTAAATACTCGATTAAATGACATTAATGAGTTCCCAAAATTCTAGCTCTCAAAAAAGATTTTTACCTCTGTCATACTGAAGCCAAAGCTTGAAAATTATGTTTTCCGGTTGGTTTTGTATTTCTAATTTTTTTTTCAATTTTCTGGATCCACAATTGCATTTTATTGCTCACAAATCGAAAAAAAAATTCATTAATTTTCGATGGGTACTTGCATATTTAAATGGGTCCTAAAAATTTCTCTAGTATCTTTGGTATCGAGGTAACTCCATATAAGATATTATGCTATTTTAAAAACCAAAAAAACGCTATTCTGGGAACACCTGAGACGTGAAAATTGAACAAAGTTCATCTTCTGAGAATCAAAGAGTAAACATGAATCTCAAATTACTTATTTGATTGGTAAATTAACAATTCAGGCATTTATCAATACTTCAGAAAAAATTTATATATTTATAATTATATCGCATTTTAAAGAAATTATGACCTATCTACCCTTTCCCTTCTTATCGCCTTTCTTAAAAAAAAAAAATTTTTCACACAATCTAAATCTAAAATTTACATGCGCCTCTGGCCTAAGGAGAGTATACGGCACGACAAAAAAGGTAGAGGCTTCTAAATGTCCAAAACATTGAAGACCAATTTTTTTTTTATCTGAAGACAACAAAATACAAGTCTACCGCCCCCCACCCGCCACAACCCAAAAAATAACCATCACTCATATGTTATGAGAGTAGATGTTTATTAAGAAAGCTGAAATTTTTTTAAACCCTATGTACTATAATTGTGGTAATTTGATAATATTTTTACCTAATCATGGCTGATTTTTCAACAAAAGTAAAATTCAGGCACCCCTCTCGTCCACTTTACACAAAAATAAAATATTTCTCAAACAGTCTAAAAATTAATTAAGTATGAAAACCATTGTCAAAAAATAAAAAGTCAAAATGAAAGATCTTGTTACAGAATTTATGATAATGCTCGCCCAAATGTAAATGAATAACCTGGAAAATATGTAAAAAATATCTCGGTAAAAATACTACTCAAGTATATAACTCTCCGAGATAATTTGTGAAAACGCAGAACTATACTTTCGTATCCACAAATCAACGTGATAAACCAGATTAACCTGCTTCGAAATAAAACATTCATTTCATTCCTTTTCAATTTACTACCTTTGTAGTCGATCTTTCGAAAGATAAATAATCGCATATTTCAAATCTCCTCGCATTAAATTTCGAAATAATTCCAATCACTGGAGCTCATATGTCAACAGCGACAGATATTTCGCCATAAAAAAAAATTAAAGTGAAAAAAATCCGTTGTCACCTCATCAACCTGATGTATCCATTCGTAACCGCATTTACCGGTGTTACAGTTAAATTTTGAACCTTTTAATAATATTAGGTACAAACTGTTTTCATCGTTTCAGTCATCACTCACGCGTAAATCGACTCGAAAAATGATGAATTATACGACACGAAATGAAACAACAAACAAAGGTATATACGCGTAGTACAGGGGTCGAGGTCGACTACCTACACGTTTGTCATCATTTTATTTCCTCTTTCACCGAGTGCAAAATAATGTATTTTTCGTAACAGAATGTCTTAAAAAATTACAAAACGAAATGCTGGACTTCGGCAGGACCTTCAGCATGACTTTTTCAAAAATTCATTCCTTCCCACAAAAAAAAAATGAAACGATAAAGTTGGTTTTAATGCACACACAAGCAAAACTACATCATATTCGTGTAATATAATTTTTTTCACATTATTTATTGGAAATGGGAAGGGGGTGGGGAAAAATGATTTAATTTTTTTTTTGGATTTCTGAACAAAAAATGCAGGTTTTTCGAAATTTTTTTTCAACCTCACTCACTTAAAATTGCTATATCTCACTCAAAATTCACTAGCACCACTTCCATTCAAATTTTAATGAAATTTCGAATCAGGATCAAAAATGAAAAAAATTGTTGACTGTCCTACCCTTAGGTCCCTTTTACTGGACGCCGTCACATAATTATGTACTTTTAAATTAATTCTCTTATTAAAATTTTTAAGTTTACTTTTTTATATTAAATTTATTAAGATAACATAATAAATTTTGAATTTTTTTTTTATTACATTTAATATTATTTATATTAAAATGATTTATTTAATTTTATTATTAATAATTACAATAAATTTTTTAATTAAAAAATTATTTTCCTGAGTTTTAAATTCATCGTTAAAGAAGAATAATTATCCATCAAGGGACATAAATGCCAATCACTCATACACCCAGTCACCCAAACCTAATTACAAAGCACTGAGCTTTGATTACGAATTCAAACTGAATTCAAATTAATCAATAAGACGAGCACAAAAAAAAAATCAACCATCAACTAAAACACGAAAAATTGAATCAAACATCCGAATAGAAATGCAAATTGAAGAAAATAATCAACGAGGACAGAAAAGTAAACCAATCAAAATTCACAAATTTCGTTTCTCGTGAATTGAGAAGTGTATCCACGCACGTAACATCTTGCCAACAACTTGGTTCGATAAACTTGGAGTAAAGTTGTAAAATCTTTTACATTTCAGTCGAGTAATATAACAAAAGTTTACAAGAACGGAAAAATTTCACTCCGTCCCAATTTCACGCAACTTTTCAAGCCTCGCAGAGACAGCGTGTCACTTTTGATCTTGAAATTTTTTAATTAATTTGACGCAAGGTACCACCTTTCGCGATCTCTTCGTCTTATTTTCCCGCGAGACTTTCAATCGCTGTGCTAGATTACACCTGGGCGGAATTAATTTGAAAAAATTTAACACATTTCGCTTCTTTTTATTTCTTTCTCGTTATAACTGTAAAGTGAGAAGCCAAGCGACAGTTTTAAATTCACACTTGAAAGAATAAGAATTATATCTAAGCAAAAATACATGTCAATAATTTTTACGTAGGTGTTAATACCACTTGTGCATAAATTCGTCACTAAACCAGCTTCCAAGGCTGTGTTGACCGACTTAATTCGAGCCCCTCAAAACTCAGGATATCTAAATGATTTCATTCTGAAGGAATGATGTGACTCTTTGAGAACGTCTGCGAGCTAAAAAAGGGGCAAATCTTGTCTCGTGAATCTTGAAGTGCTCAAATCAAGACCATACCATGAATATCGCCGAAAAATAATCGATTCATAAATCATTTTTGAAAATACTCTAAATATGGCAATTTTTCAAAAATGCTGTAAAAAAAAGACTAGGATGAAAAGAATTTTTTTTCGAAAATTAATCTGGTTTAGCTCTTGATAGCTTTAAAATTACCTGAAAACTATGCCCAAAAAATTGAAGCCACTTAAATTAACATTTATACCCTCCATTGGTCAAAGTTTAAAAATTTTACGAATTTTCCAAAGGTTTCAAAAAAATTAGTTTTAACCAATATAAAAACGTTTTGTATCCAAGGGCCATATTTCATCATCTAAACTTCAGAAAAAATTATTAACCAACTTCTTTAATATTCAGGTGCTCCGAGAATATTTCCACTTGTTACGTCTTCGTATATGCATGGCCATATATCATAATTCAACTTCAAACATTTATAACTCAGCTAAAATGGCTAATTGAAGCTGAAAGTATGGATTTAGAAGTTTATTAAAGCGTTCATTATAATTATGCTTGTTTCATCAAAATCTGATTATAAGGTTTTCCTATAGGTAGATAAATGAATAATTATAGGGTATAGATAATATTTATAACTAATTAATTGTTATTTCGAGAACGAATGCAAATTGAAAATTCACGATAGCATTTCTTTGTACTCCTAAAGAGATGAAATCAAAAATGTTTTATAATAATGGTGATAAATTATCACCTAATGAGTAGTATTGAATGTAATCCAAAAACACAAGCAAAACGAGTTATAGTTATTCACGTATATTTAAAATAGTTTAGAGTCCCTGAATACTGAAAAAACTGATGAATAAGTTTTTTACGAAATTCACAAGACAAAATATTACCTTTGGATACAAACAAAATTACAAATTGCCTAAAATTAATTTTTTTGAAAATTTATAAACTTTAACATAATCATAGAGGATATAAATACTTATCATTTTAATGGGCTACAAATTTTTGGGCATACTTTTGGAATAATTTCGAAACTAACAACAGTCAGACTAGATTGATTTTTGAAAAAAAAATTTCTTCATTTTGGTTCAGACACTATAAATTTTGAAAAAGTTGAGTGCTAAAATAATTTTTGACATTTAGACGACAAAATATCACTTTGGGATATCAAAAAAAAAAAAAGTAAGCAGCCATGCAGTATTACTGAAGCTGCGTTTTTGATAGGCCTTTCTAGGTCGATTTGGTGAGGAGATATGGAAGATTGATGAAATATCTTGCAGCAATTTCCCCTCCATAGGGATTGTTTGCTCTAACTCTCCTACAAATTTTCACTTGGGAAGCTAAAATTAAAGTAAGTTAGTCATTTAAGTTCATTCTAACATATGACATAGCAATAAAAAATTTTCGAACTTTTGTATACCCCACCACATTGTGAGGCGAATAATTCCTCCTTCTCCCCTCCAACATCATGTATGGAGAAGAATTCGGAATACAGTATACTCCTCATCCCCAACAATTATATGAGCTCAAACCAATTAAATTTTTACTGATTTGAGACTCCTCAAGATCTACTCAAATTTTGATAATCCGCCATTTTGGATCCATTTCGAACCAAATTCAAGACGTCATATTCTGATCTACAACTAATCTCACACGCAAAGTTTGACATTTCTAGGCTGATTTAATGAAGAGATATGGAATGTTCAAGAAATTTCATGACTCAAAACTTCCTCAAAAAATCATTTTTTGCTCCAACTCCTCTCCAAATGCACTTAGAAAGCTAAAATTTAGATATGTTGGTATCCGTAACTCACTCTTTCACATGAGATCAAAAACAAAAAATTTGAGCTACTTGTCATTTCTCCAAGATCTCTCAAAATTTGAGTGATCCACCATTTTGAGGTGCATCGAAAAAGCAAAAAAAAAGTTTTGTTGCATTCCTAAGAAGAATCTCTCACCAAGTTTTCGGCAAATTTCATGAATACTTGCCCGCGCTATACGTTGGAGAAAAAATATATATTCTAAAAAGTTGAACATTAGCCAGATGATTAGAAATGATCTGAAACGCAAAAATTTTAAGACCCCACCTTCCCCCTACCCCTTCCCAAACCAGCTAGGCTGTAATAGCTATCGTTTTTAAGTTGAAAAACTCGGTTAAAAATTCAGAATTACTTGAAGAATCAATTTTTTCAATTAACTTTTACCTTATTTCGACAGGTCTTCCCGTCAACTTTGAGAACTAAGATAATTTTAACGTTTTCTGATGGTCACTTGGAAAGTATCAAAAAAACACAAAATTTCTCCTACCCTAGTGAACAATTTGAGTTATTGTTTCTCCGTTACTTATCACGTGATAAGCGAGATTAGAAATTCATTTTCCTTTTTCTGTAGCCTTCCTATTGTAGTCGCGAAAAAAAGACTATAAAGAGAAAAACACGACATGAACCCTTTCTCTACTGTACAATCTTAGAACTTATATAAAATACAGGTTTACTTATGAAATACTAAAACGACACCGTTAATCAAACTTCTTCAGTTTTTTTCTTTTTGAATTCCATCAGCGCGTAAATTAAAGCAGACAAGTGTCGCCATTAATCTCCATTAATCTTGAGAGAAAAAAAAGAAAGCTTAAATCACACTGACGAAACGACAACAAAATACCCAACGTCACGTTAATGCGTGAGACGTGCTGAACACAACCCAACACATATGACCTAATATACTCCCATTGTGTATCAGCAAACCAAGTGCTAAAATTACGATAAATCAGCGTCTTAATAACCACGCTTAAATTACTTTACAGATATGCAGTTTCCTCAGCGTATGGCTGGTGGTATTATTCACCATCGAACGTTTCATCGCTGTACGATACCCGTTACACAGACCAGCCGTATGTACGGTAGCCAGGGCTAAACTATTCATCGGTTGCCTTACCGTAATCGCATTACCTACTTACGGGCCGTACTTTATAATAGCTGCTCCGCAAATGGTAACAGATACCAGTAATAACAAGTAAGTTGTCTAATATAGCCTAAAATAACGACTTGGCTTAGCTTCGTACTTTTCGTGTCTCGACGAATAGAAAAAAAATTACACAAGTACGCACCTGATTTAAATTACCTTTCAGTATCGATTAAATTACTAAAGCTGAGATCATCCTGTACTCACCTGAAAAATAACAGAAAAAAAAAAAACTAAAATTAGCATGTTTTCGTCGTAAAATTTTCAAACCACTATATAAAAACGGATTACACCTAAATGATGCATGGTAAATATTCTGAAGGTTCTACGCCTTTATTTCGATCGTCGAGAAATAATCTTTTCAAATTCGACGCTACCTCTTCACAACTTCGGACCAAGGTCTCTTTCCTATCCGGCTAATCCATTATATTAATGAAATCTTACACCGAAATATCCGCTACATTCGCAACCCTTTACACGTATTTTACAGGACGGTCACAATGCAGGTATGCACGCTGGTACCGGAATGGATAAATCTAGCCTCCGTACTAAACCACGTCGACTTCTTCCTCACATTAATTCTGCCATTTTGCACGATCGTCGTACTAAACACGCTCATCTGTCGTACCGTTCATCGTCTCGGACGCGTTCGCCGAACCATGACGCTCAACACTCGTAAACGTTTCCTCAATCGTGCCCATTCGCGGCGATCCAACGACAGTCACTTCGGACGTACTATATCGCATCGCTGCACCAGCACACCCAGCCAGAGTAAAGTCACTCAAATGCTGTTGGTTGTGTCGACCGTATTCATATGCCTGAATTTACCGTCGTATTTACTCCGCATATGGGTGTACGTGAATAAGGTAAGTACGAAATAAACCATCGCCAGATTAAATATGTACATATTATTTTCCTTTTTTACTTACTCACCCCATGTAAAATCGTCGAATAGTTGGATTTATCTTTCATTGCAGGGAAAACAAAGAAACATTTCGCGAAAAATCACTCCCAACTAAATGATTGCAAAAAGATTCAAATTAAAAATGTTCACCCCTGCCCCTTACCTCTTCTGTCTTTCATTTGAAGAATTCTGCGAAAATTAGCTAAGCCTTACATTTTATCGTTTCGACGATCAATGTACGAATAAATTTGATGATGCAACACGTTCAAAAATTTCAACGATTCTCAATGAATCTAAATTTCTCAATATTTTCAGTAATTATTTGCATATAACTTGTCTAAAATATAGAGAATAAGAAAAGCTGAAATTATAAAATTAAAGTGCACGTTTCTCCTGTGTATCGAGATGTATCAGTATACACTTGAGACGAGATGACTTTTATTTATTATTTTGAAAAGTGAAAGGAACGACCAAAGTTGCCAAACAATTCAAATGGAACAATTTTAACCTTCATGAAAACGTGTCAACAGCTGTAAAGCTTCAATATGATTCATAAATGATAAAAGAAAAATGTCAACAATTTTTTTACATTCAGAGTTTCATATTGTTGGGAAATGACCAGAAAAAAATTTTCGTTTCATTTTATTCAAAGTTCGTGAATCTATAACAAACGCCAATTTTCTTGAAAAATTTTTCCATAAATGGCAAATAAACAAATAATTCAAGGGCATGTGTGCAAGTGACTTCATTTCAGCTCTTCGAGAACCAAGAAATATGCTATGCCTAAGTTTTATCCATTATGGCATTTTGGTGAAATACATTAATTTTAAAAATAATTAGACAATTTTTCAGACTTCTTGAGTTTAAAAAAAAGAAAAAATAACAATACTTATAACTAATCTATCCAAAAAACCTTAATCATTTCAGATTCTCTATCAGCACTATTGACCATCCAAAACTATAATTCCAAAAAACAGCACCCCATTTCACAAGATATCCCCCACTTCCTTGCAATAAATTCTGAAAAATCCATAACACTGTGTTGGTATCCTTCACACAAAAACATACCGCTAAACGAATTGGCATATTTATCTGCAAAACAATCCCTTCACCTTTCTCCCATTCCCAACATCCCTATTCCACTGCCTGACATTAAAATATCTATAAAAAACATATCCAAAACACTCTTCCAAAATTACTGGTCTCAAATTCCCAATTCAAATAAACTAAAATCCATCCGTCACTCCATAGAACCATGGAATTATCCTTCGTCCCTCTCCCGAAGAGACGAAGTAATCCTCACTCGCATACATACCGGGCACTCTCTCTTAACCCATGGACATCTCCTCTCTAAACAGCCCTCTCCCATCTGTGACACTTGCAACGTTCCTGTAACCGTTCACCACACCCTAACCGATTGTACCAAATACCGCTCTCCAAGACACCTATACTTTCCTAATCCAGACCCACCATACATCCATCAGAACAACACCAATCAAATAACAAAGCTCTTAAAATTTCTACACTCCGCATCTCTATACAACTTCATCTAATCCTAAACCATATAAAATAATAAAAAATAAAAATAAAATAAAAATAAAAAGAAACGCCTCTAGCCTAGGGCTGTACATGGCGTAATTTGATAAAAAAAAAAAAGTTTTTTGGGTTTTGCATCACAAATTATAATTCCTAGACACACACAAAAAAAAGGTTAAATTTGTCGAATATAATTTTTTTTGTTTAGAAAGGGTATAGCAGAATAAATATAGGGTTTTGGGCTCCGGAATGGATTTCGACGAAACGTACCCCAAAATATCACCCATGGCGAGAAAATACTCTTGACAAAAATTTTGGACCCCCGGTGCAATCATTTTGGGAGGAAGGACCAAAATGTGTTTTTCAAAGTTCATTTTCTAGTTTTTGCCAGTTGTAGATAACAATTCGGTATTTTTATTTTTTTCAAAGTTTTTGAGTCATTTTTCACCGAGGTATGGGGTTTTGAAAAATTTAAGCCACCATTTTGCAAAGAAATTTCGGAGGTACAGCCACCATTTTTTTTTTTATAAAATGTGTTATTCAGTCTAAATTATACTATAATAATTTCAATAAGTTGGAGTCGGTGCAATGTTGTTAAAAAAAAAAAAAACAAAATGAAAACTGACCACGCGTCGTATTTGCCGCGCAAGATTCATACTACAAGTATAATTCAAATTCACCTTCAAAGGTGATGTAGAGGAGGAGAGGGGAAGAGCGGAGAATGGTGAGGGATGAGGAAGGGACGAAAAAGAGAAGAAGAGGAAGGAGATGAAGAGAAGGATGAGAGGAAGTGGAATGAGGAAGAGGGGAGGAAGGGGAGGAAGAGGAAGCGGAAGGAGGGAAGTAAGGGGAAGGAGAGGAGGAAAGGAAAGGTGGGAGTACGGGAAAGGAGGAGAGGAAGGGGAGTAGGGGAAGGAGAGCAAGATAGAGAGCAAGGAGTGAGGAGGAGAAAAGGAGAGGAAGCAAATGAGGGGAGAAAGGGTAAGGAGAATAGCAAGATGGAGGACAAGGAGTGAGGAGATGACGAAGATAAGGAGACGAGAGGAAGAGCGAGGAGAGGAAAAGGAGGAGGAGGAAAATAGGAGAAGAGGGGAGAAAAGAGGGAGATGAGGAGGGAAGACAAATGAAGGGAGGAGAAGTGGTTATTTCACATAAAATATAGGGAGGATACACGAAAAGTAGAGAATGGTTGAATATTCGAATTTGAGCTAACAAGTAAGTTTAATAGAGGAGTTAGAGCCAAAAAAAAAAAAAAAAAAGGAAATCACGTTACAAAATTTCATGAATAGTTCTGACATTCTCACCAAATATTTTTTAAAAGCTCATACTTAATATACAAGATTTGTTGGGGACCAGAATAAGATTCGTTGAATATGGACAAAATGGATATAGAATGACAGATGGTCAAAATCTGAAGAAGATTCGAAAAGCTTCAAGTACCTAGTTAAACTTCGATAAACATGGCCTCGCGTGATTCCTACGGATAAGAAGTACCACACATTCAAAATTCAACTTGTTATGACTTTGGAGCAGATGGCGAAGTTTCTGATTCCAATATAAAATATGTACCAATCTAACAACAATTTCTGTTTCGAAATGTTGGGAAAGAGCATTAACTTGAAACTACCGAGAACAGGACGAAAAATATTGGCTTGAAAATGGTGAATTTTTTCTACGCACTATTAAACGAACCAGGCAAATCTGTTTACCTTTCCATCATCGGTTTTTGAAACAAAATATAAAATCCTTCCTTCTTCGTACACACAGTAACACATCGACCAACGAAATTTTGTCAGCTTTTTGCACCTCGTACCTTCAATCATTTATCAACCTTTTTTCACATCCTTTGAATATCAAGCAATCTACAAAATGCGAAGCTGTTCTACTAATTGACTTCGCGTGTATCGCTAACATAATCTCATTAGCGTGTGGAAAAGAAGATGCGAAACGAACACCGTACAATACACACCAAGGGGGAAAAAATTCCCTCAACGACATGTTACATCAGGTATACCTCATTCCTCGTTAATTAAATGATACAGATTTGAACTACCGGTACAGTATCGTATTCGTAAATCCTCTTCCAAACAATCGAAGCGCATTCAGCGACGAATGTCAACCGTCACAGAATAAAGAAAGAATTTCCGACAAAGCAATTTTTACAATTTTCCGATCAATTTCTCTCCATTGTTTTCACACTATCAAGATACTCGTCAACAATACGCGTCGTTGACCAGTTATTTCTTCATGTGAGCTGAAATGCACGTTAGAGCGAAACTTTTTCTTTATTTGCCAATCGATTTATCAAACTACGTCCATCCGAGTCGTATAAAAACAACCCTAAATATATATTAAAACTCGCAATCGCGGCTTCCTTTCACTCGCAATATAAACTTCTTCCATTTCACCGTAGAAGTTTACCAATTTATTCGGTTTATAGGAGAAAAAAATTCTCTCCAACTTATACCTCAATACAGGTGCGGGTTAGCTGGGCTTAAAACATCAGACGATGTTTTTTAGTGTCTCGTGTCTTTGGCTGTACCGTATATACGCGTAATATATAAACATCATCGCAGTTTTATAGCATCATTAGTACACGCCGCTAGTAAACTTTCCCAGTTTCATTTTCAACAACCTACTCGATGGCAACACATTTTTGGGTCTAACATTAAACCCGACATTGGTGACCATCATCCAGGCGATCGCATAACTTCATTAAGCTTCGTAATGCGGCGGTCGACGAATACGAATTCGCCTAAATTTCCATTTAAATTGTCCCCCTTTCAGTTCGCCATCGGCGTATCGTCTAAATTGACTGTTTTTGTCGACCTAATCGTTGCTTTCAGTTCCCAGATTGTTTCTTATCGGCGCCCTCATCTAGGTCGATTCGCTTTATCAAATAAACATCGTAACTGAAACCGTCAAGTGACCGATTAGAAAACGTACCCTATTGTACCATCTTTTGGCACGACTTGGTTCTATATAATTGAATTAATTCCGGAAAAAACCAGCTGAGAATGCTTTCGGACACTATTTCGTGTTTTCGTTATGACGCTAGGTGGAAATTTCGTGACATTGCAGCCTACCTGATTTAGGCAGTCGGTTGAGGAGGGTGGGGTTTTCACATCTTTGCTTTTCACACTTTTGCAGTCGTATGGCAAATGTCCAATTTCTTGGTATACTTATATGTTTTTCCCGCACACGTTACGCCAGCAGGTATTCATAAAACTCGTTCAAACTTGAAAATGCGAAAATATGAATTTTTTGTTTTTTCCATACACCTCAAAATGACGGTCACTCAAATTTTGAGAATAGCTGGAGGAGAGGGAGGAATTGCTCAAATTTGTAGTTTTTGATTTCATATGAAATAGTGAATCACGGACACCAACATAACCAAATTTCAACTTTCTAAGTGCATTCGGAGGGGAGTTGGAGCAAAAACGGCTTTTTGAGCAAGTTTTGAGCCATGAAATTTCTTGAATCCTTCATATCTCCTCACCAAATCAACCTAGAAAGATCAAACTTTGTACGTGGGGTAAGTTGGTGACCAGAATATGACGTCTTGAATTTGGGTCAAAGTGGATGCAAAATGGCGTATTATCAAAATCTGAGTAGAGCTTGAGGAGCCTCAGATTGGTAAAAATGTAGTTAATATGAACACATATGATTATTGGGGATGAGAAGATTACTATATCTTCAATTTATTTCCATACACGTTGTTGGAGAGGAAGAGGAGGTGGTATCGGTCTCCAAATTCGGAGGGGGGATACAGTGCCGCTTCATATGATAAGATGAACTCAAGTAACCGACTTATTCTAATTTTAGCTTCCCACGTGAATTTGGAGGGGAGCTGGAACAAAAAATGGTTTTTGGAGGGGAAATTACAACAGGAAATTTCACGAATCTTCCACAGTGCCTCATCAAATGGACCTACAAAAATCTTTCGTGTGTAGGTTTAGTAGATGACCAGAATATGACTTTGAATTTTTGTCAAAATGAATCCAAAATGAAGGATTGTAAAAATTTTAAGATAACTTCAGCAACCTCAAGTTACCATAATTTGAATAATATGGGTTCATATGATTATTGCGTAGCAAGAAATGCTACATTTATTCAAAATTTAACTTCTTAAGTGGTTTTAGAAGGGATAGAGTAAGGGGTTTTCAGACGTGATACTGTGTGCGGCCTCTAAGCGTGAAGGGTTTAACAATATTACCTATAAATTTGAACAAGCCCTAGTTAAAAACTCAGCTCTAGTAATGCGGCATGGCTGCTTACTTTTTTTTAATCCAGCAGCTAAAGAACAGGGGGGTTATCTCTCGGTTTCGTTAAATGAAATTTTGAATCTATATTTTCCGCCCATTAAAAATAACAGGCCGGGGCATCCCCTCCCTCCCCCCTCCCCATCATAAAGGTCGAAGTTGGACTTGGGCATGACACCAGAGTCAAAGATAAGAAATGTAATGAAGTTTTAGACCTGACTCTGGAAGCAGATTGGAGTCGAAGTTAAATTTTCGGATAACTCGCAGTCCCTGCTACATACAAAAAAGGGCTCCTTTCCAAAAAAAAATTTTTAATTAAAAAAAAAATGAATAAATTTTTTTTTAAATGATAAAATTTTTTCACCTTAATAACCAACAAATTGGAAAAGTTCTCAAGCGTCAGCAATTTTCACACATATTTTTAAAATTCCTAAAAGCTGAAAAAAGTGGAAAAAATCTTTCATCATATGGATGAAACGAACTATAACTCACAAACGTGGAATTTCAAATATTCCAAATTAAGTATTCAGCGTAAAAAATTGAAATTTAAACTTTTGGACTTAATGAACGACCATTCATCTATTCACCAACTTTCAGCTTTTTAAATTTAAGAAGAGAAGGAAAAAGAGTACTGAGATGAAAAAATTCTAGACTTTTCAACGCTCATAATATCGCGAGAAAAAAATTTTTCGAAGTCAACATATGAGACAGACGAAAAAATCAAAATTCAATAACGCCTAACTTCGACGAAAATCTTATCGTCGAGTTTTGAAATCACTCGGTATACAGTGACTCACATTTACTTCGAGAAATCAGCTATTTTGCTGTTGTACTTAAAAAATGAAAATTTCTCTATTATTTCTATTTTAACGGCTTCCTCATTTTTTCAGGGCTGCAGAAAAATACAATCACTACCACGTACACCCTTACGAGACCAATTAAATTGTTCGATGATGAAAAAAAAAACCCGAATAAATCACCCAACTCCTTCGAAATTAAAATGTCGAAATCATTCAAAAGTCTTCCAATTTCCTACGCACGTCACGTATTGCCCACACCGCAGACTTTAGCAAATTAAAACTGAAACAGCATATACGGCAAAATTACACTCGTAAATAACACCATCGAGCAATTTCTCGCAAAATTAGGTAATCGTATATTCCGAACGTATACAGTCGCTAATTCCCAACAATTGTTTTAGATGGTTGGCGAAAAGCGTAGGCGAAAAGTTAACCTAACTTTACGCTTGTACCATTTTTACGAGTATGTTGGCCGTTGCAACGTCAACTTTCCATTTTCACTACCCTTTGGCACCCACTTGCGAAGACGCACGTTCGTAAATCAAATCCTAATTACAGATGGGATTTCTCGTTCTCTAAACGCTTCGACCGAAAGGCCAAACGAAATCATAAAAAAATAATACTCATATTACAACGACTTTCGACCGAATAACAAATATACGAGTAGATTTCCATCTCTACGACGATTTGTGACCGCAGAATCTACACGCTAAAAAATTCTTCGCAATTGTAAATTTACCGCTCGTTCGTTTCGGTAGCTCGTATAATTGAATAAAATAACCCTCGAGCGTAATTCGCCTTTCAACAAATACAACGTGTTTTCGCCTGACGTTCGAAAAAATTAATTAATAATTCATATTTTCCGCCATTTGCGCGCGCCATTCACCACCTCCGTGACTCGTATTATGGAAACCGCGGAGTAATAATATTTGTAATATAGAAAAAGGTCGCGTAAATTATACGAACGCCAGTTCTAACTCCATTCCGGGTCCTCGAAACGATATCCTAGTACCTAGCGGCGAGAAAAATATAAAATACTCGACGACACATTTAAATGCTTTTATACCCGTCGTAAGAGACACTCGCGAAGGCTTTATTTGTTCCAATTCACGCGAAAAGAAAACAAACAAAAGCTATAATTAATCCTCGTGTACGTACCGTATACGTCGTAGCTATAAAATAAAGAACGCTCCGAGAGAAAGGCGTTTTCGCGCGTTGAGAAAACGTTACGTCGCGTTAAAAGCAAACACAGCTCGCCCAGCCAGCGTGTTTACCTTAATAAAAAACAATGCGAGCTTTGAAAATTTAATTTACGCGTCAATACCAATTACACGAGTAAAAGGTAACGAGGCGACCTTTAACGAATAAATTTTTGCTAATATACGCCGTTCGATGCGACTACAACGTCGACATTCGACGGGTAATATTTCATCGCGAACGTATCCCTCTTCCTCGCCGAACAATGATAGATTAAAATCGCGTCATTAATCTACTTCGTATTCGAGCCGCCGATTGTAAAAACAATAATAAACCGAAGGTAAGATTATGACCTACAACTAATCAATTTGGCGAAGAACGCTTTCATTTTTCATACCTCAGCCGCCTCATTACACCCGGCACTCTTTTGACTTTATTATATTATCGACGTCGCTTCTTTCATCCGGCTCGTACGAAGCCTTTATACGTTGACGACAGCTTTTGTGCCCATATTAAGGTGTTCGTTTTTATCGGCGTTTTCAAATTAAATACATATGTACGCTGCGTCGCGTACAACGTGATGGATTAAACGAATGAAAGTTACGTTAATTGTGAATTTATATAGATGCAGGTTACGTTAAATTCGCCGCCATTTTTTAGTCGAGTTTTTCATCAAGTACTCAACTATTACAGAACGTGTCTGATTTCAGAACCAGCGATTGAGTAGGGGTCTCATAAATTCACTTCTCACATCATTCGTAGTTGACTGGTTAATGTCCATTACGATATGCTGGGACGTAAATAGGTATGTTTGTATACATACAGGTCGTTTCAGCTCAATATAAGCTCTTTGCTTTCGTATATGTGACATCCGTGAATGATGGGTTGACAATCTTATTTGCTGAAGAAGTCGAAATACCAACTTCGATAATAATCAAATTTGAGAATTTTTATTACATCAAGGCAGATAAGAATATCCTGTTTCTGCCAGAATGTAGAAAATACAAAGCAGTATCATTTTACAGTATTATTTACAAATAACTGGAAGCGTGGAAGCGGTTTATGCGGAAAAATCACAAAACAAGTGTATAACATTAAGGGATACATAGTAATTTTTTTATATTATTGGCGTATAATTCAACAAACGTAAGCAACCATGCCATGTTACTGGAGCTGAGTTTTTAACTGGGGCTATCTCAGGTTTGGAACACCTTCATGACTGTAAGCCACATCCAATACCAAGTATGAAAACCCCCATCCTATCTCTTCCTAAACCACTTACGAAGTTGAATTTAGGAAAAATGTATTATATCTAGCCATGAAATAATCGTATGAACATATATTTCTCAAATTATCTTTAAAATGTTACGATCTGCCATTTCGGAACCATTTTGACTCAAATTGAAGAGGTCATATCCTGGTCATCAATTAAACCTACACAGTATACACAGTTATTTGGTGACGAGAAATGGAAAATTCGTGAAATTTCTTATAGCCATTTCCCCTCCAGAAGCGATTTTTTGTTTCAACTCCCCTCCTAAGTCACTTGGGCTCATTTTATCATATGATAGGGTAAAAAAATATATATCGATATTGTACTCCCACCACATTTTGAGATCGATAACAACTCCCTCCCCCCCCCAAACATGAATGTAAGTGATTTGAAGTTATTGTATACTTCTTATTCTCAATAAGCATATGAGATCATTTTGATCATTTTTTTACTAATTTGAGGCTCCTCAAGCTCCACTCAAATTTTGATAATTCACCATTTTGCATCCATTTTGACCCTAATTCAAGATTCTGTATTCTGGTCACCAACTAACTTCACACACAAAGTTTTCCCTCTTTAAGTTGATTCGGTGAGAAAATATGGGAGATTTAGGAAATTTCATGATTTAAAACTTCCTCAAAAAGCTGTTTTTTGCTCTAACTCCCTTCAAAATGCACTTAAGAAGCTGAAATTCAGATATGTTGGAGTACGTGACTCACTTTTTCATATGAGATTAAAAATAAAAAGTTTGAGGCATTTGCCTCTTCTCTAGCCTCCCTCAAAATTTGAGTAATCCGCCATTTTGAATTGTATCGAAAAAACAAAAAAAGTCCTTTCGTCGCATTTGTAAGAAGAGTCTCTCACCAAATTTTGAGTGAATTTCATGAATACCCACCAGCACTACGCATGGCGTAAAATACACAACACCCCACCCTCTCTCGACCCCACTTCCAAATCAGGTAGGTTGTAATAGCTATCGTTTTCAAGGTAAAACCTCAGCTAAAAAATACCTTATCAAGTTCATTTTTTATTTTTTCAACATTTTTTATATACACCACTCCATTCTATCACACACATTTCAAGTGGATGTTTGTAGATACCTTCAACAGTAAATAAAAATTTTCGAAAAAAAAAATTCTGTAGTTTTCTTCATTACTCAGATTGATGGTCAAGAGAGTAAGTGGGAGGAAATAATAAAAATGAAATATTTAGTACTTTTTGGCCACACGAATCACTTAAGTCCATATTTTTAAAATTTTAAATGTTTGAGGCTTGTCTAGTTTACCTAAAATTTTGCAACTCTACATTTTGGATTCATTATTCAAACGTCACATTTCGATTCCCAACTAAGTCTACACATAAAATTTAATTTTTTCACGTAAATTTTGAAAGAAAATTTGGGAGATTCGTGAAACTTTTTGTAGTGATTGCGTGATTCCTTCTCTAAAAAATGATTTTCGCTCTAAACTTCCCCTCCCCTCCACCCTCCCCGATGTTCATTTAGACGGCTAAAATTGAAATATCCCAGTTACTTGTGCTTACTTCATCATATGACACTGTAATAAAAAAAAATTCAATTTTACGTTAACTCCCCCCCCCCCCACACAGTATAAGGACAATATTCCTCCTTCTTCCCTCCAAGATTATGTGTGGAGGTGAAATTCACATACAGCATACTTCTCATCGCCAGTGATCATATCAGTCAATATTTATAACATCTGAGCCATACGAGGCTCCTCAATCCTTCCTCAAATTTTGGTCATCCGCCATTTTGCAACCATTTTGAACTAAATAGGGGTTATATTCTCGTCGCCAACTAAATCTACTTACAAAGTTTCATCTTTAAAGATTAAGTTAGTGAGGAGATATGAAAGATTCGAGAAATTTCACGACTCCAAACTTGCTCAAAAAGTCGTTTTTCCTCTAACTCCTCTTCAAATGCACTTGAGAGCCTAATATTTGGAAATGTTAGTGTCCTAAACTTACTACTCCTATATGAGACCAAAAATAAAAATTTTGATTTATTTACCCCATCCCATCCACTCTCAAAATTCGAATGGACTGCAATTTTCAAGTGCACGATATACACCTCAGACCGTGAAGGACGCATTTCGGTTTTTTGTAAAAAAGGAGGAGGGAGAAGTCACAATATTAGCTAAATGACCTCAAAAAGACGTCATAAAATTTTCAAATCCCCACTCAATTCATAGAAGATTCAAAATAATAACAATTTTTGCACAATTCAAATCTTTTGCTTCCAAAAGCCTCATTTTATCGTTCAACTGATCACGAAATTCCTTGTATCTACCACATCTCCGAATGAAATGTACCAAGAAAATAAATAATTCCTTATGAATGGGCCATTATTTATGATCCATCAAAATCCTAAGTAATGGTTGGATTAAGGTTTGATGAATACTTAAGGGATCATAAATAAGCCAAATTTCAGAAATACAAATTCATACATAGTTACTAGGGAGTGAAAAGGCGGAATTCAACGTCTCAGGTGGTTTTGGAGAGAAAACATAAGGATTTCCAGGCTCTGTACTATAGGAGGGGTGAATAGATTACCAGCTTTACCTGCGAATCCAAATAATCCCTCTATTAAAAATTCAGCTTCAGTAATGCAGCGTGGATGATTATACTTTGTGTTTCATTTTCGTCGTTGTTGACAAATTTTGTACGTACAATATCGCACCATCGATGCGTAATATGCGGGCGTTCACACATAAAAAGGTGACATCTTGACAAACAATTACAACAATCGTTATTTGCGCAACGTGTTTTCGATTTTATGCTATTACGTCATCTTTTTTCACTTTTTATAGCTTAATATTGCTGAAAAAAAAAAAAAACTAAATCGTTGACACTGTTTGTATTTCTTTCATTAAAAAAAAATTGCCCAAAATAGATCAATAAAAATACGCTACTACGAGTACTTTACACGTTTCCTGCTTTTTTTATTCATTTTTTCATTTTTTTTTATTAAGAAACTTCATCCATAAAGTTATATCGTGCAATACGTACACTAAGGTATATAAGATGAAGATAGGTAATCTATTCCATTTCCTTGAATTTCCTAGTACAATCACGTATTACTGTTTACCGAAGTTTTGATATTAAATTTTTTACACCCGAAAATATTTACGTAACCCTGCAACGTGAGATACACGACCTTATTGAATTTCGGGGTAATTCGAAGAAACCCGTTAGGCAAAACTCTACGCATATTTTACTCAACTTCGTCCCTCGGCGTCTAAATCTTTATTATTGTTTGTGTCAACGAAATCTCCGCCGTCCACCGAATCGTCCTTAATTTGCTTCGCAATTAAAAAAAAATTAATGACGTTTCCATTGCGTAGCTACGAGAAAGCAGCCACAGGCGAGAAAAGAATTGTGGAAAAAATTAATAACCCGAAATTCGAGCACTGATATCAACTTCTTTTCCATCAGCTCTAAAAAAATGTTTTTTCTTTCATAAAGTGTACAAAATAAAGAGAAAAAACCACTTCTCCGAACGAAATATCTTTCACTTCTCAGCGAGACTAAAAATAATCAACTGATTAATTGTTGCTTGATGAAATTTTTTTCTTGATACAGATGCATCGATAAGCCTTATACTTGGACCAAATAAATATATTTATTTTATTTTCAAAATCAAATTTGGTCAATTAAATATTTCTAACCAGAATATACACCAAAGACTTCTTGAACTGCCCAAGCTTCAAATTTGTAATTGCAAATCTATATATCGTCCTCGTAACACTTTCTTTATACTCTCCCCAATCACTATTCATCCAACTCTGATTTTCGAAGACAGAAATGTAATATTCGAAATTTAAATCATTTTGAAAAATCTGGCCTTTTTAGCCAAATCTAAAAGAGAACAAAAAATCTCAAACTTGTAGTACTAACTTGAGTTATTAACACCCCCCCCCCCCAAAATATAATAATTACACATAAATTAAGTGAATTATGAATATCAACAGGAACAAGATATTCTTCGAAATTTGAAGAAATGAAATAAAAATTTCAAAATTTCAATTATCTACCAAGCACATTCAAGAAAAAAAAATAATCAACACATTCCAAAATGATTTTATTTATCACATTCGACCACATAACCTGATGTCAACATTTTTTTTTGGCTGGCTTAAAAATATTTTTCAAGATGGGAAAAAAATGAAAAATAATCCAAAGAATTAATGTTTTAAATGTGCATCCATGTCGTATTACTGGAGCTGAGTTTTTTAACTGGGGCTTGTTCAGATATAAGAATAACATTGCTAATCTTACCAAGTCTAAAAACCCCAACTCTATAGCTTCCAAAACCACTTAAGAAATGAATTTTAGAATAAATGCAGTATTTCTTGCCATGCAATAATCATATGAGAACATATTCCTCAAATTATAATTATTATTTGAAGCTCTTCAAATTATGTTCAAATTTTTACGATCCACCATTTTAGATCCATTTTGACCCAAACTGAAAAGATCACATTCCGGTCACAAACTAACCCTACACGCAAAGTTTGACCTTTCTAAGTCGATTTGGTGACGAGATATGGATGATGCATGAAATTTCATGCAGCAATTTCCGCTCCATAGGGATTTTTTGTTCTAAGTCTCCTCCAAATTCACTTGGGAAGTTGAAATTAAATTAAGTTAGTCCCTTAGGCTCATTTTAATAAATAACGCAGCAATAAAAAATTTTCAAACTTTTGTGTACCCCACCACATGGTGAGGTAAATAATTCCTCCTTCTCCCCTCCAACATAATGTATGGAGAAGAATTCGGAATATAGTATACTTCTCATCAACAATAATCATACAAGTTCAAACGAATTACATTTTTACTAATTTGAGGCTCCTCAGCTCTACTCAAAGTTTGATAATCCGCCATTTTGGCTCCATTTTGACCTAAACTCAAAATCTCATATTCAGGTCACCAACTAAACCCACACACGAAGTTTGAGGTTTTCACATTAATTTGGTGAGGAGATATGGAAGATTCAAGAAATTTCATGACTCAAAACTTCCTCAAAAAGCCGTTTCTCTCAAAACATACTCAGGAAGTTGAAATTTAGAGATATTGGTATCCGTAACTTACTTTCTCATATAAGATCAAAAAAAGAAAAATTTGAGCGATTTGTCCCTTCTCCAGCTCTCCTCAAAATTTGAGTGATCCGCCGTTATGAAGTGTATCGAAAAAACAAAAAAGTACTTTTGTTGGAATTTCAAGAGGAGTCCCTCACCAAGTTTTGAGCGGATTTCATGAATACCCCCAGCGCAAGAGCTATCGTTTTCAACTTAAAAATCCAGCTAGAAATAAATTTAAAAATATGCCTCATCATAAAAAATTTTTAAATTATTTTTTTCATTTTACAACGGCTCTAGAAATATGTACTAATAAAAATTACTCCTAATACCTATGGGGAAAAAAATTATATTTCTCTACGTTAAATTCAATACAAAACAGATAATCAAAGTTTTCTCATCAGGGATTCTTAAGGGTGATGTTCCTTTCACCCATAAATGAGTAATGAGCATATGGTAGCGATGTTTGACATCACTGTCACACTGACTCTGTGTTTGCTTTACTTCATTTCCGGGCGAAGCTCAAAAAGATGTTAAATGTGTAAATTTTAATAAGAATAAAAAGTTCTTTCGTTATTTTTTTTTAATTTTTTTTAATTTTTTTGTGTTAAAGTAGCGCTTGGAAAATATATTAGAAGCACCAGATATGAAATCTAAAAAAATAGTTGGAAGTGTGCTGTTTTTTCCAATTCGATCGAAAGAAAAAATTACTGAAAAATTATGATACCTAGATAAACTTATATAAAATCTAAATTCTTGAGCGTAACATTTTCAGTTCAATATAATAAATATTTTTGAATTTTTATAAATTTTTCTCAGATCTTAAAACTCGTCATTTAAAAAAACCTATTCGACAAAATTTAAGAGCTTTGAATAGCAAACGAAATACTTAAAAAAAGAACCAAGTTAATATTTACTAGAAGTACGATAGTTTGTACGTAAAATGAAAACGCACGTCTATCTAAATCAACATTATTTCTCACTCCAAATAACCTTATCAGCATACAATCACATGGTACATGGTGTTTCCTTTACTACTCTATTATTAAAGGCATATTTGTTGAGAACTTCACAAAGAATAATTTCCACAGTACATTAAAGAGGATAAAATATGTTGGTGATTTTAACATACAAACGCCATCTAAAGTCCAAATTTGCTACACTTAATGTACAACGACGTATACCTTCCAAGAAATCGAGATAAATCCTACTCATTCTAATGAAGATAAAAGGAATGCTTTTTACCCAGACGAGTAATTTCACAAATGAGCAATGTATACGTATTTCTCATTCGATGAATAAAAAAATATTTCTTTCAGAAAAAACTCAAAAGAATCCTCCAACTAAACCCAAATACCTCCTAAAAAACATGCAACTTGATTAAAAAAAACTACTCGAAAATAAAATTTCATTAGCTACGAAGGTGAAAAAGCCAAAAAAAATTTCATTCAAGAAATACTCCAACCACCTAGTCTTTTCTCATTCTCCTACAAATCGCTATACAACCTAAAAATCGTCTCAAATCGACTCGTACACAGCAAGCTATACACTTATAAAAAAAACCTTTCAACGAAAAAACGCTGCGTTTTGAGAAAAATTTCGCGCCAGCAGAAAACCCTATTGTATTCTGATCCGTTTGGACGAACGCAGCTTCTAAGAAATATTGAAAAAGAAAGCTTCTTAATAAAAACAACTAAAAACTTTTTCTCTCAATTCCAAGTACGACAACGCGAACGGAATACAATTTCGATTACGGATTTCTCCATTTTATTTTATATACCTTATAAAAGGAAACGGCTAACGTATTTTTAACGCGTTAAGAAATGTTTTTACTTCATCGAATTAGGCTTTCTCTTGCACGCATTCGAAAAACCCATTTTTCTCGTAAAAAGCTGTCGAGTCGATGAAAACGAGCAGTACTTTTTTGAGATACGCGAGGACTAATCTAGCCTCGCTTCAGTCATTCTTCTCGTCTAATTTATTTAATCGTATTTCATTTCATTCTAATCTCTCGAGTGATACCGCGAATTATACTTCATAATTTCTTTGATCAAAGCTAACCGATAACAACGACGAGATTTAAATTTTAAAAGTTTATCCATCGGTTTGAAAGAAATTAGAATGGGATTAATAATGAGGGAATTGCGTTTTCTTTGCGATTACGAGCAGTATTAAAACTCAGCTAAGGAAACGTTATTGTTATTTATTTTTTCAAGATTTTCGAGTTTTTCCAGAAGCTGACTTTTTCGTGAACATTTAAGCTAATAAAACCTACCTAATTTTCGGAAAGAGGGGTAAGGGGGAGGGAACTTCGGATGTTCATGTTTTACACAAACTGTAGCTGATACTTAATATCCAACTTTTTCGTACTCATATGCAACGTAAAATGGACTAATACATTTTCCATCTCTAGAAATTACTCATAATTTTGAGAGAAGATCTTTACGTAAATGACTAGAAGCATTTTTTAGTTTTCGGATCACAATCAGTACGTCAATTTGTTAAAATTTTGAGAAGGATTGGATATTTTAAGCAAATTGTAAGTTATAAGATTTCTTCCTTCGTATATATAACTCTTCATCAATAATATGCCTTGGCAGCAACAACTTAATGTGCGAAGTTGACTGAAGGACACAATATAACCCCTCAAGTTTAGATGAAAAAATACTTATAATGATTCCAAACAGCTTGAAATTTATGACCATGAACTGGAGAGAGGGACATTTTTCGATTTCTTCCAAAAACTGATTTCACTTTTTAAGATTCAACAACAAAAAAGCTACGATAGAATATTTAATATAATTTTAACGCCTTTATAAACGTTCACTAGTCGATGGGCCGAAAAATGAAAGAGCGAGATCACAATAGTTGTTGAATCGTCTCAAAATACCGTCATAAAAATTTCAATCTATCAACTCAATTTTTGGACCCTACCAAAATAAAATCAAAGTTTTAAAAATTTTGAAATTTAAAAATAAAACTAATTTTTGGGCAATTAAAATTTTTCATCTCCCAAATTCACTTATCATATAATAACTGAAAAACATTTTAGCAGGCTATTTTTTTAAATTTAGGTCTCGTTCATTTAAAAAAATACCCTAAATGTTTTCTTTTTGAAAAAATAAAAAAAATAAAAAAAAACCCACCACCAATCTGCAACCTATGTCATCAACAAAACACCACTGTTAACCACCTTCTCTTTCTGTGTCCAAAATTGAGCGATATTCGAAAATCACTAAAAATCAAACAAGAAATAACCGACAACCCACAAAACATCCGTAACATTTTGACTCTTTTACAACGATGCAGCCTTCTATTTAAAATTTAACCATCCTAGAGGTGGTGTGATAACCAAGGCAGTTAAAAACGCCACCAAAAAAAAAAAAAAAAATGACTTCGACCAACTACATTTTCAAAAAATTTAGTCTAAAATTTAGTCTTTGGACGACAAAATGTCACTTTGGAACATGAAAAATTCTTACGATGAAATAATTGAAAATTCGTTTTTTTTTTCTTATTTGAAAATTTTAAAAACGTTGATTTCATTTTGAAGGGTACCTAAAAATTGAGTTTGGGAGCTGAAATTTTTATGACGCCTTTTGAGGTCATTAGCAAATACTGTGATCTCGGCTCCATCATTTTTTGATACAAACTGAAATTCGGAATACTCAAGAGTTCACTTTTGCCAAAACATGGCAGCATTTTGAAGAATTAAGCCCAGATTTATACCCTATACTTAACCCACATTTCGGTTATTTTTGAAAAACAGGTTAAAATTCAAGGACAAATTTAAGTGAAATTTACTATTTCTTTTACAATGTTCACTTAAAATGATCTATATTTTTACATTTTTCTTTATTTATTTCAGTAAGGGAGATTATATCGATCATAAATCGGGCCCTTAATATAATTTTCGAGAAAAATCGAGTAGTGCATAATTCGAAATTTTAATGTTCGCAGATCATCTAATTTATTAATTTTTTTTTTTCGTACATTTTATTTAATTAACATTTTTTTTATTTATACCTACATAATTTTAATACAAAAAATTATTTAATTTAAATTTAAATATTAGATTAAAAATTTTTTTTCATTAATTTTTTTTATACGTATATTTTCAATTAAATATTCAATTTTGATATTAAATCTATATCATTGAATTTTCTCCCATTATTTGTATGAATATAATTATATTCATTTTTAAAAATTCAATTTTTTTTTTATAATTATGGAATGATTTCTGTTCAAAAGCTAAAAAATCGCTTATTTGATTTTGAGACGTTTTAAAAAGCCTGAGGAACTTCAACCAGTACGAAATTGATAATCATGAGCAAAGGGGGATGATTCTCGCTTTTTTTTTTTCAAAAATTGATTTCGCTTTTTATAATTTTATGGTCGTAAAAAGACCGTAACGAAATGTAAAAAAATATAATACCCCCTCCACTAAAGGTTTGATTCTGCTACAACATGATCAAAACTTGAAAAAAATTGAGTTTTGAATAATCTGAAATTTTTTTGTTAACAGATAATCATAAATTGTTCAAAGCTTAAAAATAGTTTTTTTTCATTTCGAGAAGTTTTAAAATGCTTGAGGAGCTCCAAACAGGTTGAAACTGATGACTATGCATGAAGAAGGTCGATTATAAATATTTTTTCGAAAATTTATTTTGCAACAGGAGTTGAAAATCTGTTGCGAAACAATAGTCACACGTATGGTAGTGTAAAGCTAAAACCATGATGTATGACATTCATAGAAAACCAACCTCTCAAGCGTTTTTGAAGGGAATAAGAAGTGATTTCAGAATTCAAAATATTGTGATAATAAATAAAAGTTCGATAATTTTGATCATAATTAATGTAGTTGCATAAGATAGAATTAGGTAAAAATACAGAAGTTTGAGAATTACACCCTCCTTATTGTTTTTTTTTTTGGAGGGGGAGGGGGTGGTCAGGAATCAAAACAGTAAAACATTCTCAAATCGTTCATATGTCTTCACGTAATGCATCTAGAAAACTCAAACTTCGTATATAGGGACAGTTTGAGACCTTTCAAGTATGTCTAATGGATCCAAAATATCGAATATTGTAGGAGCTTTAAATAGCTCAAAATTAATGAACGCGGGCTCGCACAATTACTGAGATAAAGCACTGAGACATGCATAAATTTTAACTTCTTATTTGGGTCGTAGAAGAACAGATAGTGAGGATGAAGAGAGTAACAATATTACTAACAACCAGGAAATATAATAAAAACTCATCCAATAACGTAACGTAGCAGCTTACATTTTTTTCAAGTCGATTTGCTCCAATTTATACTCTTATTACGTCTTTGTATTAATTACCAAGTTTTTTGCGATGAAAAAAAATCAATTTAAAAGACAAAAATTAATGTACAAAATTAATAACGAACTGTCGTGATTCATTCAACAATATACCCATTCTTGACCCCGACACACCTCTATTTCACCATAAAGAGAAAAAAATCTCGGACAACTTTTTACAAAAACCCTTTTCATATATAAAAGTTGAAAAACTAAATATTACACTTTTCGTGCGAAATTTTAATAACAATTTAAAAGAAACGCGAACTCGCGAACGTAAAAAAAAAACTTTAAATTTCGATATACAAAAGAACTTCTTCGGGCACAATATCTTCTGTACGAGGCGACTCGTATCGTCTATAGGGCACAGATTGCGAAAATTAATCTCGACTATTTCGCTTTCGCTTCTCTTTTGTAAATCTCGACTGGCTCGAAGGCGGCAATACAATTCCCTTACCTTTCCATTACATCAATTTAAAATTCGTCACAACTTTGGAAACTCGTTTGTGCCCGGTTCATAAATAATAGAGTCGTGATTTACCGAATAAACTTCACATCTCGTACTTAGTTCGTAGCATCTTTTTCGTCCTCGTATACGTATACGAGCGGCGATGAAATGCGAACGAATTGGAAATGAAACCTTTTAGGTAAAACTTTTCTCCAGACAACTTGCTCACTCCGTTGATTACGCTCGGTCGTGGGCCGAATTCGAACTTTAGAAAATTACGAAGTAGGTACGGTATGGTACAACGGAATCATGATTTTGCAGCACTTTTTTTTATCTTTATTGTTTTGTTTTTAACAATTCCACATATGTGAGTGCACCATAGGTACTTGGGATATTCAATTTTTACAAGTTATCTTCGAAGTTTTCTATTTCATATCTCATTGAAATTATTTTATTTTTCATTTAATTTTTACTTTTAGAGTAAATGCGTACTTTAATTCATTAAATCTTCGTATATATCGCGTACTTTCATTTTGTGTAATGTTAATTTTTTTGCGAATAACTTTTACATTAATCACACTAATGGTACGTGGAATCGTGCCTTAATCCGTTCTTTTTTCTCTACCGGCAAACATCTACCTCTTTTCTACCATTCGTTTAATAAATTACGTAATGAAAACGTAAATCAGGAAGTGCGAAGATTCAATCATTAAAGCACTCTACGTCAAAAACAGAACCTTTCTATGAATAAACACGGTCGTTTAATCCGAGAATACGAAAACGACGACGAAATTCAGAGACTTTACTTCGCAGCATTTAAATATACTCGTACCTTTCAATCAATTATCCAATTGGTATTCGAACTTCTCAAAAAAGTAACTCAATGAATAGCTAAATCTTTCTCGCTCGAACTATCAAACGCGAACTAATTTTTTACGCTCAAGAAATTATTACTTACCTATTAATCATTTAACCGTTGGAAATTTCAGTCACTAGAGCCTAGTTGAGAGCGAAGAATTTCGAAATTTACAACCAAGATTATAGGCTCGTTAATTATTTCCCATAGTAGACAATTTCAAACGCTTCGGAGTGTTGCAAAACGAGCAGCCGGAAAACTTTCGAGGTGGTTTTCAATATTAATTTTCAAAAGATTCAAAAATTTTCGACACCGCTTAATCTTCTTTTTCTTTTCATAAATCCGCCCGATTGCGCTTCGCTGAAACAAAATTCGCTTCCATTTCCTTCCTTTCGTGCCCAGAAAAGGGTAACAAATTTAACATCTTTGTAGAATTAATTTTATTAAAATGCTCTTTTCTGAAGTGCTTCGAAATCCTCACCACACGAGGTATAATGGTCTGACTCGCATCTTAGTTTTGAAACGTGAAAATTGGACTCCAAATTCAGGCTTGATCTGGGCTTAGAACTCTATTTACTCTCGTAGGAGTATTTACGTTACGAATATTTCATACGCACATATGTACTATCGTGAGGTAATAAATAAATAAGTAAATAAATAAATAACTAGAAGATACTAGAGTATCTTCAGAGCGGACTTTACTAATTACTAGTGCCTCCTCGCCCCTTCGGGGCTCGCAATAAAATTAAATGAAGAAAAAAGTTATTTTATCAGACAAGTACTGCTACATTCCAAACTGCACGAGCCAATTTATTTTTATTTGTTACCCCCACCAGCCCCTTTATACCTTATACCTGCCATTTTAAACAATTTTACAACTTCACCCTTACTCTTGCCTATGTACGAAGCATTTCTTGAAATTTATCACCTTTTCTTCCTTTTGTATAACTGCTACTCATAAACATTTTATGACTTACCCTTGTGCATGTACCAGGCTTTTATTAAAATTTACAACCTTTTTTTCCTTTATATTTATGTGCTATCCTTTATATACCTTTTATACCTGCTATTTAAAACCAGGATGCGCACGCATCTCAAAACCGATTCCATTTTGATTTTAATATATAGAGAGACACTATTTTAAAGAATGTTATCAGAATAATTTATTTTTTTTACCAGAATAAATTTTTTTTATAAAATTCAAAAGTTCTATCATCTCCACTTATCCTGAATTTTATCAAGTATCATACAAAACATGACCTCACGTAATTTATCTTCTTATAAACAAAAACATGGAATCGTGTGAGGTCAGGTCATTTTACGTTCAAACAGCTCTAAAAAACAATATATTTCACACAGTATTTATTTTTAAAATTCATATTCTAAATTGTAAATTAAAATTACATGATGTCACGTTACCTCATGCTCATTCGACTTCAAAAATCAATCAATTCTAGAGACCTACTCAATCTACCACTCCTCAAAATTTCGAATCGACCTGTCATGTTTTACTCTAGTTACAGCGAGAGAACGAACGTTTACAAAAAAAACGTGACTTCATGTTAAATCATTCCTTCTCAAGTTGAAAAACTAATAATCGCTGGAAGTCTGTTTATTCTATCTATCCTCCCGATTTGGTGTCGATGGCTTTCGACTCAAGCCTCGTCACGTCACGTCACGTCACGTCACGTTACATCACGTCACGTCAAGCCAACACACATCCACTCACGTTCAGGAAAAACTTATTTCCAAGACTACTACGCCTACTCTTTCAGCCATTCACACCACATTCTGATAAATTTTTGATGCAAAAGCAAAAACCGTGACCTCACATTTCATTGAATGATCTCACGTTCTGATAAATTAAATATCTGATCATTTATAACGCTCAACCATTCCTTCCTGCTATCATGCGGGAACCAAAAAACCTCAAATCATGCCTCCTCACGCCACATCACGCCTGATCATCCACAAGAACTAATCAGCTCTATAGCTTCACTATCTTTACCCTTCCACCGACTTTGAACTCGATCCATCAGGTATTATTAGAGTTATCGTGGGAGAATGGAAAATCCTCAACGAATACCTCCTCACGCAAAACTCACGTCCAATCACCTTATGAAACTAATAATCTCTCAAACTATTCTACCTCCGCCTTCTTTTATCTTTTAATCATTCTATTCAACTTTTTTTGACTTATCATGGGAACACAAAAAAGCTCAACTCACGCCTTCCAACGACAACTCATGTCCCATCATGCTCAAACATTAATTGGCTTTAATGATCACTAATCTTACCCTTCTTCCATCTTTCAGTTCAACCTATCAACTTTTAACTTCGTTATTGCACGAGAACCAAAAAAAAACCTCAACTCACACCTCCTCACGCAAGCTCACGTCCGATTACATCCAAAAACTAATCAGCTTCAGAGTACCACTACCCCCACCCTTCTTCCAACTTTCAACTCGATCCGTCAACTTTTACCCAAGTTATCGCGCAAGAACCAGAAAACCTTGACACACGCCTCCTCACGCCAACTCACGTCCGATCACGTCCAAAAATTAATCAGCTCGAGAACTCAACTACCCCAACCCTTTCTCCGAATTTGGTTTCGATTCGATCACTTCTCCTCGAGTTATCGCGCGAAAACATGAAGAAAAAAACAAAAAAATAAAAAAATAAACAAACAAACAAACTAAGAAACTGAGTGAACGCAATAGCGGATTTACTTTGAAAGTAAAGTCCGCTAAAAACGTAAGCAACATGCTGAATTACTGGAACTGAGTTTTTAATGAAGGCTTGTTCAGGTTTGCAAATAACATTGGTAACCCCTTAATGTCGACAGGCCACACCTAATACGAAGTCTGCAAACCCCAACCCTAACCCTTCCAAAACCACATAAGAAATTGAACTTGGAATAATTAATGTAGTATTTTTTTACCATGCGATAATCATAAGAGTTCATATTAATTACATTTTTACTAACTTGAGGCACCTCAAGATCTAATCAAATTTTGATAATCCACGATTTTGGATCCATTTTGATCCAAATTCAACAGGTCATATTCTGGTCATCAACTAACCCCCCCACCCACAAAGTTTCACCCTTCTAGGTTGATTTGGTGAAGAGATATGGAAGATTCAAGAACCTTCATGACTTAAAACTTTCTCAAAAAGCCGTTTGCTGCTCTAACTCTCCTCCAAATGCACTTGAGAAGCTAAAACTTGGCTACGTTGGTGTACGTGACTCACTCTCTCACATGAAATCAAAATCAAAAAATTTAAGCTATTCGCCCCTTTCCCAGACTCCCTTAAAATTTGAGTGATCCGCCATTTTGAGATGTATCGGAAAAACAAAAAGGGAATTTTTTTGCATTTCTAAGAGGAGTCTCTCACGATGTTTTGAGCGAATTTCATGAATAACACTCCCCTGGGCTCTGTGGTGGTGCTACAAGTTGGACATTTTTCGATGATTACAAATGGTCTGAAAAATAAAGATTTGAAGACCCCAGCACCCTCCCCGATCATTCCTCTCCAAATAAGGTAGATTGCAATAACTGTCATAAAACATCCACTACAATCATCATCGATTTCATTTTTTTTTTTAACTGATAAGGGTTCCTATCCAGGGGCCCTTTAGTATGCGGAGCCCTTAAATAGGTTAAGGCCCCAAATTTCATTTTTGAATATAAGTGTAAACATTTTTTACAATCAGTGAAAATTTGTAAGACTTGAAAAAGAATTGAGACCTTTTTGACAAAAATTTGTGGGGGCCTTTATAAGTTTCGCATCCCTACTTTTCAAACCTCTGGGCGCCACTGATAGTCAGTGAATCAGACAATGAAAGATTCTCTGGGTTTCAGTGAAGTTGAAATATTCAAACTTTTCAGTGAATTTCTACGGTGTCAAACACTTGTTTGTTCATGTTACTCTGTTATCACTTCAAAGTAATGGGGATTTTTTAGATAGTTCTAGCCATTCCGTGAGAATTTCATTGACACAGTCAGTGCCATTATAACCGACGCTTAAGACTAATCTCTTTCAAATCATCAAGGCTGTTAGATTCAGGTATACTACACTGATGAAGTGATCAATTTAAGTAAATGTATAATGAGTTGCTAACTTTCAAATTTAAGCCATTTTAGACTTTTCAAACTTTTCTTATATTTCTATCATCCATTATGTGGAATTTCCTAAATTTGAGATCTCATACTGTGATTCTTAACTCATCCTTTATACACAATTTGAGTCTTCTAGTTGCATTTGATGAGAATATATGAAGCACTCCAGGAATTTTCTGACTCGGAATTTTCATTATAGCTTTTTTTTGCTCTCATGCCTCAGCAACCGACTGGGAAGCCTGAAATTTAAGTACGATTGTATCCTTATTTTATTCTGTTACACAGAAACACGATTGAAAATCAGACATTTTCTGTCATCTTAAAAATTTGTGTGAATCATCATTTTGAGTCTAATTAAAAAAGTCGAAAAAAAGAGTTTTAGCTATTCATTACAACATCCTACAATCAAATTTTGAGCAATTTTCTGTGCACTACTTCGTAAGAGTTGAGAACAAAACAAACGATAAAAGAATTCTATCATTAGGTAATCAATTACTAATGGTCTGGAACTATAATAGTATGAGTTCTTACTTTGCCCTACCCTCCTTGAAAAATTAAGATTGGACATTAATTTAATTTTACAATTATATGAATGTAGGAAGGAGGAGGCTTAAAGCTTACCTCAAAATCTGATCGAAACAACAACAATAACAGAGATTTTTTCATATCAAAAAAGGTATTCCTTCAACACCATTAATCGAGACATTCTCGTTCAACATGTGACACAATCTTATCGCATGGGTGACTTTGACCCAAGAATTGAGCTGCGGATGAAAACTATAATAAAATTCCTTTAACAGCGAAATTCGTAGGAAATACTCTTATGGAAAAGTTTCCACTTACAAACCTCTTTTATGTTTCTGACATGTAAATAAGAAATTTCGGAGGTACAAGTAGCTCAAAAATTATATGTGAGGTACTTCCGCTACACAAAGCTTGAATATCGTTTCGCCATTGTAGGCAAAACAACGGAAGTCCATTTCCAGCCCATTATCAGTGTAAATAATTAATCCTAATATTTTCAATTTCCCCTTTTCGGCTTACGCATCTCAAATCATAATGCAAATACAAATTAGGCCAAAAACGCGCGAGTAACGAGTCCGGCGAAAGAATCTCAAAACTTCTAAAATAAATAAAGTACATACACGCCCACCGAATATCATTCTTTTTCGAAATTCAAACCTTCGCAAAGGAACATTCAGGACGAAAAAAATATTGCGTTTCGGCTAACAACAAAATGGAAAAAAACCAAATAATTTATTTCGTCGAACGTCGACCTACACAATAGGCAGCAATTCGTTTGCTATGCTCGAAATTTAACGATATTTTGAGCATACAAGAGTACTGTTTTAACGAACGCGACCGTTTCAGAGAGAAAAAAAATGTAAGCAGGTATACTGCATTACCGGAGCTGAGTTTTAACGGTGACATATTCAGACTTCCGGATGATGTTGTTAATCTCTTTATAGTTTATAACTCTACCTCGTAAGGGAGCTGGAAACATCTGTACATTGCTTTCAGAACAACCTAAGATGATACATTGGTTCATTCGCGCTTTGGATGAAATTCTACCAAAACTCGAAGAATCACCTTGCGTACAAAATTTCAGTTTCTTAGGTGCCAATATACGTCGTGAGAAATCTGTTCACCCAATTTTCCCTCCAAAAGCCATTTTTCGCTCTAACATACCTCCAAATTTTTCTATGACTCTTATATGACATGAAAAAAAAGTTGGGACATTAGAGCTCCCTCTACCCTTTCTCGAATTTGAGTCAAACATCATCTTGAGTGGAATTAAAAAATTTTTTAAATTCCTCTAAATATTAACGTGAACAATTTTTCATCAAATTTTGAGCCATTTTCCTGTACTTCATCCATTTGCATTACGAAGTGAGATGGTTTGCCTACCCAACTTTCTGAAAGATACTAATGATATAAAACTTGGAAAAATACGTTTTTTATCTTCGTGATAATCAACTTTGAAAATTTCTATTTCATGTTCTATGACAAATAAAAATATGCTACTTGCGTCAAAATGTAGAGCATGCAATGAGTATTACTGATAAGCAATTCGTAACGGTAGAGAGGGTAAATGTGGAGAAATTATGAAAAAAGTGTGAATAGTCATTTTGTCATATGTTTTAGAAATAATTTCGTAAAATGTTCTATTGACCATCATGTTTTACAAATTTCTTACTGACTACCACCCAATCTCTCATAACACAGTCACCATAGATGCCCTCTGGATAACTCTAAATATGAAAAAAAATAATAATAATTTGAAAATATTTGTCTCCGAAATTCGAGCTTGGTAGGAATATGCAGTAATGTAGAATATACAATGTAGTGTTATTGAAAAATAATTGGTGGTAATCTTAAGGCAAGGGGAGAAGAGTGGCGGGGAAGGAGAGAGGTAGGAAGTGATGACTAAACTTCATGATGAGAAAATAATCCTTTCTTCATATTTTTGACAAATAAATACTTTATTAAACTAGTTTTTTAAGCAATTTTTATACTTACCACACCAACCCCCATTCATTACAAATTACATTGGGCTAAGAGTAGCATGGAAAAAATTCTAAAAAAAAATTTTTTAGCTTACTACATTTTCATCAATTTTTCTCAACTTAATTTTTATTAACCATTGAAGACTGTCTTCGAGGCATCCAGCAAAATATATAGGATGGATTGGAGAGGGGGTACATAGAAATACTTACGATGAGCTAATAAAATTACTATGTACTTAATTCTATAATTTTCAATACTTTTATTGTTTTCACTTCATATCGACCCCTTCCATCGCTACCATATAATAAATCACACATTCTGCGTTCTGGCGCATTTCCATATATCTTGAATGATGAAATAAAAATTTCAAAATATGATCATCACCAAGATATGAGAAAATTTTCCAAATTCTACATCATGACCCCTTCAGCAACTAAGGTATGCAAAGCATTATACACGAGTGTCGCAAAAGTTGCTTTACATGTGGTATGAAGGAGGCCCAATTAAGGTGAAACACACCGTAAATTCCTACTAAGAAATTTTTTCTATGGATTTCGGATGGTATGTAGAGTGCTTCTGATCTACTTTGCTTATAATTTCTTTGATTTTCTACTTCTCTCCAATAGGTTCCCACAATTTTATGTAAACTATTTGTTGCAATGAACTGGTACCCATGCTACTAGCCTTTTAAATAAAAATGGGTTCCAGGCTGTCGCTTCATATACTGGTTTTAATAAATAAAGTAGCCTCAGGATATAAACGTACGAATGAAAAAAAAAAATTGGACATTCGCCATGTAATAATAAATGTTTTGAAACATTCGAAAACGTGGCCTTTCGCGAAAACCCTTCTATTTCATTAAAAACTCGCCTAAAAATACCTAAAAACTTAATAGAAATCGACGACAGAGGTACGAATTCGCGAAATTAAATACAGCTTTATTCAAACAAAACCGCCGCCATAGCACGTATAAAAGGTCTGGTTCAAATGCCAAATAATTCCATCTTCTTTTGTTTCCATCTCAAACGTTCGTGGACTGGAGACGACAAGTAAAAAGCTCCAATTTCTGAGCACCACTCGATAACGCCAGCCAACAATACCGTCGGTGTGCAGTCGTAACGGCGACATAAAGCGATGCATAAGAGGTAATTCGAAAATTCCGCTCACTTCTCGCCTTGAACTCTCTCATCACTGTGCAGCCTTATACGTTTTTTAGTACCTTTCGACAGGTATATTCGTAATATTACCACCGACGTGGATTCAATTCGTCCTTTTAATGTCCAACTTTTGCCGTCTAATGGTCAACCTCTACCTCCACAAGTTCCATTCTCTCCCTCTTGGCGGTCTCACGTGCCTCCACTACATAAATATCGTAATCCAAGGTGTCTCGTATCAATGGCTGCTAATTCGCATAATCAGACAACCAGGGTGCCTATACGCTGCCTATAAGTGCGCGCAGCAAATGGAATTTGTCTCCTATTCGCCAACGCTCGTATTTCAAGGCCATTGTCTATTGGGAAAATTTCCAACATTAAGAACGCATTATTCGAGGAAATGCTTATTATTATACAAACATCGAGGAGTTAGCGACGCTGAATTAATAATTCGGATTTATCTGAATGCTAATTTAAAAACCATCTTTGTTGGCCTTATTGTGGTATCGCCAACCTTTTCCGTAAATATATATCCGCCGTTTCCACAATAGCCAAGTGAAAGCGGGTCTTCTTCAGCCTCTTTATATCTACTCTTAATTTACGATATAGTACCCGTATTTTACGAGTACAGCGTAAACCGCTGCCGGAATTTTCCTCGTTTAACTGCGCGCCTGCGATACTCTAACTTCTAATATAATACGCGTAAATAAAATAATAGAAAATTGAAAAGGTCTTTTCGAAATTTCGCGCCCAAATCTAACTCTTTCCCTTGCCTCCGGTCTTCACCTCGAGGCGAGATAAATACGCGAGAACAATATACCCGATATACCAAAATGGAGATATACTGGTTTACTTTTCTTTTAAAAACTTCGCTAAATTCCCCGCGGGGATTCGATTTAAACTTCATTCGGTTGAAATTTACAGTTATACCTTCCGAAGGCCCGTTTCGTCGTGCGTAATTTTACCACCCGAACCGAAAGATTGCAGTCGCCATTTTTTAAACTTCGTTTCAGACGATACGTTCAAACGATAAAATTTCATTTTTCCTTTCCCTGCCTTCTCGCGAAACGAAGACAGGAAAAAAATAAGTTCTCGGGAAATCATAAATTCCTACATTACGAATACCGAATCGTTTACGCGCCTTTATGTCTTCGTCTCCAGTTAAAAGTAAATTCCTCTTCACTCGTTCCGTCCTCCGCAGTCGCTATATCGTAAATATTTCCTTCTGTTTTCTCTTCTTTCTAGTATGACGGTCTTTATAGGTCTATAATTTTCCTATATTCTTATCCATAAACGAGCAACGTTCCTTTTAAATTTGCGACGCGCACGTATGTCGAGAATTCTCTCGGTTGTGTACATTATGAAACATCCACAATAGAAAATTAAATCAAACAGGCACGCGCATTAAGGTAAAGGTAACAAAGATGGCAGTCTGCGACGGTGAATTTCATACCAGTTTTATTTACATTTATTATCATTCCTTTGAGCGAAAGCCAACTGTAGCAGAAGTAGAATAACTCCGAGTGAGGCGCCAAAAATCTGACGAAAACAATTATTTCGTGATAGGCATCAACAAAGCGAGAAAATCTGAAGGAAATTATTTTAAAGTTTTCGAAGCGAAATAGCAATTAAACTAGCTACACAAATAATTAAAAAGTGAAAACTGAAGGGATTAGAATTGAAACACAAAAGCGACATCATGATGGACATAGTGGCCTACCTTACCCTGCTGAGGATAAATTCGAAATTTTCATTTCATATACTCAAAATGTCAGTCAAATGATATTTATACGTTAAAACAATGATTCTGTTGCTTTCAGCCGAACAGTAAAATCGAAAAATCAATACGAGTTGTAAGAAGTTTAGAAATGAGAAAAAATTGTAAAAAAATCGTTTATCAAAAATACGAACACAATCGAAAATTTCGAAATCACAAATGAAAAAAAAATGTCAAACAAAAAAGATAACACAAAATTAACGGTTAAAAATCCATGAACGAAAAAATATTTAAAAATAGAAAAATTACTAAGATTAAGCAAAAATAAAAAAAATCGAAATTTATATAACTTAAAATTTACAAAAAAAATCAACAAAAAATCAAAAAATTTCCGCTAATAAAAAAGTTGGAAAATCAAAATACCATAATAAAATAAAAAAACTTAAATTTAGAAAATAGAATAAAATGTGAAAATAAAAAATAAACAAAAAGGCACCAAAATTAATAACTGAGAAAAAAGCAAGTATCAAATGAAGTCTCTAAAAATGAGAAAAAGTCAATAAATGAGAAAGAAACTGAAAAAAAAAAGAAATTGAATAATACAAAAGCAAAAAGGTGTACCGATGAAAAAAGTTCAAAAATAAATTACAAATCAACAAAATGTCCAAAAAAGCATGAATACCGAAAACACAAATAAATAAATGATGATGATAATGATGATGATGATGATGATAATAATAATAATTTCAATTTCAATTTCAATTTATTCAAAAACACTGGTACAGCTCGTTCTACATAACATATTGACCCCAACCAGAGCGCAAAGCGCGTGCGGCAGGGGGATTATTATTACTACCATAACAAAATTGAGCGAGGCAAAATCAGAATCAAGTAAATAAATAACGAAATAAATAAACACATAAAACAAACAAATATAGGAACACAGATTCAATGTGATAAACGAAATAAATGAACAAAAAATAAATGAGCAGATAAATTATAAAACTATCAATAAAAAGGAGACAAGCGGACCGAGATGCGGGGAGGGAGGAGATGGGAATGCTATTGAGGTGGCCCAAACCCAGAATTTTTAAATGAGTCCCTCAGTAAGCGTATAATAATAATAATAATTAACCTTACATATAAAATTTGAGGGTTTTAGGTCCATTTAGTAGGGAGAGAAATTCAGGCGATCATATAGTTCAAAATCTCCTCAAAAAGCTTTTTTCTGCTTTAAATTCCCATCACATTTACTTAGGAGATAAAAATTGAAATATATAAGTGAGTGGAGCTTACTTCATCATATGACACATTAATAGAAATTAACCGACTTTTCGTTTAAACCAATCACCTTTTGAAGACTATAACACCTCATCTTCCTCCTCTAGGAAAATCACACGTGAAATTGGAAAATCACTAGTAATCATATGAGTTCACATTTATCAAATCTGAGCCATTTGAAGCTCCTCAAGTCTTGCTCAAATTTTGGTCCTCAATTAACTCTATATACGAAATTTGGGGAAGAGTTATCATAGTTTTAAGATATTTCATGATTTAAAACCTCCTCAAAAAACAAATTTTTTACTCCAACTCCCCTGCAAACTCACTTAGAAAGGTGAAATTTGGATATGTTGGTGTTCTTGACTCACTTTTTTATGTGAAACTACAAACGATACTTTTGAGTTATTTACGCCATCTCAAGCATCTCTCAAAGTTTAAGTGAACCGCCATTTTGAGGTGGGTCAAAAATCCAAATATTAATAATAATTTTGCGAACTTCTACGAAGAAGTCTTTCATCAAATTTTCAACGACCTACATATCTATACCCAGGCTCAAATTAAAAGAAAGGAGAGGATAGGGAGTTCTAGCTCTAAGGTACCTCATTCCGAGCCCTTTTGATTCACAATTTATATGATTTTTTACAATGTCACAACTTGATATGTTAAAATATATTCAAAAGTATTATTGAAAGAAAGAAAGAAGAAGACATGCCGCATTACTGGAGCTGAGTTTTTAACTGGGGCTTGTTTTGATTTAGTAATAACCTTGCTTAACCGTTCATCACTACAGGCCACACCCAATACCAAGTCTGAAAACCCCTACATTTTGGGTTGGTAACCCCGCCTTCCCCCCTCCAACATCATGTATGGAAGTGAATTGGGGATATAGTATACAACTTATCCCCAATAACCATATGAATTCATATTAATTACATTTTTACCAACTTGAGGCTCCTCAAGCTCTACTCAAAATTTTGATAATCCGCCATTTTGATCCAAATTCAAGAGGTCATAATGTGGTCACCAACTAACCTCACACACAAAATTTGACCTCTTTAACTTGATTTGGTGGGGAGATATGGAAGATTCAAGAAATTTCATGACTCAAAACTTCCTCAAAAAGCCGTTTTTTGATCTAACTCCTCTCAATATGCACTCAAGAAGCTGAAATTTGGATATGTTAGTATCCGTGACTCACTCTTTCATATGAAATCAAAAACGAAAAATTTGAGCTACTTGCCCCTTCTCCAGCCCCCCTCAAAATTTGAATGATCCGCCATTTTGAAATTTATCGAAAAAACAAAAAAAATATTTTTGCGCATTTTCAAGAAGAGTCCCTCACCAAATTTTGAGCGAATTTTATGAATACTCGCCGGTGCCACGCGTGGAGGGGAAAAATATATATATATTGAGTTACGTATAAAAGTTGGATCCCTCGAAAAACAGTGAAAGTTGGATCCACCTTAAAAAATGGTTGTAAGAGCTATTTGTCTCCAGCAAACAGTTAAATGTTATTTTTCCGTTTTATGAGTGAAAGGAACACATTAAATCGATAATTAGAATAGAAGTTATGGTAAAAAATTCAATTAGAGGTACATGTGAGAGTTGACTCCATGCTTCAAAAAGGCAGTTATAAGTTGGCTCCATGAGAAAGTGGATACCATATACGGAGCTGTATATTTAAATATACATTTACAGAGAACGTCGGCTCCTCCTGCCACGTATGCCACTGGATAGAGGGCGCCTGGGCGAAACTGATGCATGATTTGTGAAAGTCAGCTCCATATACGGTATTCACTTTCACATGGAACCAACTTATAACTGCTTTTTTACATAGCGGGAGCTGACTTTCATATGTAACCATAAATATATATACATATATATATATACCAAAAAGTTGGACATTTGCCAGATGATTACAAATGGTCTGAAACGCAAAGATTTGAAGACCCCACCCTCCCCCGACCTTCCCTTCCCAAATCAGGTAGGCTGTAATAGCTATCGTTTTGTTAAAAACTCAGCTAAAAAAACAGTAGTACCTATAATATGGTGGTTAGAATTCTGGTTATTATGGTTAACAATAAGAACTTGAAATGACATAAATTTTGAAAGGAAAGATATTCCTATTTTACGATAGATTTTAAGGAAGTTGAACTTTTTAAGAAAAATAAAAACAACAAATGTTTTCAAGTTTCTTACGTATTTAAAAAAAAAAAAGTACTTATTGTGCACTAATTTTGAAAATTATGATTTGAAAAACAACAGCAAAAATGTTCACAAGAAACAAAAAACTGGAAAAATTAAAAAATTCTCGACAATAAATCGGAATATGCTGATGTGGAAATGAGAGATTGAGAGATGGAGTGAGAAAGATAGCCCTTGCATTCCCCCCCCCCCCAATTAGCTCAACTCGGCACTATGTACATAAAAAAGTTCGACATTTGCCATTTGACACAAATGACCTGAAACTTGTTCCCACCCCGCACCCCTCCTTCCCAAATTAGGTGAGCTGCAACAGCTATGGTTTTCGAAAAAAAAAAAAAAAAAAACAAAAAAAAAACAGCTGAAAATACAACCAGAAAACGTAATCAACGATACCACAGCTGGAAAAAATTCGATTCAAATACTCGACTCATGTTGACAACCACTGCGCAAAAATGATATTCACAGTCTCGACTTATCCCCCAGACGACGAAAAAAAGCGGCTTTCCTACGAAGGAAAATTCCGAAACGAGGAAAACTACTCGTCTCGTCTTGTCTCGTCATTCAGCGAAGTCATTACTGAAACGTCAACGATCTATTTTTCGAATTTAATTAAATTTTACGCGAAATTATCGCGCATCAACGAATACGCTAAATATACTCGTACTGTCTCGACACGATGCCTTTATCTGCGGGTAAACGATTATCGATATGACAAAGCAATTCAAACCAATCACTAATTAACGCTTTACCGCGAATTAACCTATCTCCATATCTTTACATTCGAGAAGATGCGAAGCTTTCTTTAACCCTGATGTAAAAGTACCGGAGAAATTTCTCTCTTATATAGGAACACCTCGTATCAACGACTCGATAACGTAACCACCCTTCACCCATCTTTTCTAGTTGACAAGCGTTGAAGTGTAAACCCAACGACGTTGCTGCCGGTTATTTCGCGCCGCGAAATTTCATTTCACGCACGAATACCTTCTCGCGTAGTTTCAATTTCGCGAAAGGTAATTTACAAATAGAAAACTTTCCGATTGTATTTGGGGAACGGTCGAAATACGACGAATTTCTTGTTTACCACCAACGAAACCCTGCAACTCCCAACGTACCCCGTACCCAGTACGAAATTGAAAACGAAACAGTAAGTCAGCAAACACTCTACATAAGGCAATCGAGAATCGGTCCAATCGAATCAACAAAACCGAACGAGAATGTATCGTAAATGATTTCACAAAGCGCGAAAAAATTGTCAATTTCCCATTTTTCGCCCAAGTAATGAATAAAATATTACACCGTGTTTACGAACGAATGATTAATAACGTCGATACCGAACGTTTGATGCATTACCTAATACGTACCTAAAACCTGACACGTCACTACATGACGTCCCAAAACTGTTGATTTATGACTCAGAAAACAACCCTACCCATATGCTCTTCTAGGGCCTCAATAAAGACGTATTCATCGTAACGCTTTTTTTTTTTTTCGCAGAAATCCGAACCAATGGCCAACGACGACATTGTGATGGCACTATTGCAGCATTACTCCAACGTCCTATTCGCCACCAATTTCGGTATCAACTTCGTGCTGTATTGCGTCAGTGGACAGAACTTTCGTAAAGCTTTGTGCACGCTGTTTTGCCCGAAACGCGTACGAAGGAAACAAGAACATACTCAAGCAACAGGTGAACGAATACATTATCCATACGAGCTTTTTCTTCCACCCCATACACATTCAATTTTATAAAGAGCGCGTTCTATCTTCACGTGTATAATTATAACGCAACATCTGAGTAATATGAACACCCGTACTTATAATTTTGCGGTAATTGTTTCCACCAGCCGAAGTATGTACTTCACTACTCCTCTAAGATGCAATAACTAAACAGGATATTAATCGGAAGAAGTTACATAAAAACTCGGTTTCATTTAAATTTATCAACGCGGAGTTTCCCACTTATACCTTCGTGCTAATGTTGCGGTTAATTGTATCAACAACTTTTATTCTCGTTATTTTTTTTTCATCGTAGTAACTCGAATATCCTTCTCGCTCCTCTCGTACAAATGTAATTTTTAATTCCTTCTTTTTCGAGTACGATGTGAAAATTAATTTCCCCTATTTAACACTTGGTAGATTCTTACCACTGGTATAATTCATTTCTCGAGTGCTAGGTAAGGAAGTGAAACGAAATAATGCGAGAAATACTTCGATGAGTTCGTATAATTTTACTCACCAATAGAAGGAAATTATGATATCGTGAAGCTTGAATAAATGAAATTATATTTTCGAGAATTTATTTCACTCGAAATGTAACGTCAGTAAGTTCTACAATTTGAAGTGATTTGCAGAAATTTACGAGTACATCCAACTTTTTTTTCCATTGTTGGGGTGAAAAAATTTTTTCATTTTTTTACGAGTTGAATATTTTGTTGATATATCATATTTGTTTCGAAGAAGGGAGGGAGCTCTTACGATAGAGAAATAACAATATTTATTTTTATATTTGAAAAAAAAAAAATGTAAGCAGCTCTGTCGCATTACTGGAGCTAAGGTTTTAACTGGAGCTTATTCAGATTTACAAATAACACTGCTAACAACTTCATGTCTACAGGGCACACCCAATACCATTATTAAGATCCGACATTTTAGATCCATTTTGACCTAAATTGAAGTAGACATATTCCAACCCTACACAGTACACACGAAGTTTGATCTTTCTAGGTTAATTTGGTGACGAGATATGGAAGATTCATGAAATTTCCTGCAGCAATTTCCCCTCCCAAAGCCGTTTTTTTGCTCTAACTTCTCTCTAAATGAACTAGCGAAACTAAAATTAGAATAGATTAGTCATTCGGACGCATTTCATCATATAACACCACAATAAAAGATTGTCGACATTTCGTGTATCCCCACCTCATTTTGAGGTTAATAACCGCTCCTTCTCCCTTCCAGCATCAGGTATGCTTGAGATGAATTTGGGATATAGTATACTTCTTATGCTCAATAATCACATGAGTTCATATTCATTACATTTTTACTAATTTGAGGCTACTCAAGCTCTACTCAAATTTTGATATTCCGCCATTTTGGTACCACTTTGGTCTAAATTCAAGATGCCATATTTTGGTCACTAACTAACCCCACACACAAAGTTTGCCCTTTTTAAGTCGATTCGGTGAGGAAATATGGGAGATTTAAGAAATTTCATGACTCAAAACTTCCTTAGAGAGCTGTTTTTTGCTCCAACTCCCTTCGAAATTCGCTTAAGAAGCTGAAATTTGGATATGTTGGTGTACGTGATTCGCTTTTTCATACGAGATGAAAAATAAAAAATATGAGGTATCTGCCCCTTCTCCAGCTCCCCTAAAAATTTGAGTGATCCGCCATTTTGAATTTTTTCGAAAAAAACAAAAAAAGCGCTTTTGCGTATTTTCAACAAGACTCTCTCACCGGATTTTGAGCGAATCTTACGAATACCCGCCAGCGCTACACGTGAGGGAAAATATATACTCGTATATGTATACCAAAAAGTTGAGCATCGAAATTTGAGCGATCGTCATTTTGAAATTTTTTGAAAAAACAAATGAACAGCTTAGTTACATTTCTAAGAATAGCCTCTCACCAAGATTTGAGCAAATTACATAGATACCCCCCGCGATTCTGGGGGGGGAGGGGGGATATACCAAAAAGTTGGACATTTGCTAGGTGATTACAAATGATCTAAAACGCAAAGATTAGAAGACTCCACCTTCCCCGACCCTCCCTCCCCAAATCAGGTAGGCTGTAATAGCTATAGTTTTTAAGTTAAAAATTCAGCTAATTATTACATACATTAATCTTTTTTTTATGCGCCAAGCGCACCAGAAAATACATTTAAATAGAGTGGTTAAAGCCTATTTAAAAGCTTAAGCGATTCATAAAAATATAATCCATTGGTATTTAATGTTCTTGCGTAAGGCCAGGTGAGGGAGAAGGTAAGACTTTAATCACCTCGAGTTTGTAAAAGTTGGAAAAGCTTCCCAGTTGGTGGAAATATATTAAATTCGAGATCAACTTTTACACGAAGAATTGCGAGGAAAGAACGAGAAATATTACAGTATCGTTTAGCTTTTTATATACTATAAAATAATTCATAAAAAAATAATCCTATTAAATCGATTCACGGTAGAGGTCGAAAAATTGCTTCAATCGTGCAGTTTCTAAAGAGTTGGATTAATTTGTTTAAATAAAGAAAAATAAATAAATAAATACACGCAGCCTTGCTGTATTCCTAGAGCTGAGTTTTTAATCAGGGCATATTCAACCTTTAAGATATTATTAATCTCTTTGCACATGGAGATTGAAAAATCTCTACTTTCCTTTCAAAACTATCTGAGAAGTTGGATTTCGTATATGTTGTACATCCTGCTTTCAATAATAATAATCATGTGAATCTACTCTTACATTTACGTAATTTGAAATATATGGACCCTTGGTTCATCCGCCATTTTTAACCAATTTCGAGCTAAACTGAAAGGGTTACATTTTAGTTTCAAAGTGATCATACATTCAAAATTTTAGCTCACCAGTGAAGGATTAATATATAGATATGTTGTATTTTTAGGCTATTAAATAGGAGATCGAGTTCCCCCACCCTTCGTCCCTCAAAGAAGTATCTATTTTTTAAGACTAGGAAATTAATTATCATTGAATACTTGAAAAATATAATTTTAGTTTTCTTTAGAGCCTTAAAACGAAGGAAGAAAAATCAAAAATTTACAAATACTTTTCTGACTAATAGAGTAAAGACTAAGTACATACAACTACAAAAGCAAATAAATATTTTTCACATAAGAAAATCATTAATAAAATTTGTCGGCTTTTTGAGAATTTTTTTTCCATAATAAAATACGTGTTAAAAAAAATGCTTCAAAATGACAAAAAAAAAATTTTAAATTATGAAAAAACCCTGAAAATTTTTCAACGTATCTAAAAAGTTGAAATAAATCGTTTAAAATTTTTTGGAACTTATCAAAAAAAAAATTGTAGATTAGTTTTTTATGCATGCAAGCAAACCGCATAATTATAATTTATTACGTACTACATAAAAAAACTACAAAAATAAAACTATTGCAGATATTCGCACGTTTTCAAGTATTATTTTTTTATTATAAAATTTGAAAAAAAAAACACAAAAATATGAAGAAAAAAATACATTTAATCAAAAAAACTGAACTGAAAAAGAATAAAAATTGAAAAAATAAGAGAAAAAAACCGCAAAAACTATGGCTTAGATCAAAGTGTAGTAATTAAATTTTCTTTTTGTCAACATTTCTTATAATATGCTTCTCCCAAATATTTTTTCTTCTCACGCTGCAGCCTATGCGACCATTCCTCCCCAGGGACCTATCTTTTCAAAACAAGTAAGCTCTAATATGTATCATTGCCCCTTTAAACTCGGCTAAAAAATAAATTAAGCTAAAATCAATAAGAAAGGAGCATGGAAAACAGAATGAAATTAAAATTCGCTTTTCGTACTTTCACAGGATAAGATTTGCCTTTCGTAGCCACAAAGATACTCTCGAATTTTCAAAGAAACAAATGGAATTTTACCAGTGAACTTTGTATTCGGGTATCATTGCTGAGAGGATCAATTTTACAGTTATTCTCTAGACGATGTATTCAAGAATAAGAAAAGAAATTTAGTAACATAAAATACCTCAATTTTCTAGGCTTTTACGGTTTAAATAGAAAAATTAATAATAAAAAAAAGCAAACAACCATGCTGTATTACTGGTACTGAGTTTTTAATTGGGGCTCAAGTAAACTTCTCAAGCACATAGGCCACACACCACCTGCTTATTTTTCACAAAAACATCTAAAAAATTTTATTTAAAACATGTAATACTTTTTGCTCACAAGAATCATAAGATTTCATGTTTTACAAAATGTAGCTGTTTGAGGCTTCTCAAACGTACCTCAAAATTTGGTGATTTGCCAATTTGGTGATATTCTTGATCGATTTCGACACAAATTCAAGGAGCCATATTCCGGACACCAAGTGATTCCATAAACCAAGTTTCACATTTAATAAAAAAATTTGAGATTCATGAAATTTCTTGACTCGTTGTCAGAATTTCCTCTCCAAAAGTGGTTTTTTGTTCGACTCCATCCACACTCATTTAGGAAGTTGAAATTAAAATGTCTCAATCACTTGGGCTCACTTTATCATATGAAACCATAATTAAACATTTTCCACCTTTCGTCTAGCACCACCACATTGAGGACAATATCCCTCCTACACCCCTCCAACAACACATGTGAAGGTGGAATTAGCATACAACATATCTCTCATTACTTGTAATCATATCAGTTCACATTTATCAAACTGAACCATTTCAGGCTCCTCAAGCTTTCCTCAAAACTATCGGTCATTTTGAATATATTCTCCACAAAAATTTTCATTTTTTTACTCAAACTACCCCTCGAATTCACTTAGGAAGCCGAACATTTGATATATTGGTGTCCTTGACTCATTTTTTTTCATACGAGACCATAAACGTAACTTTGAGCCATTTACCCCCTCTTCACCCCTTCTCAAAATCTGAATAAATCGTCATTTTGAGGCAATAAAAAAAAACACGCTTAAAAGTTGTTGTGAAAAATTCCACGAACAGTCTCTCGTCAAATTTTCAGGAATTTTCATACCTGCCGAAGCTACACGCGGAGGGAGGGGCAATATATACCAGAGAGCTGGACACGTCATATGATTACAAATGGTTTACAACACGAGGTATCCTCCTTCCTGAATCAGGCAGGCTGTAATAGCTAGCATTTTCAATTAAAAACTCAGCTAAAAGTAAAAAATGGAAAATTTAAATTTCTACGTTTATAAATCTCAGCGAACTTCGTGTGGGTAAAATTTCGATATTTTTTACTTCGAAATTTTAATATATCTTAATACTCGTAATTACAAAAGGCCAATTTTAATCCTATCATCCCTTGGGAAATGGTAAAAAAACATTTTATGAGTCAGTTTTACTCCATTCTTCAGGACATTTTACTTTACTGCTTAACTTTTCGAGAAATCGCCTTCCCACGTACAAATAAAATTCCTGAAAAACAGCTTGACACAGAGCCATGGCTAGTGGAAGGGAAGGGAAGGGGGTCAGAATTCCTCCCCACGAGCTCATTTAATTGAATATTTAAATACTGGTAAATCGTATAATTTCTTTATAATAACAGTCGTCGTCTTAAATTTACAAAAAAATCATAATATTAATTACAATTAAGGTAATTGCTATAAATCTTCATGTAAAATTCTTTCATCCTTTCAAATGATGTTCTGAACTACATTCACGAGTTTTTTGTATATTAAAAAAAATGCCCTTTAAAAAATCCCCCTCCCCAATTACTCTGGCTATAGAGCAGGAAAATATATGTCCTGAGAATTTGTTTACCCCCCTCCCACCTTCCGCCTTAATGTATCTTTGCTACGACCTTGGTTCGACAACCACCAACAGTATAATTTCATAACATGGATAAAAAATATAACGAAAATGCACTTAATTTTCGACGCGCGAAAAATCCCTCGAAGCATTGCGAAAACATCGTACCTACATAGACAAAAATTAAACTCACGTCTTCTATCATTACTCTCTGCACATGTCTTACATTTTACCATCACTGAATCCGTAACCGGAGGACGAAAAATGGTAGGTATTAATTTGTGCTAAAACGTGCGAAAGAAAACATGAATCTCAGTTCCACAAAAGCTTTTCAATAAACGACACGAAAAGCACATCGCGTGCGTTTAACCAGCGAGAAAAAAAAGTATAATGTGAACAAACCTCTTCAACGAATATTTACAAATACATTAGATTTTACAACCTTCGAGTATCGTTATAAAATCAAATGAATCAACTTTGCGAGCACGGATTTCATCAATGGAATAAGAATTTATTTCATCTTCACCGAGCTTTATTGAACCGAACGAGAAAAATACCCGTTGAAGGTATGATTTCAAAAGCAAATCATATTCTCATTTAGCAAATACTCTTTTCTCCTATATCAGCATACGTATAAGAAATCCCCTTTACTGTATTATATTCCGAAGAAATCGACTCGTTAGGCAGCAGGCAATTTATTAAAAAAAAAAAAAAAAAAAACAGTAATGCTTCAACAACGAAAATCCTCGTACACGCAGAAATTATCTCGACAAAGAAATTTTGAAGATAAAACGGTGGTAAAGAGAGGGGGAAAGCGGTTAATAAAATCAGCTAATGAAGAGAAAAAATTTTTCCCTCTGCTTGTTTTGACATTCTTTTTCAAAGATTTAAATGAAACTACTTCATCTTCGGAATGACCTGAGGGTTAAAATTTACCGCCGAGTAAGCAAATCGACGTAAATTAAATTCAATCCTTTTATGTAACGTAGGAGGCGATTTTTACGCCACTGCGGTGGACTTTCGAATTAAAAATATTTGCTTTCGATGGTGTACACATTTTTCAGATATCTCAATGAACCGCGATATTGAAAAAGGAAAAGTGAACAGAATTTGTGCGCCGAAAAAATGCGACGAACGCGAAATATTTCAATGAGAATCGTCTTATATTTAGCGTTAACTCGCGTAAATACGCGAACAACTAAAAAGTACCAATTTTATATATTCGGAATCAGTCAAGGAGAAATGAGAAGAATCGAAAAGAACACTATCGAATATCTTCATCGAAGTAAGAAAAATTCCCTCGAGTATTACACACGATACGAATTAATTTCCACCGTTCGTACTACTCCTTAATACACTATTCGAAGTTTCGAATGCAGAGGCGGAATGAATTTCATTACAATTCGTTTCGCACAATGAACTCTATTAATATAATATCGTATTCCATTGGAAAATTAAGCAGCATCTGTTTTCTTCATTAGCTGCATTATACGTAACGCCATCTTCCAATAGGTGGTACGCTTTCGCAACAGATTCGATTATTTAATTGAATTTTTCACGACCGATATTAAAAGCTAAACAAAGGTGATGCGATTGCATTCGCCACGAGGTACGTCTACGATCGCGGCGCAAACAGCTGGAAAAATAAAGCTGCGATGCTGACGACTTCCATAATACATTTTAAACGTGCCCGAGAATCGAAATCGAACCACGTTAAATTTCATAGTTGCGTGAATTTTATATCCACGAATAAAAATTAAAGTCGACGTTTTCGTCCTCGATTCCAAATCGAATCGAGTTCCCTTTGCTTTCTCAGTATAGTACATTACGATAAGGTGGTTAATTAAATTGCGTTTTTTTTTTATGGTTAAACGAACGAAACAGTCGCGCCCCGATTTCTTCCTCTAAGCTGGTTCGCTATAACAAGCTCTCTGTATCTTTCCAGGCCAATGTCCACACGGATTACTTCCTCCGGATACAAATTAAAGATTTATTTTTACGCTATACCTATGTGGACACCGTCAGAGACCGAATTCAGGTTAGTTTCGTTTGGAAGCTTTGCCATCGTCAAATCGCTATGTACGCGAGTGCCTCTAATACTTATGCTAAAGAAAATAAATATTCGATAAAAAATCACAAATCGGAGCTTTGGGTGTGTTGAAAAATGAGCACTTTGAATAGCTTGGAAGTATATAAAGCATAATTCGCGAAGATTACGCCCGTAATTAGACTTTGGAATTTGTAAGATAATATTATTTATTTATCGATGAGTGAAAATTAGAAAAGAGCGATAATCTTTTTTTTTTTCATAAAATTTAATGAACCACAAAAATTAAACAATTTTTCGCAATTTTGATACTATAGAGATTAATCACCAAATTAATTCAATTTTAAATTAATTAAATTTTTTTGTTCATCTGAATTTTGCGAACACTTTGAAAATTTTCGCTCCTTGCAGACAGCCATAACACAAAAGCACTGAACAAAATACATATAAACATGAAAATAAAAGAAAAAAAAATTATTATGCAGAATTTTTTAGCTCAGTTTTTAATTAAAGGGCATAGCTATTATAGCCTACCTGATTTGCGAAAGAGAAGAACAGAGAGGAGGGAGGGTCTTCATATCTTCATGTTTCGCACCACTTGTAATCATATGGAAAATTTTCAACTTTTTGGAACATACAAATCGCTGAAAATTTGGTGAAGGACTTTTGGTAGAAACACGCAAAATCACTTTTTATCTGAACTCAAAAACGAAAGCTATTGTAGCCTACACAATTTGGGAAAGGGGTCGGGAGAGGGTAGAGTCTTCAAATCTTCGCATTTCAGACCATTCGTAATCACGTGGCAAATGTTCAATTTTCTGGGATATTTCCCCCTCCCCTTCTCCCCACACAAGAGTGCCGGGGGTATTTATGAAATTTGCTCAAATCTTGGTGAGAGACTCTTCTTAGAAATGTAACTAAACTATTCATTTGTTTTTTCAAAAAAAAAAATTCAAAATGGCGGATCCCTCAAATTTTCAGGGTGGCTGGAGAAGGGGCAAATACCTTAAATTTTTCATTTTTGATCTCACATGAAAAAGCGAGTCACGTACACCAACATACCCGAATTTCACTTTCTTAAGTTCATTTTGAGTGGAGTTAGAGCGAAAAACGTCTTTTTGAGGAAGTTATTAAGTCGTGAAATTTCTTGAATCTTCCGCAACTCCTCGCCAAATCAACCTAGAAGGGTGAAAATTTGTGTGCGGGGATAGTTGGTGACCAGAATCTGACCTGTTGAATTTGGATCAAAATTGATTTAAAATGGCGTATGATCAAAATTTGAGTAGAGCTTGAGGAATAATGTAATTAATATAAACTCATATGATTATTGGCGATAAGAAGTATACTATATCCCCAATTCACCTCCATAGATGATGTTGGAGGGGAGGAGGAGAGGTTATCGACCTTAAAATGTGGTGAGGCTACACGGGATACTGAAAAATTTTTATCGCGGTGTCATATGACAAATAAGCCCAATTGACTAACCTATTCTAATTTTAGCTTTCTAAGTTCATTTGGAGGGAAGTTAGAGCAAAAAATGATTTTTGGAGGAGAAATTGCTGAGAATCATTTGGATCATTTTGTATCAAACATGGTGTAAGGTCAAAATTTGAGCATAGCTTAAGGAGCTTCAAATGGCGAAAATTTGATAAATATGGGTGCACATGATTACTGATGAGGAAAAGAATTATATCAAATTCACTTCCATATGTGATATTGGTGAGAGGAAGAGGAAGACATTGTGATAAAGTAAGCCCAAGTAAGTCATTTTTTTTTCAATTTTAGCCTCCTACGTGAATTCAAAAGTGAAATCAGCAAAAATGGCTTTTAGACGGAAAATTACAAACACCAAATTTCATGAATCATACAAATCTCATCACCAAATCGACTTGAGAGATTAAACGGATACTAGAATATAGCCCTTTGAATTTGGGTCTAAATGGATCCAAAATGAAGGGTAAAAGTTGAACAGCCTCAAGCAGCTGAATTTGATAAATATGGGCTCACATGATTCCTGTACGCAAGAACTACTACATATCTTAAACTGAATTTCTCAGGCGCCTTTGGAAGGGATAAGTGGGGGTATTCAGACTCTGTACTGAACGTAGCCAAGGTCATATAGAGTTTAACTACATTATTTGCAAATATGAAGAAGCCCCAATTAAAAACTCAGCTCCAATAATATAACATGATATTTACTTTTTCTTCATTCCAAATTAAATGCTCATAAACAATTTTTAAATGATTCTCAAAATAATTTATGGTTCTTTATAGCTTTCTGAGAGAGCTCTAAGTGATATTCGTAACAGCATAATTTCTCAATATTGCATATTTATTTCTAATTATGAAAATGTTAAAAATGCTAATAAAAAAAAAAATAATAATTTATGAAAAATTTTTAAAATATTCAAAATTAGAAAATTATTTAATCTTTAATTTTTCAATATCATGATAAATTTTACAAGGGAACTGTAAAATAGTATATTTCACAATTAGGGAGGTAAAAATGATTTTTGACGAGTGTGAGGTTTGTTACCCAAGCAAAGCGAGGGTGATAAATCACACGAGTCTAGAATCAATTTTTCTCCCGAGTTGTGAACGAAATTTTTCTTAAATGCGGGAGAAAAGCGCTCGTTTGAGACCGGAGCGATTAGTGAGCGGGAGGTAAAGTAGCGCTTTCCTCACGCAAGTATGAAAAAATATTTTTCAATTTTGCCAATAAAAGCTCTACATTAAGCGGACGAGCTGAGCGTATTCGGGCTCAATTCCATTCAGGTGCATTTTTCTTCACAACACTAAGACTGCAAACTCACCTCAACGGTGAATTGAAATCCCATATTTCTTCGTGAATACTTGGTATAATGATTCGAGTTTTTTAAACTTCATTTTCTAATCCTTTAACATGATGAGATACTTGAAAGAAAAAATGAATTTATTTTTTATTCATGACGACTAAATGGAGGCATTTCGAGATAAGCAAATTTTTAGAGCGAATGAATTATCTAAAAACTACTTCATTTCTCGTCATGAAAAATAAGTATAGAAAAAAATTCAAAGATGATTGAAAATTCGTAACCAAAGTAACCAATCTAAAAGTACCAAGAGAAAAAGAAATTTCGTCGAAAGTGTTCTCACTTTTGATTCGCTATTCATACTGAATATGCTAAACTCATTGATATAGAAAATTATTACACGAAATTTACATAAATAATATCGCATCAATAACGAAATAAATTGTAAAATATGAACGTTTTATTGGTGCCTTTATCATCTTTATTCAATCTGCCTATTCATCGAACTACGAAAGTATACAATTTTAGTAAATTTGAAAAAGGTGCCATTCGCTGATCATTTGGTTTACAGAATAGCCTTATACGTACCTATCTTGAAATTTTTCTTTTTTCATAATTTTCATTTTCATTTTTTTAGGAAAAAAAAATAATACAAAAAACCACCAAAGGGAAATTTTCTCGTTTAAAACATCACTCAATCATCTAACAGCATTATTTCAATTTTTTTTAGCTGAATTTTTAACAAAACGATAGCTATTACAGCCTACCTGATTTGGAAAGGGAAGGTCGGGGGAGAGTGGGGTCTTCAAATCCTTGCGTTTCAGATCATTTGTAATCATCTGGCAAATGTCCAACTTTATGGTATATATATATATATAGATTTATCTATGGATAAAGTGGCATCATTTTTCGTCGTCTACGGGTAATGTGGCATCTTTTTTACAAAGTGGCATCTTTTTTTTGATGCCACTTTACCATCATATTGCTCATCGATTCAGCTATGTGTCATGACGTCACTGGCGTGGTTATTTGGGTAATGCCACTTTACCACTAATATTCTATATTTCATACAAAAAAAAATTTTTCGGTCTACGGTCGTAGTAGCCTCATTTTTTTGATGTTTACAGTTAAAGTGGCATCATTTTAAAAATTTGTTTCCAAGAAAACCTATGAAATTATACATTCCATTCGCCATTGTGGTGTCGTTAATGTGACATTAGATGCACTTCTGAGGAATGTGCGAACTGATGCCACTTTCACCATAGATCACTATATATATATTTTTCCCCCACGAGTAACACCGGCGAGTATTTATAAAATTCGCTCAAAATTTGGTGAGGAACTCTTCTTGAAAATGCGCAGAAGTATTTTTTTTGTTTTTTCGAAAAATTTCAAAATGGCGGATCACTCAAATTTTGAGGGGGGCTGGAGAAGAGGCAAATAGCTCAAATTTTTCGTTTTTGATCTCATATGAAAGAGTGAGTCACGGACACCAACATATTTAAATTTCAGCTTCCTAAGTGCATTTTGAGGCGAGTTAGCAAAAACCTGTTTTTGAGGAAATTGCGTTTTTTGTGTCACTCACTTTGCGCAGGCGGGTGTGGATAAAATTCGCTCAAAATTCGGTGAGGAACTCTTCTTGCAAATACGCAAAAATGGTTTTTTTGTTTTTTCGATAAATTTCAAAATGGCGGATCACTCAAATTTTGAGGGGGCTGGAGAAGAGGCAAATAGCTCAAATTTTTCGTTTTTGATTTCATATGAAAGAGTGAGTCACGGATACTAACATATCCAAATTTCAGCTTCTTAAGTGCATATTGAGAGGAGTTAGATCAAAAAACGGCTTTTTGAGGAAGTTTTGAGTCATGAAATTTCTTGAATCTTCCATATCTCCCCACCAAATCAAGTTAAAGAGGTCAAATTTTGTGTGTGAGGTTAGTTGGTGACCACAATATGACCTCTTGAATTTGGATCAAAATGGATCAAAATGGCGGATTATCAAAATTTTGAGTAGAGCTTGAGGAGCCTCAAGTTGGTAAAAATGTAATTAATATGAATTCATATGGTTATTGGGGATAAGTTGTATACTATATCCCGAATTCACTTCCATACATGATGTTGGAGGGGGGAAGGCGGGGTTATCAATCTAAAATAGTGGTGAGGGTACAGGAGGGGTCGAAAATTTTTTATTGCTGTGTCATATGATAAAATGAGCCCAAGTGACAAACGTATTTTGATTTTAGCTTCCTCAGTGATTTTGGAGGGGAGTTAGAGCAAAAAACGGCTTTTGGAGGGGAAATTGCTGAAGGAAATTTCATGAATCTTCCATATCTCATCACCAAATCGGTCTAGAATGGTCAAAGTTTGTGTGTAGGATTAGTAATATAACCACTTAAATTTTGAGTCAAAATGGATCTAAAATGGCGGATTATCATGATTTGAAGATAATTTGTTTTTTTTTTTTTTAAATATCCTGATTTTTGATAATCTTTGGGCTAATTTTCCTGACCAATAAACTTAATTCTTTTGAGCATTTGACATCCTACAAATCTGAACAAGATGACTATAGGAACACTGGCACAGGACTACAAAAATTTATTAAAGAATTTTCAGATAACAAGGCTGTAGCAAAAGCTCTAATCAAATTCATTAATTATTTCAATAAATTAAAAAAATTAAATTAAATCAATGAATTACTTAATCGAATCGATTACAATAATAAATCTATAAAATGAATTTTTCATTATTTCCATAACATATGTAGCAACGATATTAGAAAAAAAAATTAATAAAGGTTTATTCAATAAATGAAAATACCAAATATTCCACCATTCCAACCTGGTATTTTATTAAATCCAAAACTACTGTATATTTTTTCATAAGTGATAGTGCTCACGCAAAACGAAATATTCTGTTTTTACGTTCGCGAATGATTCCAATTTTCTATCTAAATTAATTTCGATGGTCCTTCACCTCGTCGTTTTTCTACTCCTATCTCCTTTGGTATCTTTTGTTACGCTATCAAAGGCATTTTTCGAGTCGCTTTGGACGAAAATACCGAAAAAAAGGCGACTACGAACTTGTAGAGAAAAAAATCCCATTTACCTGCAAATCCTATACATCACGTACACCTTATTCTCACAATAGAAGACCGGCTCGGCGAATTCTCCACCTGTTTTCACGAGGCTCGCTACAAAATCAATAGTCGAGCGAATTTTTCGAATAAAAATAATTAAAATTCTTCGGCGAAGTAGAACAAAAAAATAATGCTGTCAACTCGACGTAAAACTTGGTCGCGCGACAAGACGAATTAGCCTTAAATTTAACCCCTCCCAGTACGTGTACTCGGGAAGAAGGGAAAAATATCGAGTATTTCGTAGTAAAAAATAAAGAAACAATTAATCGCTTCTCCGTATCTTATCTTCGTCTTCCAAAGAAGATACAACTTTCTCGCGCTAACAATTAATTCGCTCACAATACTAACCACTAATTTATCCGTTTAAGGTGCCGTCATTTAGTTATGACGCACCATCCGCCAACCAAGTCGTGTTATTGTGCGAAGTTTTCGAGAAACTTTGCTGGTCGTTGTATACACCGAAAAGTATACGCGCCAGTACAATGATAATGAAACAGTCGACTAATCCGGGATTCTTGTGTATTACATACGAGCTCGAAAATAAAACACAATACGCGTTTCGATGTTACACTTTGCCTATTCGAGAATGAATAACGACGAGTGCATTAAGAAACATACATGTGTATAGAACGAGTGGCGGTATTTACCTCTTATTTTACCTTCCAGGCGGATACTAACCTCGACATGATAAAACGTAAATTTCTCTCGTCGAATAAACGTTTGAAATGTAGCCGCGAACGAGTTATATTTCGCCTTTCCTCAAATAAGGAAATATCGAGAGAGCGTTTTCATACGTGGATTTCCCATCAGACTAAGCCACGAGTAAATAGGTAATACGCAGGAAACGTTCATTAATAAATAAAAATAAATGAAAAACCATAAATACATATATATTTCAAATTTGCTAAAGAAATAATACGAGAACGCCACCCTACACTACATCAACGAAAAAAAAAAATCAACGATAATATGACGCACAAAATCAAGGATTCCTTTCACAAGACTAATGAAAACAAACACGGTCCCTTTTTAAACTTAGATGGAAAGTTTTTTTTTTTTTTACGATACGAAAAGATAAATAAAAATAAGCAAATACATTTTCAAACATGGCTGGCTTCTGAGTTGGATGTGAAAAAATTTTCAGCTTTGAATACGCATCCATATATTTATAAAATTCGACAACCGAAAATATCGTCCTGACGTTATCTTTGTACCTAGTTTGAAATTGAATAATGTTCGCCCTTTGTGAAAAAGTTTCCAAAAATATAAGTGAACTATCAACGAATGATAATATATCGATGAATACTACGTATCAGACGGAGGCTTTATTCTGTATCCAACTTTAGCTACTCTTCGTTCGATTACACTGAATTGTCTATTTACGCTCGATATGAAAATCACCTTGAAAATCGCGCAGAAGAAATTACAAATAAAATACCAGATGAAATTAGATCGAAAAATGAAATAATCGAAAATACGATAAACGAACATAGAACAAACAAAAGTTTTCATTTAAATCAAATCGAATGTTTTTCTAGTGATTAAATAGCTGACTCGTACGTTGATGTATTGGTTACAGGGATTTCAATTATTCGCAACATGATGAACTTTTCAATTATTTTCGTAATCGGAATTTTCATTCAATAATTTTTTTTTCAAAGTTGCTTTCAAATTTTAATTTTGAATGGAAAATGGAAATATTTATCGAATTGTCTGTTGATTTTTGGCCATTATAAATTAATCAATTTTAGGCTGATATGATGATTATTCGGATTTCATATTCTAAAATATTGTCTATAATCGATTTCCTTTCTATAACCATTCGAAGAAATAGACGAAGCCCAGGAATAAGTGAAAAATTAACTGATAAAAAGCCGAGTCGAAATATGCGAAAAGTTTTCTCATAAAATATCAATCGGGGAAATTTCAAGCTTCGGGGTGGAGTAGGATATTTCCATTTTATAGGAAAAGTAGCTGGCAAACGAATTTCATAAAACCAGAAAAAATTTCAGTTTTCAAAGTTGATGAAGACACGTCTCACAATAAGGTCATAATAATTTTCGAAAATTTAAAATAGAAAAAGAGTTTTAAAAAATGTTGAATTTTTTGCGTTCAACTATTCAAGAGTTACGATATGTCGACTAAATAACAAAAGAAATGTTAGCGGGCAATTTCGCAAAATTTATAATATCGTAACGTTTTTCAATTTTATTCTTTGAAAAAACACGAAATTTAAAAATAAATAATAAATGGGTAATTCGTGTGCCCAGAATGGGAATAATTTGTAAAGGCTTATAAGATATAGTACCGATTTTTTAACTCACTTAGTTTTCAAAGTATTACAACGTTGCTTTCAAATGACAAAAATAACTCTCATTTTAAGAACCCCTGTGGAGTAAAAATCAGATATCCCGAATTACACTCATACTGGGTGGACCACTCATAAATCACTGAATTGCTATTTTTTGAAAATGTAAAAAATGTGGTTTTCTAGATAAATTAGTTCAAGAAAAAACCCGCCAAACAACTCTCAGAGGGGAGACACATGTCAAAATGTTCAAAAATATTTTAAAAATCAATTTTGGACTATTTGATTTTTTTTTGTTCGGGAATTATATTTTGTCGTTTAAGCACCGAAAAAAATTTCGACCATAAAATTTTCTCAAAATTTTGAAGATCATAAGTTCATAACCTTCTTTCACTTCCATTTCTAAAAAAGTAGGTAGTCGAAGGAAATTATGAGACAACTGGAAATAATTTATAATGAGGATTCATTTTGCTGAAATGTGTTTGAAAAGACCCCAGTAGCAACATGCGATATTCAAGAATCCCAAGTCTTCTAGATGTACCTTGGGAAGGAGGAGGGGGGGAGGGGTAAAATACTCCAAAATCTGGGTTTCATCCAAAATCTTAAGAACTAAGTGATACAAGATTAAAATGACCACAAATTTGAAATCTTGATAAAATTTAGGAAAATATGATATCACATGGCCCACTTCGAGTGAAAGAAAACCTCAAAAAGATAAAGTTCAAAATTTTGAAAACTGAAATTGTATTGTATCTAACTCCTCGAAAGGTTCATGGGATAAAAATAAGAGGTACCACCCGGTTTCTGTTGGTGTAAAGTACATTTTCGAGAATTTTTAAATCTTCGAAATTCTGAATCTCTCCATCGGAGCTTTCTTTTTCTGGAAGTGAGCTATGTTGTATCATCTTATTCCAAATTATACCATTATACACAGATTTCTAATTTGCAGTCATTTTAATTCTGTTTTGGGCAAAAATCAAATTCTGAAAAACATTTTACCCCCCTTCCACCCCCAAAATGGGCTTTAAAAACCTTTCCTATAAATGTTTTCCAATTTTTTCATAATTTACCAAGAGTATGATGCTTAAAAATGAAAACGAAAGAAGGCTACTATTTCCTAAAATTAGAAAATTCAAATTGCCCGGAATTCATTTTCCTAATATTTTGAACACTTTGCCCTCACTTTGACAGGCTTTTCCATGAACTTTGAGGAGCGGATTTTTTTTCACGTTTTTTAAAATTTGTTTGATAATTACATTCCCTCACATCGTTTACTTTTTGAAGGAGAAATAACAATGGGCGAAATTTTGATTTTTTTTCGTATTTACGGACATAAATGAATGTGAGTAATGAAATTTATTTTGAATTTAATTTAGCTAGGGATTTCGTGAAATTTACGTTCACGATGGCGAGCACCACTACTTTGTTATAATATACCGAGAATATGAATATAAGTTTTTACGTTTAGAATTGAAAACTGATCAATTTCCAACATAACTATTTTCTATATATAGCATACTTGATCATAATTATAAAAACGAACTTAGTAGATAGAATAATTTAATAAAAGAAAAACTAAATATAATCCTATTATTCACACATTTCGACTCCAAGTAATTCAACATCTCTTCAATTAATTCGATATCTTACGCCATCAACGAATCTTTCGTTAAGAAAATTAATTCCTAGCGTTCAGAATGACTGAAATTGAAATCCCATAAAGTTTCACGTCTATTTGGTAAAATAATTTTCAAATTATAACGGAAGAAACTTCTCAAATGCGTATTTCTTTGTACCTAAGTTTCACTTGGAACGCCCTTAATTCTAAATACCCTTTCATTTTCTTAGTCATGTTCGAAATCTCCAGGTAGAAGCAGTGGCAAAGGAAACCCTAGGGTCTTTGCATTACTAGTACTTATTGCGACATTCGTAATGGCCGACTTTGAGTAGTTACTCGTAAAGGCAAAAATTGTAAAAGCAGACTAGAGAAATTTGGTTCTAATCATTATACGTAATTGTAACGAAAAAAATTATAAAAAATTCTTTCCCCGAAAATTAACTCCATAATACTTCAATGAGAGAACAGACTAAAGATTACGTCCATAGTATATTTTCACAAATGAAACGAGCACATGCCTTGAATAACGAAATAAAAATTTTCAAAGCAGAACATGATCAAAGTGAAAAAAAGAATTTTCAAACTCTAGTACTTCAGCCCCTTCAGCGAGTAGAATGGGCAAATTATCATACATGAGTCTCATATAAGTAGCCCTACATGTAGTATGAAGGAACTTAGAATGAAGTAAAACACCCAGTATACAGAGTGGTCCATAATTCGCGCAACCGAAGCAATAAAAAAAGAAATTATGTAGCAAAAATAAAAAAATGTACTGTTCTTTTACAAAATGATTCTTATATCATTAAATCGTGGCAAAAGGTGACTCTTCCGGATTACAGCTCATGTTCGAAGTGTCCTCCACCTTTTTCGATGCACTTCAGACATCTCTTTTGAACCGATACACATGCGTAATATGGTTAAGCGTTGCGCGAATTATGGGCCACTCTGTATTCAGGAGATTTGAAAATTTTTTTAATAATTTTAAAAAAAGCATTTTCACGTACTTCAAAAACATATCGATAAATAAGTCATTTATACCGAAAGTGTACGGGGTAATTTTGAGTTATGGTCTCATGGAATCCAAGAAACACAATGTACCCAATTTTCATATTTCATGGGTTCTAAAAGTATCACTTACTGGGCGTTGAAGTCGAGCAAAACATTCAATTTAAGCCATTTAAAATCACTACATGCGAGATGCTTTGAGAACCTTTGAAAGGCAAAAATTCGTTACATCGTGTTTCTTGGTTCCCAAGAAATCGAAATCAAGAGTATATTACACTCTTTCGACATATGCAGATAAACTATTTATCAACAATTTTTTGAAATCAGTAAAACGTGTCTTTTTTCAATTTACTAAACGAATTTTCAAATCCCTTAAATATGATAAAATTTGGCATTCAAAATTTGTTGAACTATAAGAGACAAACTATGATCCTTGCATGCATAAAATTTTCAATTTTCCCAAAAATAATTGTCAGCTGAGTTCTCAACTTAAAAACGATAATAGTTACAGACTACTCGATTTGGGAAGAGGGGGTCGGCGGAGGGTGGAGTCTTCATTGCGTTTCAGACCATTTGTAATCATTACAAATGTCCAGCTTTTTGGTATTTATATACATATTAATACTTTTCCTCATCCGTAGTGGAAGGAGAGTGAAGATGAAAATCATCAAAATTTGGTGAATGACTTATCTTAGAAATGCAACAAAGTATCTTCGAGTGCATATGAAATTCGCTCGAAACTTGGTGAGAGACTTTCCTTAGAAATGCGACAAAACTACTTATTTGCTTTTTCAATGCATCTCAAAATGCCAAATCATTCAAACTTCGAGGGGGTCGGAGAAGGGGCAAATAGCTTACATTTTTCGTTTTTGATCTCATACGAAAGAGCGAGTCACGGACACCAATATATTCAAATTTTAGCTTCCCAAGTGTATTTTGAGAAGAGTTGGAGTAAAAAACTATTTTTTGAGGAAGTTTTGAGTCAGGAAATTACTTGAATCATGTGAGTAAGTTGGTTGTTGGTTCCATACCTGTACTTCACCTTTTTGCAAAATCCAGTTTGCAATGGTTTCTTATTATGGGACACCCAACTCACCCAATGCCACAACCACATCCACCAAAAAGTACACTATCGCAGTGTGAACGCACTTAAGATCGAGGGTGGAATCATTTTGTAGACTTCTGCACAAGGAGAAGTCCACAGATGATTCCGACTTTTGCATCAACATTATTTGTTCACCTCATGGAGCACCTCTTATTAGTCTTATCACTAACTCCCATGCACTTCACACAACTAACTGGATGGAATATCACGCTAATTTGACCATCAATCACATGAGTTGGCATCATAGGTGGACTTCTCCATCAAACACTAGTCCATAACACAGGTAACTGCGACTCCATTTTTTTTTTTTTTAATACTCATTTGAGCTCTGTATAGAAATATAATGATATTACTTTTCATCACACTCATAACCAGGAACGTGGAGAAGTATAGGTATGGAACCAACGTACTCAATATATCTCCTCACCAAATCAACCTAAAAGGGTTAAACTTTGTGTGTGGCGTTAGTTAGTGACTAGAATATGGCCTATTGAATTTGGATTATAATGAATACAAAATGGCGGATTATCAAAATTTGAGTAGAGCTTGAGGAGCCTCAAATTAATAAAAATGTAACTATTATGAACTCGTATGATTATTAAGGATAAAAAGTAGGTATACTATATCCTCAATTCAACTCCATACATGATGTTGGAGGGGTGAAGAAGGGGTTATCGAACTCAAAATGTGGTGGAGAGGGGGTACCCGAAAAATCGAAAATTTTTTATTGCTATGTGATATAATAAAATGAGCCCGAGTGACCAATTTATTCTAATTCAACATCCCAAGTGAATTTGGAAGGGAGTTAGAACAAGAAATAGCTTGGGAGAGAGGGCGGGTAATTACTTGAAGGAATTTCATGAATTTTCCATATCTCGTCACCAAATCCATTAAGAAAGGTCAAACTTCGTGGGTAGAGTTAGTTTGACCAAAATATGAGCTCTTTAATTTGGGTCAAAATGGATCCAAAATGGCAGTTCGTAAAAATTTGAAGATAATTTGAGAAATATGTGTTCATATGATTATTGCATGAAAAAAAAAACGTAAGCAGCCATGCCGCATTACTGGAGCTGAGTTTTTAACTGGGGCTTGTTTTGATTTAGTAATAACCTTGCTTAACCGTTCATCACTACAGGCCACACCCAATACAAGTCTGAAAACCCCTACCCTATCCTTTCCAAAAACACTTAAGAAATTCAATTTGGCACAAATGTAGTATTTCTTGCCATGAAATAATCATGCGAACACATATTTCTCAAATTATAACTATTTGAGGGTCCTCAAATTATCTTCAAATTTTGTAAATCCGCCATTTTGGATCCATTTTGACTCAAATTTAAGTGGTTATATTCTGGTCACAAACTAATCCTACACACAAAGTTTGACCATTCTAGGCCGATTTGGTGATGAGATATGGAAGATTCATGAAATTTCCTGCAGCAATTTCCCCTCCAAAAGCCGTTTTTTGCTCTAACTCCCCTCCAAAATCACTGAAGAAGCTAAAATCAAAATACGTTTGTCACTTGGGCTCATTTTATCATATGACACAGCAATAAAAAATTTTCGACTCCTCCTGTACCCCCACCACTATTTTAGGTTGGTAACCCCACCTTCCCCCCTCCAACATCATGTATGGAAGTGAATTCGTGATATAGTATACAACTTATTCCCAATAACCATATGAATTCATATTAATTACATTTTTACCAACTTGAGGCTCCTCAAGCCCCCCTCAAAATTTGAGTGATCCGCCATTTTGAAATTTATCGAAAAAACAAAAAAACTATTTTTGCGCATTTTCAAGAAGAGTCTCTCACCAAATTTTGAGCGAATTTTATGAATACTCGCCGGCGCTACGCGTGGGGGAAAAAAATATATATATATTTATAATTATATATATATACCAAAAAGTTGGACATTTGCCAGATGATTACAAATGGTCTGAAACGCAAAGATTTGAAGACCCCACCCTCCCCCGACCTTCCCTTCCCAAATTAGGTAGGCTGTAATAGCTATCGTTTTGTTAAAAACTCAGCTAAAAATACTACATTTGTTCTAAATTGAACTTCTTCAATGGTTTTGGAAGAGACAGAGTAGAGTTCTTCAGACTTTCCGTAAGTTGTAGCCTAGAGTTATAAAGGGGTTGGCAACTCTATTTCCAAACCTGAAAAAGCCTCAGTTAAAAACTCAGCTCCAGTAATGCAGCATGGCTGCTTACGTTTTTTTTTTTTGTAGATTCCTTTAAAAAATTGAAAAACAAATCAACTTTGATTTCAACTTGGCATAACTAAATGTTCACCTTTACCACGAACAAATTTTATTATTAATAAGTGAAAGAATTTTTCACACAGATTATTCCAACACCAATTCTTCCTCCTCCCACACTCCTTTCTTTTCACCCAGAAATAAATAATTCATCATTTGCTGTTCAAGGATTTCTCTATCTCTATTGTCCCTTTTGTAATATGTACAATAAATATTTTTTCCGTCCAGTACTCAATACCATTCACACGACAAAACTATACGGATAATTATAATCGTATATGTATTACGTAATATCCCATAACACCGATAAATCGTGTTTTTCGCCGAAATCCGTCGCTTTCGACGCTCCAAATAAAGCCATCATCAAAGAAATAAATCCTACCGATGCTCCTCGTCCGGTTACCTTCGGGTTGTTGGAAAAAACGCGCGAAATTTATTACCTCCAGCCTAACGTAACGGAAATTGAAACCAGTATTTCGGAAATATAAATAAACGCTTTGGCGTACCAAAAGGTCATTTTTAATACACAACAAAAGAACTGACGTGGACCACGATAGAACACAAAAAGCACCGGTACGCCTCGATAAAATAAACCTACTATCTTACGTGAAATTTGCGTTTCAGTGCTTTCGGAATTTTCACGCTGTGCTCCGGTAACCAACTCCATTCAAAGGCGTAATCTACTCGTAAACGGTTCCACCATGGAAATGCACCAGCTACTCGCCAATTCCGGTGTTACCGAGACCGAGATCAACTCGGACGCGAATAGCTGAATTTTCCTCGCCAACAGAGGACCAGCAGTTTTCGCCGTTCAGATCGAAAGATGTATGTAATTATTTTTTTGTAAACTTGTGTAAATAAAACGTTCGTCATTATGTTTCTTACTCCTTCGATAAAATATGTAGTTGGACTGGGAACGTTGAATAACGCGATTTATTATGCACGCTCAGCCGCATCTAATGGACGTACTGGCCATCTCGGAGTACCTCGTAATAATTAGCGTGTTCATTGTTTAATGCGTTCTTGTAACCGCATTAACGACCTATGTTCGCTATGCGTACATCCAGACCAATCTCCGGAGAGAAATAATTCCGGCGGCTATACTCGCGAATAACCTTGTTATTTTATCAAAGGCGATTTTCAAAACCTGTACGTTAGCACGAACACGTTTTCCACCTCGAAACGAAAGTCTTCGTTCATCTTCATTAATTTCGTTAATGCACTCCAGGTACACGTCGCCATAGCGTTATAATTGTTCCCCTCGTCGACGACAATTCGCCCAAAACCAATTCGCATTCTTAACTCGTCGCGTTGCTTAAAAATAACAATCGCAGATTTTCCATAAGGTTAACTAAGCCAATAACCCGAATCGATTTCAACTTCGTACTTTCTCCCGACTAAATCTATAGCTCGACTTCGACTCTCGCATTTTAATAGCAAATTACCTATATAGGATCTCCACTCACTCCTTCGCAAGAATGACGTTAATACGGCTTCGTCGAGATATCGAGCTTCTATACTGTCAATCACGAATAATCAAAGCCCAATTTTTACATCTCGAACGTATCACTTCATCTCACCTATAGAGTACACTTTTTCATCCGCTTAAAGCTCGCAAATACCTATTAAACGCCGATAAAAATAAAAACCTACATGTTGATGCGTGTATCGAAGGCGAAAAAAAAAAATGCCATTCATTGTTTGATTTCAGCGAAAACACGCACGTGTTATTTCATTGCAGCATTAAAAAGCTTTATCGCCAAATAGTATAAAATAACAACACGCATAGACATTTATAGAGCTATAATTTAAAAGAAGATTTCAAAATATACCCCAATAGGGGTTCCAAACCGTGACCGGATTAATTCTCTCAGTCAATTCGATAAAAGAATTCTTCGCTAATTAATACGTAATTTAAATTATATGCAGTAGGAGGAGTTGGTGGACGATAAATTAGACTTCGTTTTCGTACCCGAACCATTACTCAAGAGGTATGTTCGAGTGTTCGACTTGATTAACAGTACCGTGTAAATAATATGTAACGCTTTTGTTATTGTTAGGCCTCGATTAATTAGCCGAATAAATCATCGGATTAGTGAAATTTATAGCGTTTGGTAACCGCTCTCTTATCTACTATCTGTTCGAATATTATGATTACACGACGATAATCCGTCAAATTTATACCGACGAAAAATACTCAGCTCGTACACGCGCTATAGGGATACCTATTGGTATTTCTACAATTTGATCATACGATGAAAAATATTTCGCAAAAATTAAAAATAGACGAAATTGTAATGACCTGTGTTCATACAAGCTATTCTCTACTTATCCATGGCCACCTTCTGAATAAACAACCTTTATATGTACCAGGCATAAGACAAGACATAACTTGAAGAGTGTTATTTAAAAAAATAATAATGAGATAAAGAAGATTACGCATATACATACACGAACGGATCGCCAGCACCAAAGAGCCACCAATAAAATTCAAGTATGTTCGGATAGGTTCGCATTTGCTGGTAATAATTTTGTTCAGAGTACTGAAGGCACTAATGAGGTCAAGTAGAATGGGGGGGGGGGGTAAATGCCCCTACTCGCGAGACAACCTAACCTAACCCAACTTTGAGGTATAGAATGTAGTGAAAGTTCAAAGTCTGAAGGTTCGAATAGTGGAATAAATAATGATGTAAAAATTGTAGAAATAAATATCCAAAAAAATAAAAATTAAAAAAAAATTGAAAAAAAATTGACAGAAAAATCATCGAAAAAAAATTCCGCATGGAGGTGGATTCGTACCCAGGACCTCCAGCATACCTAGCCATACCCATTACCGCACGGCTACGACCTACACACGATAGCATTTCGCGAAAATTGCGTATAGTTGTTTAGTATACTCTTATAACATCCCTCTACACATATTGCGTGAATTTCATTGATTTCTCTTTGGTGCTGGTGATCCGTTCTAATACATGTATAATATCAGCCAACCGATCAAATTTTTCTCAATCACTTTAGAACTTGATGGTCGTGCATTAATCCCTGAATTCGTTGTTGTCATCATTATCAACTCATTTACTTCGTAGTCGACAGGTAAGTACATAATTTCTTATCGTTTATTCGATAGAATTAAGTTGAAACTATTGAATTTTTCTATGGCTCGCAGTAGGAGTAATTTCATTATTCATTTTAATTTTTTTAATCATTTTAAAGCTGAGTTTCAAATAAAAAATGATAGCAACAACAGCCTACTAGATTTAGGAAGAAAAGTCAAGAGAGGGAGGGATCTTCATATCTTTCTGTTACGGACCGTTTAAAATTATTATATGGCAAATGTCCAACTTTTTGGTTAATATAAAAGTATAGATATTTTCCCTAGCTGAAATGGCACGATGTAAGGATTAAAATCGTTGAACATTTGGAGAGAGACTTTACTTGCGAATGCTTAAACAAAAGACTTGCTTGGATTTTACTTTCATAAAAACGGCGACAAAATATTTTAAAATTGTTTCCATAAAATTTTTTATGTTAAGTTTTTCATATTTTAGACATTTTTATAATTTTTTGCAATTTTCTCTAATAGCTTTTTAGCACTTTTTTTAAATCAAAAAATTATTCATACTCTATGAATATTTATGATTAAAAAAAAAGGTGATGAGGTGGAGAGAGGGAAACCAGCTCAAATTTTCAGCGGTCACACATGAAAACGTGTATATCAAGGAAACTAGCATATTCAAATTTCAGCTCCTTAAATAAATTTGGAGGAGAGTTGGAGCGAAAAAACGACTTTTTGAAGAAGCTGAATTGTATGAAACTTTTGAATTTTCTACATCGTATCGTCAAATCGATCTAGAAAGCCCAAATTTCGTGTATTAGGTTAATTTGAGACTAGAATATGATTTCTTGAATTTGGGTCAGAATGGATTCAAAACAGAGAATAATCAATGTTTAAGGAAGATTTGAAGAGCCTTAAATGGCTCAAACTTGATAAATATGAATTCATATAATTGTTAGAGATGAGAAATATTCTATATCCTAAATCCACCTTCACAGACGTAATCAGGATGCGGGGAAGGGGATTTACTGTTCTCAAAATTTGTGATGTAACCAAAGGCTTAAATTATAGAAATACCTATTTTCCTCAACCTCAAATAAAAATCATCTTTGTCAATAATCCGGTAAAAATCACCAACTTAATTAAATTTATACAGTCTGTTTCATTATATTCCACAATTTAACATATTCTAAATTAAAACGTCTCTAGCCACAGGGCTGTACATGGTGTCAATTACAAAAAAAATTCTCAATTGTGATGCCACATGGCAAACTGAACCCAAATGACTAACATATACAAATTACAATTTCCCAAGTGAATTCTGAGAAGAAAAAAGCAAAGAATTTTCATATAAATCACCTTTACTTCCTTACGAAATATTTATTTTTGGAAATCTACAACTTTGTACGTGGAGTTTGCGTGCGACTAGAATAGAGCTTCTTGAATTTGGGTACAATTGGATACGAGAAGATGGAATGTTAAAATCTGAAGAAGGTTTGAGAAGCCTCAAGAAGCTACAATCAGATAGATATGGGCTTATGTGATTCCTGTAGACAAGGAGTGCTACATCTACTGAATTTACTTTTTAGTTAATTTTTGAAATGGTGGACTATAAGTTTTAGAACTCAGCATTGAGTGTACTCTGTGTTAACAACATTATATGCAAATATGAACACGTCCAAATTAAAAATTCAGCTCCAGTAATGCAGCACGGCTGCTTACATTTTTTTTTTCATTCTAGGACAAAATAAATTTTTTTTTGTTAAAATAATGAAAGTTCATAATTTTTGTCACTGTTTTAGATTCTACTTATGCATTAATTACTACAGCCTTATATTTTTTACTGATTCATGAAATTACAAAAAATAATTTTATTTACTAATTAATTCTTTAATTTCTCATTTATTTGCTTCATAATTTTTTTTTTCATTTTTTAAATTAAATTATAACAAAAATTTCTTTTGAATTATTAAGGTTAATTAGAGATCAATTTCGATTTCAAAATGTTTTATTTACGCTAAATGAGCTCAAGTTCAAGAGTAAATGAAGACAATTTGATGAATATGATGGTATGATTTTTCGAGAGGTGGGAGCAGGTACGACGAAATTCTCAAGTTGACTCTTCAGCTTTCAGAAGAAATTTTTACTGCATATAATTGAATTTCTTTTTGATAGCACTCGATATTGTAAACATGAAATGCAATAACGTTCTATCATAGCATATTCAAAGAACCTTATTTTTTTATAAAAATTTCCACTGACGTTACATTTTTTGAAAAAAAAAATTTTAAATGAATTTCATACATTTTTTATGATAAGAGCAATAAATGATTCAAAAATGCAAGTAAAGATAAGATAATATTCAAAAATGCTCGAACTGTGAAATATAATAAAATTTGAAAATATTCAAATTTTTGGAACACTTTAGTTATCCTCCATCAAAAAAGATGATCTTTTCATATGTAATTTTTTTTCTTAGCCCATGAAGGGAATTACCTTGTCCATGCAAAATTTCTATGATTTGCTTGAAAATTCAATTCAGCAAATTTTTTTTTACTATCACTCTCACATTCTCACAGCACCAAATAAGAGTAAAATGTGTAGTCTCGAGAAGTAAGTACAACATAGTAATAGGTAATGTCGATCTATACCTACAGGACAGTTACGACGAGATAAGTTAGTTACAACATATTGTTTTCAAGCCAACAACGTACGAAGTTATCATAAAGTGTTGCACAGAATATTATTAGTTCTAGTTCTCAGTTATTTCATCGTGTAGGAGAATTTAATTCTTCAACAGTATAGGAGAGTTGGGAGTTATATTCGACTGCTGGTTGATATAATACGCTGAATAATAATACGCCATTGTTTCCATTTTTTAATTTTTCACCATACATGAGAAAAAAAAAACCACTCAATACTCACCGAATTCACCTTCAGCTGGAGGAAGGCCGACGTTACCGAAAAATCGTTTATCCAAAACCTGCAACAACTGCAACGCTGTTTCTTGCACATTTTTCCTCGGGCATCCAGTATTCATTAGGGTGACGTTAATAATAGCCGTATAATGATCGCATGGATACTCCCTACGAAAGAGTATTCCCATTTGAAAAATGTACTTCGTCATTTTAACCTCAAAATTGTTCACCTCATAAGCTTACCTCGCGCTAAAGATAACGGCCAACGCCAGGAAGCACCCATCGGCGACCTGAGGTTTGGCTGTATAACACCGATCGACCACCCAATCTAACAACGTACCTACATCAGGATTACATTCCAATAATAAAATCACTGTTTCGTATGCCAATTGGTAAACCTGAGAAAAAATTAACAAAAATTAATATCAAATCAAAATTAATTTCGAAAAGCTATTGCAATTATAACAGGCCAAATTGGGACACAAATTGAAATAACTGCTGCTCAGTCGAACGATGATAAGAAGTATTTGGACATCATTATTGTGACATTCTGAAAAGTTCGTTGCACTTCTCTTCTAATTGTGGATCAAAGGTCAAAAATAAAGCTTTTTCGTTCATGTTGAGTCAATTTGAAAAAGTAATAATATTATTTAGCACTTACGAGAAAATAAGCGTTTTGACCTTCAACTCACAATTGGAGTAATACACTTGAGAAACTATAATATCAAAAATATCCATAATGAATATAAATTTAAATCGTAATAAATAAAATACGTATTTAATTTTAATACGCTTCAAGTTTCAGTTCACGAATGTCTCGCCATGAATTTCGAAATCCCCCTTAGGTACTCTTTGGCTTCGTAGTATGTGATACAGATGCTGTACACTAAATTTCAGCTTGTCAGCAGTTATTCCAATTTCAACACCTTCATTGGCTGTATAACAACAAGTCATATAACAAACTTTTTCTTCTTTCGACGCCAATAATGTATCCAGCCACCCATACAAAGTTCCATCTTCCGATAAGAAATGCTGCACGTCAAAACAAGGTCCGCAGCATAACACGGCGGACATTGCCTGTAAAGAGGCGAATTGCAACTCTTCCTCTGTAACACAGGTCGCCTCACTGGTAACGCTGGCAGCGGTCGTAGTCACAGTCAATATTACCGGCGTATGACACATCAACGAACTACCATAAGGACCGCTCCAGTTTCTAAATAAGCTGAATAAATTGCTTCTCAGATCGCGTTTCAACAATGTCGGGTAAGTTTCAACTGTAAATAAATCCACTCGAGCGATTAGCCATACATACGAGTGCTTCATACCTAGGTGAAAGTACCCTAACGTGATTACTCGCTTAATTGCGTCACGTGTGGTTTTACTTACGCGAAAAACTTTTGATCATTTTTCTTATGAAGTTGCAAAAGTGTAATTTGATATCGCGCAGGCTTTCTTTATCGGCTTCCGTTTCCAGACATATACGAGCTCCGTCTATGTATTCGATGATGGTCGGATGCAGACCGTGCGTGTCGCGATCCAAAACGCACGAGCTGAGAATCAAAATCACGAATAAGAAAACGTACAAGTATTTTGTACAGAGTATTTTTCGAGTCGACGAAATAACGTGATTGATATTAAATGTCATTTTGAAATTACATTTCCATTTTTTTTTTTCGAAGTATAAATTCAAGAAACAATGAAAATTTCTAGAATTTTCTTTTTCTTTCAAGTTTATTCATCACCCAAGAAAAAGCAACGGAGGTTTTTATAAGGTTTTCAGTTTTTAATTTCTCCAAATAAGAGGTCACTGAATAAAAAAAAACAAATTTTCAATTTCTTCCTATTTAAAAAAAATATATATATAATTGCTTAAAAAAAAAAAAAGGATTTCATCTTTTCTAATGTATAGCTGTTACTATAGGTAAGAAAAGAATTGGAACCTCCATTTTTTTTTCAGCATTTATTACTGAAAAAATTAATTTTTAATTTTTTTCTACAAATATAAGTGAATACATGCATAGTTTTGTACATCATTGCACCCTAGATGGTCTTTTCGACGTTCTCGTACCCTTTGCGGATCCTATAACATTTTTTTATGAAAGCACGCTAGAATGGTTGGTAACACTGTCTAGAGTACGTAGGCGAATTTCACGTCGGGTGGAATAATGTATATGATTTTTTAATTATAACATTCAATTTTATAATATTTTATTAAATTAAATTTAATTGTATTTTTTGATAAATATAATTTTTTTAAATATGATTTTTAATTTTTATTTATACAAATTCGTACATTGTTGCACCCAAGCTGGTCTTTAACCCGCCATAGGTAGTATGGAACCAGGATTGGAGACTAGTACCAACATATAGCTTAACTCGCGAGTAGTTACTTGCGCCTAGTCTCACTCCCCTTATGTGTTCATCGTATGCAACTATTTGTACATGGAAGTACAACATATAATATTTTTTTAAATTTAAATGAAACTATTGATTTAAGTACCTATGATGATAGAAAAAAAAATGCAAAAAAATTTGTGGTATACACTTTTTGCCTATCTTCATTTTTGAAGGAGCTACGATGATTCAAAATTTTTCCAAAATTCCATTTTTTAAAACTTGATTAAAATCGTTCATTCAAGTAGGTACCTAGGATGGTAGAAAAAATGCCTTAAAAATAGTAGTAAACACTTTTTGCCTATCTTCATTTTTGAAGGGGCTACAATAATTTCAAATTTCCCCATGATGTTTTATTACTCATGATTATATATTTCGAAGAAGGGCTGAGGATTGAATGAGAAATAATAGACAAAATAAAACCATTGTAAAACCTACATATAACAATTTTTCTCGCAAAATTAAAATATAAAGATGAAAAATGAAACTAGTACCGAATCCGTGTAGTAATAGGAATTGCTGAAATACCTTCAATTCTGAAGATTAGCAAAACGTACATATTTGAATTTTAATTTTTCCTTGATTTCAGTCACATTAAAAAAAAAATCATGGTGAAATTTGAAATTATTGTTAGCCCCTTCAAAAATGAAGATAGGCAAAAAGTGTTTACTACAATTTTTAATGCATTTTTTCTACCATCCTACGTACCTACTTGAATGAATGATTTTAATCAAATTTTAAAAAATGGAATTTTGGAAAAATTTTGAATCATCGTAGTTCCTTCAAAAATGAAGATAGGCAAAAAGTGTATACCACAAATTTTTTTGCATTTTTTTTTTTCTATCATCATAGATACTTAAATCAGTAGTTTCGTTTAAATTTTAAAAAATATTATATGTTGTACTTCCATGTACAAATAGTTGCATACGATGAACACATAAGGGGAGTGAGACTAGGCGCAAGTAACTACTCGCGAGTTAAGCTATATGTTGGTACTACCCTCCAATCCTGGTTCCATACTACCTATGGCGGGTTAACACACATTACTGCACACTATTTCGGGTGCAATAATGTGGGTATTTATACATATAAGTGGATGCAACAAGTACACTTGAAGACCAGGGCACAAGAATACCATTTAAAGACGAGGGTGCAACAACGTATTGTAATTATATAATATTATATTATGTTTAAAAATAATGATTTTTTTTAATGTAGGTACTGTTAGCATAGGTAAAAAATAATTGAATTTTTTTTTAGAGCATCATTTATCATTTATTTAAAAAAATCAAATATTCCAATTATATACATAATTATATACTGAATATTTTTTGTAAGTTTTTCTTGTTATATTATAACGGCATTTATAACTATCATCATGTTTTTTTTTGTTAGTAGCGTAACTTTGAAAAACAATATGCATTCAGTTTTTTTTTCCTTTACTTAAAAGCATGGATACTGTGAGGAGAAAAAAGAATAAAATGAACCAAATTTCATGTAAGGAATAGTATAATAGTCACTGTAATGGAAGACGCCAGTATAAATGAGCATTAAAAAAAAAAATTTTTCAAATTCATTTTTCAAGGTCAATACAATAAGAGAATGCTGATTATTTTCTCTTTTTTCAAAACTAATTCTATTAAAATGTAAATTTAAAAAAGTACGGTACTCGCTATAGAAAGTAAAAAAAATTAAATTTTCTTAAAAATCGTTCACTAAAAAAAAAATGGAACGTATCATCAATAATAATGATTTTTTAGCTTCTTCACGTTTAGAAATAATCAATTTCTATAAATCTGAATTTCGATTTTTCCCATTAAAATTCGAAAAGAATGATAATTTTTAGAATTTTTTATATTCGAGAAATTATTAATTCCAAAAAATTTCAAATTTTTTCATAACACAAATTTTAGAAAAAATTTGCATTTTTGGCTTTTTTTCTTTTTTTACAAAAAACTGATTTGAAAAAAAAAACTAAGATTTATCTCTTTTTTTTTTCTTTCCTGTATTAATTTTACAGAATAACAATAAGCCTCAATACAACAAATTCATGAATGAGAATTTCCATTTTTTTTTTTTTGTAAATTAAAAATATAAGTGGTAATATTCGAAAAAACAAAACGGAGTATCCATAAGAACTCATACTCGTATTTATCAAATTTAAGCTATGGGAGATTCCTCAAACATCAAACCTTCCTTAAATTTTGACCATTCGCCACTTTCGAACCTTTGGATCCAAATTAGAGGGCCAAACATGGATCCACAACTAATTTTATATACAAAGTATGAATGATCTAGGTGAATTTGACGAGAAAATAACAGAAAGTTTGAAAAATATCATAACTCAAAACTTCCTCGAAAATTTGTTTTTGCTCGAATCCCCTCTAAATTGACTTAATAAGCTAAAATATGGGGATGATGGTATCCGTACTTCACTTTACATAACATCAAGATCGAAAATTTTTATGCTTCAAGATTACCTCCAGCCTCCCGCAAAATTTGAGTGAAACATCACTTTAATGCGCATAAAACAAAAAATTGCTTTATATTTATATGAAGAGCCTTTCACCAAATTCCGAATGATTTTTTCCCCACCCTTTTCCGTTACGAGTAGGGGAAGTAATATATGTGATGAAAAAATTAGGAGTTCGCCACATGATTACGAACGTTGTGAAGACCCCTTCCCTCCCATCCACCGATAGCCCTTCGGATTCAAGAAAACGTAAAGATTTTCTATCCCTATATTCCAATCATCGATTACTCAAAAAATCAAAAAATAAAATTTTTCCAACAATACCTTCCATTGGAAATATAACATCACGATTCTTAGTTTTATTTATTTATTTATTATTTTTTGGCAAATTATCTAAGAGATAAAAATCTTAATTGAATATTCTGACAGTATGAAGAAGGAGATAATGTATGATCAGAATTCCAGTATTCCTCAACTATTATAGAAGCTTTGCATTATGTAATAAATTCGAAGAGAATAATAAGATTTAACCAGTTTTAATTTCAATTACTATTCATCTTAAATCCAGATGCGATATCGATACGAAATTATGCCATATTAATATTGGAGAGTGGAATCTGCAGCACCAATGAAGTAACTGTCTGCCATTCTCATTTAAAAAGAAATTATAAAAAATTATTTTCGCTCATTTTACACGTTAAGAAAAACTACAGGGTTTTCAAAACAATTCCCTCCTATTTTAGTAAACGGTCGTAACAACGAATGGAGCGAATTTATTTTCCTCCGAATTCAATTAATTTTTTTCTTTATTTTCAATGCAAAAAAAAAAAACAATTTTAGTTACAAATTGAAACCATTTGACAATAACCCGAAAAAGTTGCTCGACACTTGTACCGAGTAAAATTCCAGCCTTCGAAATAAAAAGTATTAACGTCCAGCCCCAATTTCAATTATCGAATCGGTCGAAAAAACTCTCACCGCGCCCAATACTGGAATCGAACGCGATTACCAAGAAAAACACGAAATACGTTTAAATAAAAATTCGCTCGTTGAAACTTAAAACTTCTCGGGAAGGCGTTAAAACTGAAAGTTTTTCGCCACCATATCGCAACTCACCTAACTCCGAAAGTGCCGTGGGCGGCAATTAATTCGAATACTTTAACAAGTTGTAATCTTAACGCGTCCCTTCTTCTTCGACGCCTCATATTCTCCTGTTTCTTATCAATCGCATCGCGTATGTATATGGCCAACTCTTCCATCAGATCCCTGTATAAATTAACCGCCGTTTATTAATCGCATCATTCGCAGACGGCGAAAATTAATTAGCTTCACCGAGCCGAGTTAATATTCCAAATCGATTAACTCGATGGTTGATTTTGAACAAGCGATAAGCATAATTTTATTTACTTCAGAGCGTCCGGATTAACGCTGGATAAGGCGAATACCGCCGCCTCTCGTACGTCTACCGCTTCGCACCTTAGTAGCGGTACTATCAGTTTATAAAGACCTGATGGAGAAGCGTTCGTTAACTTGCTATCGTTTCTTTCACCTGTTGTCATATTATCCGGTGATGAACTGAAATCACAAAAAGTAAACGGCGTGAAATATTTTCCAAATAATTTGCTCGCTTTAATCTCAATTCATGAAAATTTCAAACGGTCTCAAGCTGTCGTGAATTCGATTAAAACTTCGTTACGTCGAGCCTATTTTACCTTTACCTCTCGTTTTCCTCGAATCGTACACTATTCAACTCGAATGCGCGTTACTTGCGACAGATGCGATGAAGAATATTTTATCGTTACACACTCTACCGTGTACGACTACGACTAAAATTCGCTACTAGCGAAATTTCAGACTAATGGTTTTCTACCAGTATAAATAATACACCTAGATTACGATAATATACTTAATACATGCTTAATGAATTTCAAAAGCGCACTCGTTTTCGCTAATTGTTTAATACACGTGCAATGAATAATGTTACTATGGCCATTCGACACGTGCAAAATTCTAAAAAATTACTATAAGCTTTTCTACAGCAAATTATCAAATGTTTTAATCATGCAAATCCACGCACAACGTGCTCTCTAAATGAAGAAATCTACAACACACGAAGAAATAACTCAAAGGATCCAGGATTCCGTTTCATACCCCGTGCCAACAGTAAGCTCCTACTTTCGAATTCCGTCGCTCAATGGTGGAGTATACGAATGAGAAAAGAAAACGACGAACTGGTGATCGGTTATATTTTCTCAAAAGACCAGTGCGTAATGGTGGATGGAAAAATTACGCTAAATAAATATCTATCGAATCGCCTCCACTTACCTACTTCGGAAACGCCATATTTTAGGCTCAACGGCCATGCAATTTAAAGAATACGAATCACTCTCGAATTCTTCCCACGCATGCTTCAAAAAATTATGCAAATTCAAAGTACCCTGTATGCTAAATTACACATGAAAAAAAAAATAGTAGAAACAGATTACAGAAAACAAAGAAGGTATTTTCAGATATTATACCGTAGGATGTACGATGGAAGCGGGGAATACGTGTTAATTACGCCGGGGACGAATGTACCGGGATGTTACGACAAAAGCGAAAAATTTATTATTTCGATTAATCGCGTAAGCGTAACAATAAGCAAATTATTATGTAAATTACACACACGCAGCTTCTACGGAGTAGCAAAAGCTTCGTTTTATTAAGGCGTGAATTTATTAGGTTACCCAAAAAATCATGTTAACTCGATGAAATATTAGACAATGCGATTAACACGTTGGGTGGAATTTAATTTTACGGTTTTCGCCGAGAAATTTACGTTTGATTTTTATCATTTTTTTTATCTCAAACTAAATTTAATACACAGATTTTATTGTAATTATTTAATATGAAATTCTCGATTTTTAATATTATTATAATTTTAATAATTTATTTTCTTAAATAAAAACACTGAAAAAAATTTTCAGATATTTAATTCTTAGTGCATTGATTAATTTCATTAATAATTTTATTCATTCTTATATGTTGAATTAAAATAATTTTTTAATATTTAATATTTTTCCAAGGTGAAAATTCTTAATTTTGGTAATTAATAATTTTAATTAAATAATTCTGTTGAAGTGGTTCACAGAAGGGGTGAGGGGAAAACTATTTAAAAAATAATAATAATGATTTAAAGTTGAATTTAATTTCAATAAATGAAAATAATAATTTACGTTACTGTCGTGCCTCTAGCCATTGCTGCTGTACATGACACGTTAAAAAATAAAATAAAAAATTATTTATTTTTATTTAAAAACTTGGTTTTTGTTGAATTTTTAGTTCAAAGCATTAAATCTGTCATATCCATTAAAAAATAATTTTTTTCATTTCATACATAATAATTAAATTTTCATTAAAAATGTGATTTAAATTTGTTGAATTTATAAATAATTCGACATTAAAAAATTTTAATTTAATATTATTGATCGATTAGTTATTATGTATTCAGTAACAATAAAAAATTAATGTAAATAAAATCGTTATAATTAAACCAAGTGAATTTTTTTATTACTACTTTACATATTATGTAAATCGTAATAATCTCAAAAAAATGTACGCAAAAAAAATTCAATCAAAAATTTTCTCTTTTGATTACAATAGTTGATTATTAATTTATTTTATTCAAGTATCTTAATATAAAATGTTTTGAGCGATAACGAGTACACCAACAGTTCAACACACGCACACACACGATTTTTTTGTTGACAAATAATTTAGGGTATGTAATTTTAGTTCTTATTTATTTTTCGCATCATATTAATTATCACTATTTTTTTTTCTTTTTTTTTTTCGTTAGAACTCATCATGTATACCACATTTAAATATACACATAGCGCGTGGTTCAGCGGGGGAAGGGGAAGGGGAAGAAAGATCAAATTTACTTCTTGCATATAAATTACGAAAACCTTGAAAAAACACAAAAAAAAATTGAATCGTCTACAGTTATCATTTCAGAAAAATTTTACTTTCATTTTCAATAATCAACTCATTTGTTAAATTCATTATCTTGACATAAAACTGAGGTTCTTCAGGGAATAGGTATAATGGGCTGCCATTATGGTTCCTAGGGTTGCATTCTTCCGTATTACTCTATACAAATTTTAACTGAATTTACGAGCACAATATTAATTTCATTTTTTAATATTATTTAATTAAATATTATATACATATTTAGATATAATTTTAGTCATAGTGGTGCCCGTTTTAAGCATACAAAGTCACTGTGGTGCCCAATTTGGGCACCACAAGGTTTTTAAACTAAAAACTATCAGAAAATGATCTTCTCATCCTTCTGGGTCCACAGCTGAAGTTTTAGAGGTGGGCACCACAATGACTATATTTATATATTAAAAATTAAACCTCTTATAAATACTGGAGTTTATAGTATATATACCTTGTGGTGCCCGATATGGAATCCTCAAAAGACACTTTCTTTGTGGTACCCGGCATATGGCTGGGCGCCTCATAGTTCAAAATATGCAAGGGCACCACAAGATATTGAATACGTATATTCATATATACATATGAATTTATTTTTTATTACTAATTTAAAATTACATTTTTTTTTTTTAATAATTTTTAATAGATTAGAAATTATTTTGAGCATATTTTTTTTTGTAAGCTCATTCCAAAAACAGAGTCTTAAGGTGCGTATTCGTGTGATTTTTTTTCAATATTTCAAGATTTCTATTTTTTGCAAATTTTTAAAATTATAAAAAACAAGGCACGTGTATGCTTTATCGTAATGGTTGAAAATTTTTCATCACTTGGATTAGAAATTAGTCATGAAATTATAAAATCTTAAGTGTGATATTTTTTGTTCCCCTCCCCATCACGAAAAACATGACGGGGATGAAAAAATTGAAAATTCAACAATTCAGTCTAAACCAACAAAAACTGCGAAGAAAAACAATTCAATATAAAAACAAAGATCGAGTTACCCTCTTTCCAATGAACATATCATATACAAATTGTGTTTAAAATTGTGCTCGTAAATTCTATGGAAATTTGTACAGTTGTATAGACAAATGAAACGCTAGGAAAGATAACAGTGGTCCATTATGCCTATTCTCTATAGAGTTTTAATATAAAACAGTTTTAAGTAAGAACGAGTACATCAAGGCGCGCATTTTTTTTTTTTTTTATTTAAAAAAAAACTACGAATACTTTACATTGAATTTTTACTAACTTAATCTAATATTTGTATAGCTCTTTTTGCTTTTGAAAAATTTATTCATTAGCTTTTTCGTTACGACTCATAATTTATATGACATTTAAATAAAATTTTAAAAGTCAGGGGGAAGATTTGAATAACTCGTAAATTTTATATTTCTACCTTTCGTATACAAATCGAAAAATTAACACAGAACCATAAGAACAAACTGAAGGAAAGCATCCTTGCCCTAAGAGAAGAAATATCCAAAGAATTAATAACTTGATTAATTCAAATTTTACATAATTCTAATAGTTGGTCAATTAGTAATAATTTACAAACATATGAATTATGCCTAATCTCGCATGAATCATACCACAACCATTCACTAAAACTAGTTCATCTCTTTTTCATTTTTTTTAACCCTACATCGTAAGCCATATTTAGCATAGCTGCGTTACAACACGAAGAAAGCAACTCCGGCAATAAAACCTCAATAAATATAGAGAATATAAAAAAAAAAAACATAACACAGACATCAATCACAACGACATTTAGCAACATTACTTCCTACCGATCACCTACGATAACACAAATTCACACATCGCATAGGTTGCCTTACGCAAAAATCGGGGGAACCCTAATTTCCAAATGGTTACCTTAAACTCAAATCCGGCGAGGCGCAACGAATGACCGGACTCGGAGCTGGTGGTACAACTCGCATGGCAAATATCACGTAACTTCTCCACAATAACATATACTGATCTCTTTCCGAAGTGGGCTTCCTGGGGGGAGCGGAACTCCTCAACAGCGAAGCTCTATTATCGCTCACGGGTCTATAAAACGATATTTAATTAAAATCGTGATTTCACCAGCATCGTGCGAGAAATGGGGATATTACGTACGTGGGATCTATAACTGAAAATAACGTATGTAATCTGTGGTAAACCACTGGCCAAGCTTGAATTACGGCCGAAGGGCACTGGGTAATTAAGATATCTTTTTTTAGGAAATTAAATAGGCACGTCGTCCACACATCTAAAGAATACGGATTTTTTAAGCTCGTTGTAGATGTTTTGGTATTACTTTCTTCTTGAGTGCCTGCAAAAAATTAAATATTTTTACAATGTTTAATATTTTATTCATAAAAAAAAAAAATGAATAAACAAACAATCGAGTATATTGTACAAATATTTACCTGCAGACCAAATAGGTGCTCTATCAGCGATCCATTGCAGATCCACATTGCCAGTAACCAATAAAGCGGTTTTTTCTGTCGTGGATAAAGTGGTTACACATTTTTCAAGAATTTGCGGACAATTTTTATCCATCACGTCGATAACCGCTTTCGTGGTTTCACTTTTACCTAATTAAAAAAAAAAAATTAGTTCAATTTTTACATCATAAAGGTTTTCACCGCAAAACATCAACTTCAATATTCCTTACCGAGGAGTTTAAATAAGCATTTTATTTCTCTCAAGATATGAATAGCCAAACGACGTGGAGAAGGTCGACAACTACATAACATTACCAGAGCTAATCCTTCCACTTGGTGGAAAACACCAATTGCAGATTCCATTTCTGGTTGACTCTGAGAATATAAAATATAAAACAGACGTAAATTATTCAATTTTTTTTTTTTTTAACCATAACAACGCTGAAAATTTTCACTTATCCTCTCTAAAATAACTAAGATGAATTTGGGGCGTATTGTGTACTGTGTACCACAGAAATCATATGAACCCATACTTTTTCATCAAATTTCAGCAATTCGAGGCTTTTGAAGCCTTCCTTGAATTTTGACGATCCGCCATTTTGGATACATCCTGATCCAAATTGAAGGGATCATATTGTGGTCATCAATAAACTCTACATACAAAGTTGGGGATGTCCAAGTAAATTCGTAGAGGAGGTAAGAGTGATTCACGAAATTTATTGACCTTTGTTTCCCTTCTAAAAGCCATTTTTTGCTCCAACTCCCCTTCAAATTCACGCTAGGAAATGCAATTTGAATACAACAGTCACTTGGCTCGACTTCGTTACATAACGCCATTATCGATATTTTCAAAATTTAATTTACCCCATTACATTCTGAGGACAATATTTCCTTCTTTTCCCCTCCAACATCAGTAGTGAAGTTTATTTGAGGTACAGTATTCTTTTCGTACCCAGTAATCATATAAGCTTTTTAGCTATTTGAGGCTCCTCAAGCCTTCCTCAAATTTCGACCATCCGCCATTTTCGATCCATCTTGACCCGAATTCAAGAAATTATATTCTGGTCTCCAAAAAACTTCACAAATTAAGTTAGGCTCGTCCAAGTACATTTGGAGAGAAGATAAGAGCGATTCATGAAATTTCTCAAATTTGTTACCCATCTATAAGACATTTTCTGCTCCAATTTCCCACCAAATTCTCGTAAGAAGGGGCAATTTGAATATAATAGTCAGTTGGCTTCATTTTCTGACATAATACCATTTCAAACTTTCATTTACCCCCCTCCCCCGCCCCCATCCACTACATTTTGAGGATAATAATCCCTCTTCCCCCTTCAACATCATTTGTGAAGTTTGATTCGATATACAGTATTCGTTTTGTTCCCAGTAATCATATGACACCTTATTCATTAAATTTCAGCCATTTGAGGCTCCTCAAATTTACCTCAAATTTCGACTATCTGCCATTTTGCATCTAATTTCTCTGGTCTACAATTAACTTTATGTATAAAATTTGAATTTCTTACGTCAGTTTCGTGAGGAAATAATAATTATGAAAGAATAAATATTCAAAAAAAAAATATATCATAACTCAAAACCTCCTCAAAACTCTGTTTTTTTCTCCAACTCTCCTCCAAATTTACTCAATAAATTTAAATTTGAATATGTTGGAGTCCTAATTTTACTCTTTTATATGGCATAAATTTTAAATATTCTGAGGCTTTAAGATGCCTCTAGCTTCCCACCGTCAAAATTTCAATGAACCACAATTTTGAGGTAAGTCAAAAATTTGAAAAATACCAATAGATCTTGACAAAAGCAACCCCGAACCAAGGTAGGAAGTGAAGGGAAAAATATAATTATAAAGAAAAAAGCTGGACACTTGCCATATGGCTACAGCTCCTCTGATTCGCAAAGATATGAAGATCACCTCCCCCCTTCACCCCTCCATCAATTGTTCCCTAATCTCGTTGATGCGATTCCAAACATTACCTGTTGAGCTCGTTCGGGCTTACGAGCGATGGTTCTATTATGTTCATCTTTGACTGTTTTGGAATTGGGACTGATAGCGTTTTTCCAACTAGTCAGCAGTTGTAATAGCATTCTCATTCCATTATCTACTAACTGAGGAAAAGTATCTAATAAATCTTTGGCTAGAAATTGCGTAAAACCTATTAAAAGAGAAAGAAATATTAGTAAAAAATTATCTCATCAGAAAAAAATTAAATATTAATTTTATTTTTTACACACCAAAAATGACGTCATTCCTCCAGTTGGGAAAATCGATCACCAAGGTTTGTAAACTTTGGAACGCTAAAGCTCGTAATTCTTCGTCCATATGAACGGTCAGTCTGGACAACAAATCTACCAATTCAGAGCCAGTCATCGTCTCAGGAATTAGACGAGGTACAGCCGCAACGCAGGTACGAAATAAATCGATTCGAGGTTTTCGTTCCCCAGTTAACATTTCATCGGGTTCCTATTTAACGAGGATAATTTAATAGGTTTAATTTCTGGATAAATAATTAATCAAGTTTTTGTTCGTATTATTTTACTTTGTTCACGTTCTGCGTACTAGTCATCATCAAAGGTCGCCCATAATGTATATCCAAAGCTCGTAATATATCAACGAATACCCTTCGTACATGAGGAAAATAAGACGACATACCGATACTTCTAGCCGTGTCATCAGTCAATACCTACAGGAAATTTGCCGTTATTATCCCACTATGAGATTTCTAAGAGCATAGATCAATATCTGTAATTACTTTATTCAAAAATGTTTTCTTAATACGTAACGTATTCCCCGAAGGAAGAACGCCCGATGTTCTAGGCATCGGCGGTTCGCCTTCCTTTTGTTGCAGACTATCCGCAACCACTAGAAAAGCTCGTAACCCTATACTCATCCTTTCCGGCGTCAAAATCACCTTAATAGGACGCCCAACTGATAACAAATCGAAAACTATTTCTCTCATGGCGAAATCTAATCTTTCCTGTAACATTTAAATTATTGTATTATCAACAGGTGAAATAAGGTAAATTATAAATACGTAGTATATGACCAACTTGTGCAATAAACTGGATAATTTTAACGAAAATATTCAAAGGCGTATCACGAGGTACAACTCCTTTAGATCCTTTGGGAAATAAGGAATTCACAATACTCTGCAGTCTCGATAACGTGGCCGAGTTGCTTTCACATTTGATTCGAATCATGTATACCCACAGCAAACGATACAACGATTCTAGAATTAAACGCGATATTAAATTTTCTGTGTTTATTTTGCATGCATTTTCGATGAAAATTACCAACCTAAGGCAACTCTGGACATTTTCGGGTCACGATTTTTCAAATGAGATAAACACATGGCCAAAAAGTAATACCAATTTTGTAGAAAAAATGACTTCTGACTGACGCATAGTAAACAAGTAACTAAAGGAAATAATGCCAGCCTGTGTTTGGATTTCGTACACATGTCTAATGTCTGCGAATACAATGATTCGACGAAGTTCTTCAAACAAGGTACGTTTACTTCATTCTTGACGGACTGAAAAAAATTTACAAATATGTTTAATTCTTTGTTAATTGATGAGTTTTTATCTATACACGTAAATATGAATTCATTTTTTTTCTATTTTTAACTGAGTTTTTAGTAGAAAAATATAATTATTAAAGACCATCAAACTGGAAAATAATTCAAAACAGGATGCCCACACGATTTTAAAAATGTCGTGATTTTAATCGATTTTTTTTTTGCAGGAAATTAAATAGCAACTTAAAACAGTACTTTTTTGAGAGGGAGGGGGTGGGGTTAGGTTAAACTTCAATATCGAATGATTCCAGCAAATTTTTCATGAATGGTGTTTTTAGGTAATTTGACAACTCATAGGATTTTAGAGTTGGTCATTTGAAAAAAAAAAAACTGATTTAATATTCAACCTATTCCACACTTGTTTTCAATCATGTAAAATGAAAAAAAAAAAAAAATGAAAGCGAAGTTGTACTAGAAAAAAATCCAAGCTTCATTTTCATCAAGGGAGGGGGGAGATTATGCACTAAACTGTTGGGACTGGTATAATCACTGAAACTAAGAACTACAACATAATATATCAGTTTCGACATCCCAATTGGGTTCCAGAGGTAGTGAAAATGGGATAACACTCAACTAACAGCATTGCCTGCAAGTCAAAATGTGTACAAATCGAAAATTCAGCTCCAATAATGCGGCATGGATGCTTACATTTATTTATTTATTTATTTATTTCCAATATGAATTAATTCGAAGTTTTTTATTATTATGAATACATTACAATTTTCATATTTGCTACTCCAGTAAAATATAATACTCACAGCTGCTACAGGTACTAAAATCTCCACAAATAAACCAGCTAAAGCGTGTTTTATATCCTTATCTTTAACTTCTAAAAAGTACTGAGCACAGTCTTGCATAAATAAAAACGAGGCTTCGAATTCTTCAATAGGAACCATCTAAAATAAATATTTGAGTAAAAATTGCTCTCGAAGAAAAAAAAATAAGGACCTCCTTGGTAATAAAATTTTACAAACTTTAACACGAAAAAATTTCATTCCCATTAATAATGATATTATACTCTGCGTCGTTTGTGGACTAGGCTCTTTGGCTCGTAACTCTTTCAATTCGGCTGTAAACCTCTTTCTAACAGACTGAAAACGTGACTGAGCCAAAATACTTATCACTTCAGCAAATAAATCAGCTAACGTATGAATATTACTCGCATTCGGGCCGGTTTGTACACTGAAAAAATAAATTGTAGAAATATGGAACGAGAAGGAAAAACATAATACTGAATTACCAACCCTTCACGATATTTGAAATGCTTAAAGGAAACATTTTCGATGTAATTTATTAGATCTTCGTGACCCGGATGAAAAGGTAATTGATGTAAGACTTCTATTAATACTAAACAGAACATAAATTCGATAGCAAGGTCTCGACGTTCTTGTAAAGCTTCCATATCTTTCGAATCTGTGCTTTCAACGCTGCGATAAAATAGTTAAAATGGCTTTAAAAAATTGATACATAGGCATGAAATTATTTTGAATGTTGAAATCACCTTTTGCCTTTCGTTTCGCTTTTTTTCATTTCCACCACATTTACGTCTGGTTCGGGTGGACTAAGTTGTCTTTCATACCAAGCAAACAGAATTCTCAATAGAGAAGGCAAACAGTGCTCAGCTACTGTACCAAATGCCACAATAAGTTGGTCGAATTGAGCATCTTCCCCACGTTGAAGAATTTTCGATAGAGGCTTCTCCTACAAAAAATTCTCTGAGATTATGTGTAGCAGTAAATGATCGCTGTAGAAACACCAACATACCATCGGCTCCGCCATAACTTCTTCCATTTTTCTAGCTGCTTGTTGAGTGAAATCTTGGAATAAAGTGCGCATAACACATTCTCCTGGTCGTAAAGTGCTTTTCTCGAACTCCGATTTGTTATCACTGGCTTCAGGAGAATTGGCATTTTTTTGCGAGCCTAAAATTAGGCGAAAGATGAAAACAACAGTACAATGTGAAAATATGATAATGGCGTCTATTTCGTCATTATTACGTGGTGAATCGGAATTCTCGTGGTGTGATTGGGAATCGGACATGTCATCGTGGTTTTTTCGAAATGCCTCATTGTCGCACAATTCATCGGTAGTTGCACTTCCTGTAATAAAATCAGAATTGTAAAGGAGGAGAAGAAAATCATTAAATAATAAAATGATTACTCACCAATACCAGTAGATGTTGAAGCGCTGGATAATGATCCATAGTTATCGTTATTTTCTGAAAATTGAAAATAAAGCCCTTAGAATTAAAATGCAAACAATTTTAAATACCTTTGGAACATACCGAAGGTAAAAGAAGGAATGAAACACGATGCAGATGGAGAATGAGTTAACTTTTAGAATGTGTCATGTAAATACCTGTTTTCAATCCATCAGCATTTTCTTCAAGAAATGGTTCGTTCTTCATAATTATTACAGTAGGAACGAAATTATTTCAACTCATTTTAAAATCAATGATGATTTAGAAAAATTATTAAATCACAAACTATCACAAATGAATGAAATTCTTTGATATGTTTCACACAGTTTTTATCACCATAAAATGACAAACCGAAAGTAAAGAACATAAGCTGAGCACTGAAGAATTGTGGTCAGTTCGAATTAAAGAGCATCACACGAAAACAAAGTAATAACAAATACATAATAATTGAAGAATTTACCGATTATTCATTTTTTACTTATTACAATCACTTGATAACACTGTATTTTATTTTTAAAATAAATTAGATTGAAAATATTGTAATCATCAAAATATTAACTATCCAATCACAACGCTTAGTGTTATCAAATGACGGTCCTTGCCCAATGACAAGCATTAGATTTCGTGACGTCATTACAATTCTGATTTTGTTTTCGAATAAAATTTCAAATTACGCAACATGCATGAAGCATGGTAAATACAACTGATGAAATAAAAATAATGTTCTAAGCATTAGCATTTACATCTAAATATAAATCCTGGTGATCGCAAAATACTTCATGAAGTCGTAAACAGGATAACTCGTCAATGTATTGAAGAATATTCCCAAACAATGAAATATAAGTTGATTAAAATGTTCATCATTTTACCCACTTCATTCTATTCAATTCTTAGAACATTTCAATGAACGAACATTACTTCATGTTCAACAATAACATTCCCGAAACGAAGAAAATAAATTGCGAAGAAATGAATGATGTACCCATGTATTTCGCTTAAAATCATAAAATACAAAAACTGATTCCTCCATTCAGACTATTATTCTGAAATCGTAAGTATCGTACAAAAGAAAATCCGCTCAATTATCTTAGGTTTTACGTGACTGAGTTGCTAAATAAATATTTCATACATGCATTTAATTATAAAAAGTGATTTCAAGTACACAATTAATTTGTATGAAAAATGAAAAACATTATTTACACCATCAAGATTAATTTAAAACAAATTATTTTTCCAATGGAGCATAATTCAATAGTTTTTCGATGAGATCCACGTGTCCAAGCAACATACGCCGACAGCAATAACGTTTCAGACCAAGTGCGTCCAGAGCATCACTGCAAAAAAAAATTATCATTTTATTACAATCATTTCGTTGAAACTAATCAATTTATGAAATATATATCTAATAAGTTTTGAACTTGCTAATGATTTAATCATACTCACCCTTCCGTGTATTCTGCTTGTAGTAAACCAAGATATGCATCCCATTTGTTGCCAATTACTTTTCCGCATGTGAAACATCTTATAGGAATTATCATTTTGATTTGGAAAATTTATGCGAAACGGTTATCCGCTATCTGCAACATGGTATGAAACATAATGTAAAACTGTGCCGGAACTTCAACATCTTTCATTGGCGTTTCGTTCTTTTTGTAATGAAGGTAATACTTACAATAAAAGTAGAAAACTCTAGTAATGTTTATGCGCGTAATAAATGTCAAATTTGAGTCTACCGAACTTTTTCACACAAATTCGGAGAGATTCAATTCACAATTTTGTTTCAAAAACACATCAAAATAAAGAAACTGATAACGATTGATAATGGTTCTTCGAGAGGCAGTAGCGCGTTCTAGGTGGGAAGTTTTATAACTATTTAATTTTTTTTTTACGAAATTTTACGTTTCTCAAAAAAAGTAAAAAAATTATTGAAGAACATGGAATTTAATGCATTAAAAAAAGGAAATGAAAAACATCGTCTTGCCTGAGAACCTGACTGCAAGTGCGCAAGTGTTTTCTATATGTTTTGCACAAGTACATTAAATGTAATTATAAGTGTAATTTTATTTGAATGGTTTTTTATGGGTTTTCATTTCCACAAATTGACTTAAATTTTAATATTTTTTTTTGGGTGAATAAAAATTTCAAAATTTTTACTCTCTTCAAAAATATTCATTAGCTGCAAACCTAATATGATCGTTGGGGATTTCCTTTTTTTTTTTCGCCAAAAAACGCACAGCTTTTTTATGGGGTTCAACAATTCGTAATACGTTGTAATGGAGTCACATAGAATTGATCTGTTTTGTAAATTGAAAATGTATTTTAATAGGTAGCTAATTTAAGTGAATAAAAGAAGCTATTTTCGTTTGAAAGATTTCGCGATAGGTACTTGATTAGTTGATTCAGTTTTTGGATAGCCTAGTATGTTATTTAAGAAGATTCAATGAACCAACGTGCAGAATTCTTTTCATATTTTCTGATTTATGATAGATCTAGAAGAACGTAAAGGTGTGCGAATTGAGTTACCTTGGTACCTTCAAATTTGTGGGTACGCAGACCACCATACATACACATAACTTGGAATTGTTTATTTGAAGGAAAATGCCCCTCATTACGCAATCACTGAATAATTAGAGAGACCGGAGTCAAGGGTCTTTGTTTCGTTTATGAACAAATAATGAAACAGAAAAAAACAGAATCGAAAGGAGCCAAAATGTACACGTCACCTTTTCCCATAAGTTCTGAGGAAATTGCATTCCTGTACTAATACAAAAAAAATTTCGAACCAACCAAAAACTTCTGGATTCCAAATATAGAACAGCCCCATATTATTTCCAATCAACAAACAACGAACATAAATAAATTATTTATTACCGGCAATAAAGGCGACAACGAATACTAAAAAAATGTTATACTAAAAAAAAATTATTCAACAATCAAGCGTCATTTCATTCCAAACAGAATAAAAAATTGACGAGTACGCGTGATTAATGTAAAAATTAACAATCTTAAAATAAATATGTAAAAAAATTAAAATAATATTACAGTCCAATAAACGGAAGAATACTTTTTAACTATTCTTTATTATGCTTTTAATCCCTGAATGCGTTCCGAATATCATCGCTAATACTCCGAAAATAACAACGAAGATATTTTTAAACAATTTCCACTTAAGAAATCCGAACCCTGCGTCCCAAAATACAATTGTTTCGATAACAGCGGGAAATATAAGCCCTAATGCTGAAAAGAACAGCGCACCTACTATTGTCAAAAAAGGTGAGATTTGAGGAACGCCAATAGCTACAGCAACTGTTAACAACAAAAACATACAAATGAATAAATAATTCACCAAAAGCTACAAAAGAAAAAAAAAAGTAATTTTAATTTACCTGACAATATTACAATAATCGTTCTAATCAAGTAATTATAGAACATGCCGTTTCTCGAAATTTTATCCTTAACTCCATTCCATATAAGGTCAAGACACACGTAGAACTGTAATCCATACGTGAAAAATACTGCAGAGGCAACGAAAACTTTGGCACATTGAGAAGCACTAAAAGAAAAAAATTACTACAAATTGAAGAATAGAAAAAAAAAAAAATTAATAAAAACAAATCCTCACATCTCATTTTCGGGTAAATTTAGGGTAATTACTGCTTTAACATCATTTCCATACTTCAAGTATCCAATGAAACCTAATATAGTATAGATAATAGTCACAGCCGACATGCCTTGATTCATAACACCAAACGTTCCCAAAAAATGTCTCGGCTTGGCCATATTATTTTCCAAAGGCATAATCTATGATAAATTCCAAATGAATAAATTTCTCTTTGAAGTATTGCAAAGAATGTACTAATTTTGATATACTCACAACTCCAATACACTCCATAGCAAAAATAACCAAGCTAAAATATTCAGGTAAATCTGCGACTGGCGCGATCTGATCCAGCGTCATGGGATCTTTTAAAGGAGCGCCGACACCGAAGATATAATACAACGTGATACCAATAGTACAACCCATTAATACGTTAGCAATTTGAGAACAAACAGCTAGAGTTTTCAAGTCAGGAACATAACTTAATAAAATTAAAGGTACCAATAATCCGGCTATAAACCAGCGAGAGTCGATATTTTGGCCTACGCCATAAAATTGGAAAACCTGTAAGATAAAACCAATTAAAATTTAATACATGTAAATTGAACATAAAAATTCTTACACGTATGCTATTGTATGTAATTTTGTATTTCCGAAATTTAAAGTAATAGTTGACTCTATGTGTAGGTGGTTTTCATTAACGTATGAACTCATTTCAAATTTTAACAACGAACTGAAGACTCTCTCCATTTCAATTTCAAATTAATGGAGGTACAGACTATAAATTAATTAATTAACAAACTTATAATAGCTTTTTAATTACCTGTTGCAAATTATTGGCGATTATCACATTATATGCACAACATGTGCCAAAATACGTTAAAAAAATACCGATTACGATGCATAACCTGTAATTAAAAATTCAAATATTAAAAATATACCCCATTCAAATTTCACACAATGGTATCGTAAAAGGTATAGTTACCTAGCAGGCTTAGCAAACTTTTTAGCGAATTTGGGTCCATTAGCGAAGGCTACTTCCCCTACTTCGGAAAACGTTAAGGCTGATACTCTAGTCCTATAATATAATCTATGTGCACATTTTACCTGAAAAATATTGATGAAATAATTATCAACTACCTAGCAAAAAACTAATGAACAATTTTTTATTTAATTTCAATGTCCCTAAAAAAATCATAATTTCACGATTTCAAATTTTAGATAACGATATCTTGCTATTGGAAAAATAGCGAGACATTTTGTGTTTTAGATTTTTTATAATACATCTGGATAATTTACGATACAGTCAGCTTTCGCATTTCGATACGTCAAGAAGTTAATTTATTCTGTCGCAGTTACTCGTAGTTTACGTTATGTACAACGTAAACATAAATTCTACTCGTACGATAATCTCGACTACCTCGTAATAAAATAGCGGCCAGATAGGAGACAAGAAATACTTACTAAAATATATGAACAATGCGCGCAAATAATTCCTATTATCACAGTAGACACTAGACCGAATAAAACGCCTCCATTTTTAAATGCATATGGCATAGCCAATATACCACTTCCCAAACAAGCTTTCAGCAAATGAGTCAACGTTTCGCAATCCCTGAAAATTTTTTAAATACATATCAATCAGATGGAACTTCCTAGAATTGAATTCACCAAAAAAACCTCAAGTGAGAAATAAATAGTAAGTAAATATCCACAGTTTGATTAGCACTGCGAAAGCTCCGCTCTTATCAGAATTGTAACCGCTGAACCGCGGATTATTTAATGATTACATTTTCAACATAACACCTTTCCATGGTGGAGATACAAAAGCATATATTTCAATAAAATATCGATAACGAATAATTTATCGCGAGTGAAGAAATGATGAATAAAATTTTCCCATTATTTCAATCGATTTTCACGCTACAAAATTAGGTTAATGATTTTTTTCGGCTTGATATAAAGTGCTTTAAAAAATATACACGATTGCTATGACCGAAAATAAGCCTTGGTCAATTATAAAACACGTGTACCGAATTTTTCTCAAGAAGGAAATATCTCACGTTAGCGGTGAATTCATCATACAGTGTAAAACTTGAGCTGTACGAGTGTACATATGCTACTAATTAAAAATACTCGTAGGAATAGTTTAACTAACGTTGTAGGGTTTTTAAGGTTTCTAGTTTTGAACGGATCATAATGTCCAATTACATCGTTTCCATTCGCTAAATCTTTTTTTTGTGCTGGTCGAATAGTTATTTTAGTGCTGAAACAGAACAAAGAAATTGTTAAATTATATGGTCATACTGTACTTGCCATTAAATTAATTTGAAAAAAAATTAGCTATTAAAACCTAAATTGCCCCTAATATGCTTTTCGTAAGCATGTAGTGAAATTGGTTCGCATTCGTTTCCCCACAACTTTCTCATCATTCAAAAACATAAATTCTGAATAAATATCAAATCAAGCAAAAAAAAAAAAAAATTGAAAAATGATACAAATAAAATCAAGAAGTTAGTGAAACCAGAACTACAAAAATATGAAATATATTCCAATGCAAATTAATAGCTCGGAATCGGATATGCAAATCAAAATTTCGATTTCAACTGATTGCGCTTTTAATCATAATCAAATGAAATCGATAAAAAATTCATCAATTTAATTAAATTTTTTCCATAAGTAAACATTGCAACACATGTTGTATCATCAGAGGACCATTTTTCAAGTAGTATGTATAACAAAAAAAATTAAAAAATTATAGAGCCAATAATAAAAAAAAAAAGTTTTATATCCCTACATCATCGATCACGAAAAATAATTTTTGTAGAAACATATTATTTTAAACATTTTGTAATATTATCGCTCGAAAATGGGTGATAAACTTGTAAATAATAAACTGATAATGATATTTACGTTGTCATTATTGCTAAATGGGTAGACTTGAATGAAAGCATCAATAAGCGGGCATTATATTGGCTACTTAAGCTGATTTTAAATGAATAAAGTACTTATATACAATAGTCAATTTATGGAAATTTACACATAACGAAGTAATAATTTTTCAAAAACATAAAGAAATTTAAAAAAAATCAAAAGTGCATGTAACGCATATTTTCAACGAAAATAATTAATTTGATTAACAATCAGTAAATTAAAAAAAAAACCACGAAACTAACGCATTAAAAAAATGAAAAATATTAATGATTTTTAAAAACAGTTCTCCCAACTTTATTTGCAAAAAGTGCCTAAATCTGCTTACTTACATATCAATTTTAACCTCCATACTCAAACGCCACACGAAACAGATTCACTCAAACACTTACACTTCACAACATGTTATCACCACTGTCCAGTTAAAATCCAACTATGAAGCTGGCTCGCGAACCTGGCGCTTTTACTCGATCATTTTTAATATAAAAGATAATAATTCATTTTATCAATCAATCACTCTGTACACCAGATGATGAAATACATTTGACTTACGAGTCATCCAAAAGGTCTACGGTGACTTGTTTGTCGACCGACAAGAATGTGTCCATTTCATTAAACTGACCTCCTTTGCTTTCCTGGAAACAAAACGTCGTCTATGTATTATTTCATGTGAAATTGCAGCAATGATATTTGACGTGTTTACACGATAGGAGAAAAATATCTTATATTCCAGATGCTGCCTATGAGATGAAAATAACTACAAAATTTCTTCAGTAAAATGATGTCCTCATATTGTCAAAAATGTGAAGGTGAATTTTGCAGGAGTATATGCGCAAACATGTACCCGAATAAGTATCGGTACTATACTTACTAATGCTAATAACCTTAAACAGATGTATTTTTACAAATTGGTTCATAAACCTAGCGTTAATGAAGACATGAAGTACATAGACACCTAGAATTGTACGCTGATTTTGTATTTCTTGAATATCGGTAATAGGTAGGTACAAAGGAGTTATTGTGAAATAGCGAGAATAATTGTTTCAAATTTCGGTTCTCTAGGTTAATACTTACTCTTTTCATAACAGGTGAAAACTATGATTAAATTTTGATGAAATTTATTTTAGAATCTTCACTTGAATGCTTTGATGAAAACACTTTATAAAAGTTGGACAGAAATCGAAAATTTTTTACTAGACTTACTTACTTTTTTTACTTTTTTTCTTTAACGTGCCGTGTACAGCTACGGGGCTAGAGGCACGGAAAAAAAAATTTAGATTGACTTTAGAAGATTAATGCGAGAGAGATATTTTTCTCATTCGGCGATTTTTTCAAATATGTAATATTTATTCATTCCTTTTATTTTGAACTTGTTTGATTTTTGTGCAATTTTTTATTACTGCTACTCTTTCTGTTCGGAATATATTTCATTATTCTTGAAATTTTTTCCATTTATCAATTTAATTTCATTTTTAGGATTTTTTCTTCTTTTTCTTTTTCGATACACTTGTCATTTTTGAACTTCCTTTATTTTTTAGCAATTTTTATCATTATTATTTCTGTCTTCTTCAAATGTATTTCTTGAAATTTTTCATTTTGAGGATTTATTTTTATTTTTGGATATTTTGGTTAGAATTTATCTTTTTTATTATTCCTCTTCTTTGATCATATTCCTTAATTTCTCAATTTTTTTTATATTTCAAAATCATTTATCTTTAGAATTCGTTGATGATCATTTTTGGACTTCTTTCATTTTTGAGCAATATATGATTATTATTCCTATTTCTTTCTGCTTCGGATATATCCCTCAATTTCTCAACTTTGTTTCATTTTTTAAACTTGTTCGTTTTCATTATTTTATTTTTATTTCTGAATATTTTAGTCATTTTTGAACTTTCTTCATTTTAAAGAAATTTTTCTATTTTTTTGGATATCTTCATCATTTTGAACTTCTTACATTTTTGAACAATTTTTCATTGGAATTACTTCTTTCTTCTTTGAATATATTCCTTAATTTTTATATTTTCTTCTACTTTTCAAAATTCTAGTAGAATGCCCGAAATTCCTCATCCAGCGAAATACCTACTTCCAGCAAAACGAAATGAAGTCTATCCTGAAGAACAGTCCTGAATCTATAGGAAACCTACTCCGCTTTCTACACGCCACAACTCTCTACCAGTTGATCTAAAACCATAATTGATCGCCTCTAGCCCAGGGCTGTACACGGTGTATCAAACAAAAAACAAAAAAAAAAAAAAAAAAAAATTGTTCATTTTTAGAATTTTTTTTTCTGGATATCTCTGTCATCTTTGAACTCTTCATTATTTTCAAGCAATGTTTTATTAGAGTGTCTTAAAATTTTTACCAGTATTTTCACTTTGAACATTTTATTTTAAATTCTTGACATCTTCTTTCTAAGAACTTCCGGACTATTTTCGCAAATATAAATCCTTGAAAGACATAATCACCTATGCAATTGTAACCCCTTCCCCCACCGCCCTCAAAACTAGTAAATATTTGTTCAAAAGTAAAAATTTAGGCATTTAAAATATCCACATTTTTTCGGAATTTTCTGGGGTGAAGAAACTTGCCCCTTTTGCTCGTCCTTTCTGACAAAAGTGAAAAATTTCCAAAAATTTACAATTTTTTCAACTTCAGCAAGTTATATGTTCCTAGAAGGCTATAAAAAAATTTCAATATTCAACAATAACTTCTTCAATTCTCAGTGAGTCTAAATTTTTTTCCAATTTACTAAAAAAATTGCAATATTCTATATTCCATTTTTAGAAAGGAATGATGAGAATAAATAGATAATTTATGTTTAAATGCGCAGTATAAGCTTGATTTCTGTCTTATTGGACTTTGAGAGACATGTTTTACCTAATTCTTACCTTCCAGGGTTTCTCAAAGTGTTTTCATTAGCAACTAACATTGAGTAAAATGCCAACTTAGGACAGAAAATCGACAAAAATGAATAAAATGAATAAAAAATAAATTAAAGGAATGCTATTTTCAAACTGAATGTGAGATACTTTTGACAACTCTTTAAAAAGTAAAAATTAGCCCAAAACCTTACTGAGGTCGATAAAGGCAAAATCAAACCCGTACGATAGATTTTAAAAAATTACTATTTATCAATTATTCTACAAATGTCTGAACTATTCAATATACCTTTGTAGTAAAACAGAAAATTTCAGATCATTTGGAAATCAGAAAAATTGATAGCTAATTTTTTTTCGTTATTAGAAAACAAATGATTAACCAAGCTCGCAAAAGAACGAATTTTTTAAACAAAAAAATAAAAATGAAAACTAAAATTTTTAAACTTTATTCATATTATACCTATAAATACTCACCTAGAGAGCTAAGAGATTTCAATAGTACTGTTGAGTTAATTTTATATTTTTTTTACCTACCTATCATCAAGAAGGTGTCCAAAAGCCATCCACCTAACAGGTTACCCACTACAAAGTCATAAGAATACGTTTATGTTTTTCTAGTTTTAAAAAAATTCTCAACTCAGTTCTATTCGATTATACCTCGATTTTTCTTCTGAAAGTCACATTCGCAGTAAGTAAATGAGTAAACGATGACACTAAATCTTTTTCTCTAGCAAATATAGTTATCGAGTTAACGTCATACGAACAAAGATACGGTGTTATTTTTATTTATAGATTTCGTTTACAATTTTCAAGACGCAATGTATTTACTATACGTTTCGGAATAATTGAATAACATTCGAAAATATATCACTGTATTAATGTATTAACAATAAAATCAAAAAATAAATAAAATACTTAATGAATAACCTACTTTAACCATTTTTATTAATTGACTTTTCTGAGTAGAATGAATACTGTATAAATCACAAGTTCATCTATATCACATTTCATAAGGGCATTAATCTCAATCTGAAAACATACAAAAAATTACATAATAAGTGTTTTGTATTAACACCAATTATTATAATAAGGTGACCAAGCGCTAATAGTAATTCCAACATAGAATAAATCTTAAGCTTACAGGAGTGAAGTGTTTGGGCGTGATGTTAAATCGATAATTACTCGATACAACTAAGGCGTCAACTTTTTCACTAGTTAATTGAGAGGAAATTGAAAAATAAATTGATATTCTCCCTAAGAGCTCTAACCGTAGATCAATATTGCGCAATATGAAATTTCGATTAGAATTAAGATAGCAATAAAAATTATAATATTGCGGATATTTAATTACTGTAAGTCAATTTATCCTTAAGTGATGTGTAAAATAATTTTAATTAATTAATAAAAAAAATTAATTTGCAAATTACATATAGCACCTTCAAATACATAGAAAATTCTAACGATATTGAAGAGTTCGAATTAATAAATGAATACACTTTTTGATTTTTTATTGTTAAATCACAAAATTATTTTTATCAATATTACGTTCAATCGTTTGAAAAAAAAATCAACCGACACAAGTCGTGTAAAGTCTATCTCTAAGGGTCACATAATGTATAAACCAAGCGATAAGATTCCTCGAAATTTTCACACAACCAGGCGTTACTTTTTGCGCGTAATTTAATTCGCAAAAATTCTTTCAAGTCTAAAGAACGAAATTTCAATGGCACATACATCGCCTAAGGTATTTGCTCCGCTATACGCCTACTCGTATTATCCATTCAGACATATCGTAGCAATATGGAGAACCGGTTGATAAACCTAGACTACCAAGATAGATCGTAATCACGATACATTAATAGCTGATAAAATTACCGCCTCATTAATGCGGTTAAGATATGCGCAAAACTACGCAAAACCTCGACACGATCATTTAGCACATGAATGCTACGAGCACGTGCGCTTCAAGCAGCATTCCGATTACGGTCTGCGCGTAGGAAAGGATATGTAACTGGTTTCAAGTTCAATAACATTTCAGCCAGTTAATATGTACAGAATATACGCTGGAGAATGGTATATCCTTATTCTCGTAAATTTTCTATTGACGTGAACATCACGTGCTCAAGTTACACTACAAGTAGGAATTTTTATCGACGAAAAAGATCTCTCGAGAGCGATTAATCCTCACGGGATGTACGAACGATCATGTTATGTAATAACTAATTCATTTTCGTATAATTATCGCGTTCGTTAGAACTGTTGTAATATTTAGACATAACTTGTGAATTCTTGTTACAAATGAGCTCTCTTAAATATAGGTAATTCGAGTGTGAAGGTTACATTTACGTCATTTCCGCCGCGTATATGTACGCGTTTAATTTTCGAGTATCTTTATTTATCGATACGCTTTCTTCCCTTCGCATTATATGGTCGTTTGGGTACGAGTAAATAAAGGATGATTTTTCTTTCTTCGTACATGCAAATCGAATACGTTCATAAATAAACACAAAGAAATTTACATTCCTTTTGAAGAACGACTGGTCAACCCGACCACGTAGTAAAGTTAGCCTTGCTTCTTGCCAACGCTAAATATAAAAATCCGAGTATACACGAGTTCGACTCCGGTGCGACTAATTTCATTCATAAATCCGTACAAAATTTCTCGCTAGCATCTTGAAATTCCGTACTACGCGTTAATTACTTTTTTCTTTACCGTTGTAGCCGTCTAGACGCCCTGAGAGTCTGGTAATATAAACAATACCGTGACGGAAACGGTATGCACATGGCTAACCATAACTCGATAATGATGCGAATTTAAATGATTGAATTCACGCAATAATGGCGATACGAGTTTACAATTGTTTTCCCACAATGAGAACATATTCCAATACTATCAATTCAATGGTCTCGTTCATGCAAACATCGATGAAGTTAGGTAAAACAATTATTTCCACATAACGCCAACCATAGAGGTTATCAAATGGCGAACTTTTTAACGAACAGAATTATTCGAGAAAGCTAACCCAATATTTTCGAGTACCTTGCGGTATCAAATCGAGAGCTATTTCAAGTGTCAAGTTGCATCACTCGAGGAGAACTTGGTAAAAAATTAATTGCTTTCCCCAAGTGGGTAAGTATTTTCCGCGTTATTGCCGCAAAGCTAAAGAAAAAAGTTTTCATTGTGAGTCGAAAGTGAATGCTCAATATTAAATCGACGCTTTTGTTTCGAAACCGGGAAACGTGCCTTTTTCGAATGCTTTTATAAAACTGATGATGAAATGGAAAACACCTACATCGAAATTTCAAATAAATGGGATTGAACTCGTGTTCCTTGAAAATATTTATGATTAGAAGTTGAGTGTCGGAAGAAATATACTGCGTAGTAAATGAGAACATTTCATCGAGCTACTGAATTTCTCAACTGAAAAAGTTAATTTTTTTTCGAAAAAACAGAAAACAAAAAATAAAATCAAAGAACAGAAAAAAACAAATTAGACCGAATTTCTATCTATATTATTTTAAATTTTTTTATTCATATTTTTATTTCATTTTTTTTTTTTTTTTTTTTAGATTATGGCGTTTCCAGCTAACAGGGTTATTACGCTGTAAGCGAAACTTAATAATTTAGGGAACAAAAGTGTTTTACCTAGGAATTTTAGTATTATTTCGGTAATTTCAGGATTATCTGGAATAATCAGAAATATTTTTTTTAATGAAAAAAATGATAAAAATTCACAGGATTTTTCATTATCTTGGAAATTTAAAAAACATCTTGATATTTTTCGTAATTAAAATTACGAATTTTTCTGAAATTCTATAACTAGCAAACATTTTTTTTAAAGCAATTTTAATTCAAGAATAAAAAAAACAGCAACACAGCCGCTCAAAAGCCGTCTAAATAAACAAAGTATAAAAATTCCTTAAAATTTTGAATTATCCATAAAACGTAGAAAGCAAATACTTAAAATGTTCCAAGCCAAAGTTTATTGATCTGTAACAGGTTACACATATTTGAGATCAAAGGAAACATTTAAATTTTACTTTTTCAAGTGCACTGTTTACTGATGACGTCAATATGAGTAACTGTGGGGTAATAATATCAATAGCCAATAAAGCATCAATCCTAATGAGGATTGATAAAATTTCCTTAACCCCTCTTACACCGCAAAATCAGTAAATCCACGTGAACATTTAGCTACTCATATGACGTCATTCAAAACCAAATGTTTTTTATTTTCATCGGTTACTGTTCTCAAACCCCTATGGCTAGGAGAACTAATTCAGTAGTGTAACTAGGAGGTTTTTCAGGGGGGAGGGATGTAGGGGGTCCAAACGGTGGTTTCCTCGTAATTTTTTATATTCCACTCAACTCCAAAAATGCTCATTGAGCAAACAAAAATTGAACTTATCGAGTAATTATATTTAAAATGAAGCTCTATGAGATTTAAAATCCAACTCCAAAACCCAAGTACTTACGCCAGTGATGCACATATATAGTTGGAACATTTTACTATGCCAGAAATTATATATCTTTATAAGAATGTTGAAATTCATTGAAATTTTTAAGGTTTTTGAATTAAAAAAAAAAAAAAAAAAAAAAAATAGTTCTTAAATTCTTAAATCAGTATTAATTTTGATAACTTTTAAAGATTTGAAATTAAAAAAGAAAAAAATAATTATCAAAAAAAAAAACAACCACAACAATAATAATAATAACAATAATCATAATAATAATAACAATAACAACAACAACAACAACTCATGGATTTCTTAGAATTTTTGGATTCGCGGAATCTGTACTTAACTTGCAAGAAATGTAGAAATTTTGTAAACTTTCAAAACACATTCGAATTTTTCAGAATTCTTAAAACTGAAAACTCACTTCATTTTAAAGTTAATCAATTTTCAAAATATTCAATTTTCAAGAATTTTGTGAATTTTTCAGTATTCTGAAAAATTTTAATGCAACAAAAATATTCAATAAAATTATTTTACAAATTAAAAAAACATTCATAATCTTCTAAAAAAGTCAAAATGCAAAAATTTGTAAAATTTCGAACTTTGAAGAAAATTCAAGACTCTTTTCTAGTTTTTTTTATTTTATTTTAACATGCTATGGGCAACTACATAGGTCAGAGGCAAATATACAGATTTGAATTTGATTTAAAATAAGAGAGCATACATTTTAAAGAAGAGAATAGAGTTCGTCGGAATGAACGTAATTTTGGTGCGAGAGGAGAAGGGTATGAATTAAGTATGGTCAGAAGAACCAACCATGGTACGGTAGAGATGAACGAATTAAGTAATTAATTATGAATGAAAAATTTTCAATTTTTCAAAAAATATTCAAGTTTTTCAAAATTCTACAAATTGACAACTTTCTCCATTTCTCGATTTTTTCAATTTAAAAACAAAAATATCTCAAGACAGTGAAAATTTTTAGAAACTTTTTTTTCCTAAAAGCTTAGGAATTTTTCAGTACTCCAAATAGAATTTTCAACCATATAAAAAATTGAATTAAATAAATTTCAAAAATAACACATATTCTTCAAAATCAAGAATTTCTAGAATTTCAAAAATTGTGAGGAATACTAATAGCCTAGGGTTTAAAAAAAAAACATGAATTCCTTAGAGTTCGAAAGTTCCTAGAATTTCTAAATTTCAAAAAATACAAAATTTTTTTCAATAACCTAAAAATGCTGCGTATCCTTCCCCCTTACGAAAAAAACAACAAACAATATTTTTGAAAAAATTTTGCGATCTTTGGACTTGGAAAATTTTCAATAACTTGGAAAAACGAAACGACGAATTTATTTTCATCCTTCACGCTTCATACTTGATGTTCAAAATGCCATTTAAACTTTGCGCAACTACCAAAGGGTGTGCTCGTGCTCCTCCAATCACTCATCGAGTATTCATTTAGTTCTAATAAAATATCAAATTACGATTCACCATACGCTACGGATAACGAAAATCTCTTACTAGATCTAAAATTCACAGAAGCTTAAGCTTAGATAAGATTACCAATCTGCAACGTACATCGTTGATGTACTATTTCACCGCTGTTAAATCATAAATAATTATTTCGCTGAAACCAAAGAATAAAATACAACGTATTCGAACCGTGAAAGAAATTTGAGAAATAACGATGAAATTTTATTCACATTGATAAGCAGCTTTACATAGACGGTGATAAAATGATACAATCGAAAGATAATAATATTTGTTCAATTTAAATTCGAGAATAAATAACACTCGAAAGTACTCGTATATTAAATAATTTTTATGTTACAGAAATGTAATTTTCTAAAGTACCAAAAAATACACTAAGCACATTCATTCGCTATGGGATTTTGCGTCGAAGATAATTCCATCACATGTCCATTAAAAATTCTAAGGCAATTCAGCTCAGTTGCTTTACCACAGAAGGATACACGAGAACAAATTTCTTCTTCGATAACGAGAAAAATAGATAATCGAACATGTGGCCTCAACGAATACCGTACGTACTGTATTTTGCAGGTGTTCTGAATACGAACACCTAAACGAGTATTATAATTATAAAAAAGAAAAAAACGTTAAATTTTGCAACCGTACTATCTACCATGCTAAACGAATACACAGATAATATTCATATGAAAATACTAGATTTGAAACACCTAAGAATTGACTTTCTTCGCCACTATTATTAAATTTGACATTATCATTAGATGTTCCTCGATGAAAGGTCATTGGTGAGGAAACACAATCGAACACTTAATTCCAAAGAACTTATATCATAGAGAAAAAAATAAATATTATACATTTACCCACAGATACCGAAATTTTAAGTGCTATATACAAATAAATAAAACCCCAATGGCAGTACATATCAATTTGGCTAATTACCAAATGAATTCCTAGATTCCATACGTCATGAAAACTGTGATTACTACGTAAGAACTATTTGATCAAACGACTTTGGAATAATTAACATATTAATATTTTTTTTAAGCCCTCAAGGACACGAAGGTCATATTTTGCGAGATAGTATAATGACCTAACGGTATTTAAAATTATCTTTTGAGGTAGATAAAAAAAAAATCAATTCAAAAAAAAGACTTTTGCCTCACTAACGATTGAGAAAATCTCTTTCTGCCAACATGCTGTGAAGATATTATAATCGATTTTGATAGGATGAAGAATTTTTTTTGAATTAATTTTTTCATTTGTTTTAGTATAGTCATCAAAATTTCACCATCTTCATATACGTGTAGCATTAAGTTTATTATAGGAAAATACTGTATAATATAGTTAACATTACTTCAAGGAGTAAAAGAGACCGAATGTCAAAGATCATAATTACGTTATATTAACAAAAATATATTTCCCAACTCTTATAAATCAGTAATTAAAAATTTTCCAATTCCTTTCAATCCCAAAAAATTACTCAATCAGGAAAATTTCACCCACGAATAAGATAAAACAAAACTCCAATTTAAATATCATCTAAGATAACAAGCCAAGTATTAAGTAATTTCCAAGAATCACATACGGTTTCATTGTTTTCATACACCACATTTCCTCAATTTTGCATACTACTAACACGTGCTGAGCCATTCAAAATACGTGCGAGTAGGTATTCCATTTCGATAATGCAACTAAACTATTTAATCTCCGCAATTACCATTAAAAACTGCCGCGAAATAATATTTCAGGTCCAATAACAGCGTGAAAATCGTTGTTATCACACGATAATATATTAACGCTTAAGGTACATGATTTCTGATTTGAACCTAACGCCTTGAATTTCGTAGTTTATTTACCTACAACTGATAACGCGTGTTATTATAGCGTTAAACATGTTTACATCGAAAGATGATGGCAAATAGTTTGGCGATTATTTAATACGATATTATTGCAAATGCTCGGTTATTATGGTTTTCGTAATTACATATAAATGGGTTCATTTTAATACTATTTTTACGATGCTATTTTAATTTTTTTGCAGCTGGGTAGTAACAGAGTTGGCTTTAGGGTTGGGCGGTGGATATACTAATGATAAGAATGTAAAAAAATGCCAATTAAATTGATTTAAAAAAAAAACATTTTTATAGATGATGATTTTTTTTTTAAACCTAACACCTGATTTTAATCTTTTTTTTTTTCATCAAAGTTGAACTTAATGTTTTCCATTCATTAAGTGTAAATTTTGATTTATTCAACATTTTCTTCATTTTAACATTTTATTATTATTTTTTCTTAAATAGAGATGCCAAATGGGCTCACTTTCGTCCCTCCATAAGACAGAAAATGAGAAATAGGAATACTTTTATTTTTCAATTCCTTTATTTAGAGATTCTAGTGCTTTGTATCATTCTCACAAGGTGCTCACTAGGGAGACCCAATTTTTAGTTTTTTTTTCGAAAAGTGAATAGAAGAAGGAAAAGTCGTTACAAAATGACCTCAAAAAATATGAAAACCTCAAAATTGATAGAAGCACCTGCCAAAATGAGAACAAACTTGAAAAAAAATTTATATTAAGAAAATTTTAATTTTTCGTGTTAAATTTATTTTTTATCGTGAAAAGATTGAAAAAATTTTAGTCGTCAATTTTTTGAAAATTTAATGAGTCATGAATTAAAAAAAAAATAATTTAATTTTTTTTCATACATTATTATTGCGTTTTAGACCATTTTTGCAATCGTACAGTGATGTCCAACTACTTAGCATACATATATCTCCCCCCCCCGCTTCTAGGGGCATGAACGATAGATATGGATGAAAATCGCCGAAAATTCAGTGAGAAAGTTCTAGTGGAAATACCTAAGCAATAGCATTTTTTTGCTTTTTTTTTGACAAACCTTAAAATAGCGATACATTGAAATTTTGAGTGGAAGTGAAGAAAAAGGCAATTCAATCAACATTCCTAAGGATAAAATTAATATTATACCTCAAATCCGTATTCATAGATGTTGTTTGAAGGGAAAGGAGGGGTCAATAACTTCAAAATGTGGTAAGAGTGAACGAAATACGATAAAGCAAATCATTATGAGTAACACATCCTATTTTTAGCTTTATAAGTGAATTTGAAGGGGAGTCAGGGGAGAAAAGCTATCAGAAAAAAATTAATATTATAGGCTCACCAAATCCTCTTAAGACGGTTAGACCTAATATTTACTGTTCGTGGGAGATTAGAGTATGACCTCATGAATTTGTATCATTTTTGAACGAAATGACGAATGGTCAGACTCTAAGATAGGCTTGAGGATGCTCAAAGTAGTTGAAATTCAACAATAAATGTGGGCTAACTACTGAAAGTATATTAACTAAAAATTAATTTTTGAATTAAAAAAATATATTTGATAATTTTGGATGTTGGATACCTACGAATTGTCAGTAATATTTTTAAAAGCAATTTTTTTTTCAACTTCAATACTTTTTTAATGCCTTCAGAATGGTCTGTCTTTCATTATTCATAGTATTATTTCCCCATATTTTTTATGGTATTTCATATCATGAAATTGTGCGTTTAGTCGTCATAACTTTGACCTATGAATTAAGCTGTTATTTTAAACTTAAAAATAATTTTTTTCTTTTTTTTTCTGCACCATGTACAGATAAGGGCTAGAGGGGCGTAAGAGAAAATTTTAAAACTATTTTATGTTTAGAGAAGGGAGTAAAGTTTGGATGATTTGAGGAAAGATAAAAGGTTGATAATATCTGAGGACTGTTTGAAAAGATTTTCTCAGTGTTGGGGAGATACAGAGAACGTTGGATGCGGTATTTTGGGCAGTGTTTTAGTAGGTGTAGTGTGGAAAATGGAGTTTTCAATATTAACTCTGTTTTTTAAATTCAAAAATATATTTTTTGATTTAAAAATAAGTGTTTGAAATTTGAAATAATTTTTTTTTCAATTTAAAATAAATTCTGAAAAATGCGAAAAAATGTACTCGTATTATTACATTTCAACAAATATTTCTTCGTGAATAGAATTGATATTTTAAAACAAGGCGGAATTCTACAAAAACAATAACAAGACACAACAAACGTGGAAATCCTCCCCACTAAATCTAGCGGAACTAAACGTGTAATTTTCTCCGCTATACTTATTAAAATCGAAAATCCAACCCTTTCCAACCTTGAACGAAATTGGAGCACAATCGCTGTACCACTAGAGATGATCAAATAATTACATAGCTGGAACATACCGTTATTATAGGTCGACACGAACGTCAGAGCAAATTTTATCATCGGCCTACCTGACGCTGACACAAAAACGTTGAATTATTGCGTCATTTATTCTCTCCATCACATGGTTCTAAATTTAACCGATACTACGGAGGCCTTTCGCGGTCTCGTATTTCCATTACTTCCACACTCTTTGTCATCGCTATTAACCGGTAAGCTAATATAGAATAGTCCACGCCGACGAGATCGATAACACATGGTGGGCTCGTCGAATCGCCCTAAACCTAATTTAGATAATAACTTAGTTACTGAATTCTTTCAACGTTTACAAATGCCATTTGGCATGAAGCGCTAGCGTGAAGGGCTCACGGCTAGTTAAATTTACATCGTGGTCCGATTTCAGAATCGAACCGAGTTACCTATCGTGACAGCGTTCATATCGATTTCGTCTCTAATCACGAGCAAACTAAAGTCAAGGAAGTACTTGGTCGCGGTTTATTATTCGATAGGTACCTATTTTACGAACCAACGAGTTTCACTCTTCAAAGGAAATTTTATTACTCGATTAGCTGGGAAATGCAAATGTTTTGCGATTCATGAACGATTTTCCACGTGACTAATCAAGTGAAATGTAGAACTCGTTTTATTTGCGGTTTACGCGTGAATTATTATATTTTTATTCAGCCTAATGATTTTAACGTGTTGAAGTGTTAAACGTTGAAACTTAAGAGCTTACTTAAAATAATTACTTCGCCGGTAAATAGTTAAAAATAATCTATTTTCACGAGCAGAAGAGACAGGAAAATTTTGTTAACTTGGGTCAACAAATTTACTCTTGATACCGCTTAATACCTATTTTACACACCTCATGTAAGATGATGAAAGTGAAATACAACCACGCTTCATTTCCCTTCTAAATTAATTTTACCCTCGTTTTTACACCATTATTAATTTACGTACGCTTCGTTATCGTATCAACGTTATTAAAGGTATTTAAAACCTCGGCTACACTTCTATCACCCATTCTAGCTTCGAGCTAGACCCTAATCGGTTACAAACATGGGCTAAAAATCTGATCGTAGACGTCATACGAATAAATTTTGTGACCTAAAATAGGCGTAAAATTATCCTATCTTATTGAGTAACATTTCAACGAAAAGCTAACAGATATCAGTAGACCAAATAGTTAATACACGTGTTACACCGACAAACAAACTGAAAGTAGAACACGATCAATACGTTCGTGTAGATGATTATGGTATCGAACGGATAACTTGGTGAGAATTTTATAAAAACTAATTTCACTTTTTGTCATGCAATTTCTTGGAAATTTTTTTCATGTATTTTCAAACTCCTGTTTTAACGAGATATTGAATTTTTTTCAAATTATTTACTAAAAAATTATTTCGTAGAAATTAAGAGCGATAAATTATTTCCAGAATTCAAGGACAGTCATGATCACAAATTCACAATGAAGACATCGATGCGCTTAAATCACAGCAAACTCGAACGAAAAAATTTTCAAGGTCGAGAATTACATAATGAACTAATCCGCAACAAAGTAATCGTGTGAGAAAATCACGGCGAATTTACTATTATAATTCTATCGTCGTTGAATTTTAATGGAATACAAAATAACAGCAAGGGATTGCCAAGAACTAATGGGCACAGGATAGAATTCATTTTTGAATCTCGTAAAGCAGTTTTTCATTCATAAATATTGTAAATGATAATTTTCCATTCATTATAGATAAAAGAATCAAACGGTAGTCGATCATTTTTTTTTCGAGCATTCTTTCTTTATACTCTACATGTAGAGTTTTCTTTCATTTCTGGACATATGTTTTTTTTTTTTTTGCTTTATTAATTGACGCCATGTACAGCCGTGTGGCTAGAAGCGTTTTCATTTAGGATAGTTAAATTTCTTCAATATTATTGCAATTTTTGAGTTTCTTTATTTTTGAACAATTTTTACTTTTTCATATTTTTCAATTTTTATAGCTCTTGTTTTTCAAAACTTCTCAATTCAACAATTTTTAGAATTTTTCTGAATATTTGTCATTTGTGGAAGTTTTTAACTTTTTTAACAATTCATCATTTTTAAATATTTTTTTCTTTTTTTTTCATATTATAATATAATTATTTCAATTATTATATTTTATAATTTTTGAATTAAAAATAATATATTTTTGACATTTTTTGGAATATTGTTCCTTTTTAGATTTTTTTGAATTAAAAAAAAAAACATCTTAAAATTTTTTTTTTTTTATTTAATTAGTATTTCAATTTTTATATTTTTTTGAATTTTTATACAATTTATCATAATTATTTTTTTTTAGAATACTTTCCTTTTTTGTGTTTTCTCAATTTTTGAATAATTTTTCATCTTTGTATTTTTTTCAATGTATTTTTTTTTTTAATAGTGTCCTGTACAGCCACTGAGGCTATAGGCACGTGTCTAAGGATTTAGACCAGTTTGAAGAGGCCAGTTAAAATGAGAAAGCTGAGAAGTGATCGAATGGTGGACTCTAAGTCTCCAAGGAGATCAGAGAGGGATTCGGGTAAAAGAAGCTGTCGTTCACTGGAGCTGTATTTTGGGCTTTCCGCGAGAATATGTCTTACTATCAGCTGGATAGAGCATACAGGACACAGGGGTGGGGCAGTTTGAGAAAAAAGATGAGAATAAGTCAGGGCACAATGACCTATGCGAAGTCTTCAATTTTTTTATTTTTCAATTTTTGCATTTTTTTCGAGTATGCCTCATTTTTGGATGTTTTTAAATTTTTGAACAAATTTTCTTTTTCATTTTTTGAAGAACTTTTCACTGTGGATATTTTTTATCGAGACCTTTTTTTCGATATTTCTTACTTTGTGTAGAATTTCTTACTTTTACTTTTTATTTTTTCCCATTAACGTGCAATATGCTGCAACATAGGTCAGAGGCACAGACGGAAGGGGGAGTGATCTGATTTTTAGAATTTTCCTTTTTTTAGAAGTATTTTTAAATTGTTTACGTTTACAATATTTGAATAATTTTCAATTTTTGGACTTTTTTTTTGAACATTTTCATTTGTTCTTACACTTCTTTTTTTTTTGGAATATTTAGGTATAACCTGCTCCTTTCTCCCTCGATCACGGTGGCCTTTGAATTCAAAACAAGATAGCTAATAAGGCATATCACTCCGTATAATTTTTCAGACACCTTTCCAAAATGATATAGGTTTCTAACAAAAAATAAAAATCAATAACAACATTTATTTTGTCTTCATGCAGTTCTCGTTTTAACCAAACCGATCAGCTGATTGAATGGCACACCATCTCCACGTATTCTCGGTTAACGATTTTTTGTTCTCCGCTAACCAGCCCTCCCCGAAGACGCAACATTCTTTCTATTTAGCCACAACTGTACACCCGCAGTTGTTCTCATTTCGATGTTTAAAGTAATGTAGCTCTCTAAGTGGGTTACAGCTGGAAATGAAGTTTTTTCGTTTCTTAACGGAATGATTTTTTTCACTTAGAAGAAATTTGATATATTTCAGTGAAGGGTAGAATGTGAAACACACGGTTCAAATGAAGATTCGCATTTTCAAGAATTTTAGTTTTTTAAAACGCGATACTTTAATGGAAATAATTGTGACCTGAATTTAAATACTTCAGGGCAATTTTCCAAGAATGACGAATTCTTCAGAATGATGCAATATACATGTGTATGACGATTCCTATACACGTGATGATATCAAAATTTTTAAAAGTAGGTATGCACTAATTTCCCTGATTATTTGCTTTTATGATGCATAAAATAAGAATTACCCATATTGATGATATCGTATCATAATGAGAAAAGTCAAAAATGATAAAATGAAGTGCACTTGTATTATGATTTTCATGCATGTAGGTTATCACTTCAAATGATTATTGTTGTCAGTTATTACTAATAATGGTAGACAGGAAGAATTAAATTCATCACATAAAAAGGGAACAACAATAGCAGAAAATTTCGATAAACAATCAACTATCAATATTGCTTATTTTAATTTATATTCCACTGATAAAGATGGTAAGTAAATAGGCACATAATGCGATCAAGAAGCTAATAACACACTATACTTCTCTCTTATTTATTATTTGATTATTCAGATTACAAAAAATTTAAAAATAATATTAATATCTCACAAGCTCGTTACACGCGCTTAAAAACATTTCTACCGAATGTTTCTGAAATTTAAAATTATCACTTCCATTCAGAACGCACGTGTTCGAAACACAAAGCATTCGGAGTAGTAGGCAACATCAAACGCGACGCTTTAGGTACTTAAAAATATATAAATAGCATGTAAACTGTGTCAAGTTTTAAAATACAACACGCTACAACAATTAAAAAAATTCGTATTACCTGCACTGCCCTTTATTTTAGCTTGGGTTTTGCGAATTCTAAGAAAATAAATTTCACTCGAAATCGGTAATAGTTATAGTCTGTTGGTAATGAAACGCGAACAATAAAATAGAATCACGTTGTAAAAGCATCGGTGGCTGATTAAAGTGGCCAAAATGTTAACGAAATTTTCCTTTTCGATTTACTCCGAGTATTATACCACGAACCTCAACGTGTTCACCACACCGCTATACGAGACTAGCACAATGTTCCGGTGTAGATCCTTTCACTCGAGACTCAACATTTTTAGTTCGCGGTTCTACCTTCTTATCTAATCCTGAAACCGTCTTGGCGCCAAATGTAATCATGAGACGGTGCGTGCGCACCTGCACACCATAGTTCCTGATACGGTGTAACGGAGGACAGCTGGGTGGTCGGTGTGGTGTGGTCGAGAGGCTAAGTATGAATAAAATATGAATGAATATGAATATAAATAAATTAGTACCTCGAATAACCGAAGGGTGTATTTCATTTTTGTAAACGATTCTACGTTTGAATTTTGTTCATTATTTTTTAATTTTTTTTTTTTTTTTTTTTTTAAGCTTTAATAAATTACTTTGAATGGAGAAAAATTTAGTGTAAGAGTTTAATTTCTGAAAACAATCCCATGTTAAAATTTTTTCCATCAGTTGTTAATGTTTTGTTTTTTTACGATTATTTTGAATAAATAAATAAAAAAAAATAAATAAATAAAAAAATTGGAAAGGGGAGTAGTACTGTTCACTGAGAGACTTCTTGACCAATAAAATAAATACTTGATTTTTCTAAATTTGTTTAAAAAAAAAAAAGACCATCCTTTAAGGAGAAAGGACGTCGAGAAAGAGCTGACTATACTCTTCAGGAATACGAGTACAGAATGTATGATTCTTCCATGAAAAAAAAAAATTATACATCACGAATTCATAATATAAACATATTCAACCCCCTCCATTTCCTTATCACTGGACTAATCATGAATCAAAAATTCGCAATACTTTCGCCCATCGAAAACCAACCAAAATGGAATGCGATATAAAAATATTACACAATTTGCGTTCAAATGATTTGAAACTGAGGTTAATCGCCACCATCAGCCCAAGTACTATCAAAAATTTTAATGCATCTCATTTTCAAAAAAAGATTGAACCGCCCGCTAATAACGCGAACAGCTTTAGTCGACGAAGCGTTTTAAATTTATCAAAGAAAAAAATCCGTCAAACGATAAGATTCCGCTCGTTACTCCTATTACACCATTACAGTTAATCTTCACTCTTCAGAAAATATCTATTACTGGCCAACTCGACGAAGAAGATAGCGAAAAATTTGCTGAGTTCAATTCCTCATCGGTTGAGTGCATATCACTGACACACGAGGCAAAAATGCATTAATTTGCTTTACGTTGTATTTTACGGTAAATCTTACTTAAACTATCGAGATCTTTCAAGGCTATCTATGCATAACTGTTGTTTCTATTCCGTACGTAGGTATATAGTTTCCTGTCGATTATAATAAAATTTATTATTCCAACCATTCGACGTTGTATGATAATTATACAGATACGTGGGATCTGAAGTACCAACGGAATAATTAGTTATTATTTTAATAGTTTATCGAACAGTTATACAGTATTGAACAATTAACACTCTGTATCGACTAACATACTAATCTTCAATCAATAACAAAGATAAAGCTTTCGTTTAAAATTATTGAAAGTTTGACACGTAAGGAATATTTCAATGAAGTTATTCACACTCTTTTGGCTAAAAGTATCGAGTGTTTTTCAACAGTTTATTAAAAACGTGTCATTATTCAACCAAATCAAATAGGATTAATTACTCGGCCAATTTAGAATTTTACCAGGGTTTTTATCTATATAATGCGTCATTTGAAATCGTTCGAAGCTGACTAAACAAATACAATATTGAAATACCTACTTACTCGATCGATAAAAACAAATAATAAGTTAGCTAGCGAAAATAACACGGCGATGCTTTCGTACAAATGTGCCAAACAGTGTCAAGCACGAAGAATGAAGAAAAGAAGATAACCTAAAGAAATTTAACCAAATACCTACGAAATTAATGATATAGCTAATTTTGGTATTTATTTTTTCACATTAAAAATTACCACTTTCGCAACCTTGAAAAATATTTCATAAATTATGAGCTGATTTATCGTATTCTTAACAATTAAAAATCAGGAAATAAATTACCCATTACAGGGATAGGTGAAATATGTTTTCATGATTTTTTAAAAGTAAAATAGGCAAATGATACGTAGATTAATATCAAGATATTAAGATATTAATCTAACTTATCTCATAAGATCTTCGAAAACGGAGAAAATTTCATCATAAATTTTCATATATAGTTATTAAAGAAGTATTTTATCAAAAATAAACATTCGTTTCCCGGATGCAAACATCGTGAACAAATTTTAATACGCACTGCATTGAGTAATCGATGGCAATAAGTGAATACGGGCGAACTGAGGCAAGAAAGCTCAGTGTGTTAACTTCACCTAGGGCATTGTATAGCTGCATCGATATCAAAATCTGTTCAAAAGCCCCTTCTTCATTATCCCCACATACCCCTATTTAAAAATTTGTGAACATAGAAATTTTATTCGGTCACGTGAACGCAAAATTATACCAATTAGATGTTCATCTATAAAATTTTCCAAATGACAGCTACATTTTTCAAAGGAATATTCAGATTTTTAAATCACGAAGATTTAATAAAGCCTGATGCAAAAGATATTGCTCAAAAAATCTCACCACAAAAATTTCAGCTACCAAAATAAATATGGAGGTGATAGAAGCGGGGGGGGGGGGTGTTATAATTTCTAAAAAAGGAAAAATCATCAAAAATATTTAAAAACAATTTATTGCAGAAAGTAAATTATTTTTTAAAAACATCCTATAACCTGATGAGACATCAAAAACCACTTCTGGGCAAGGAGTAATTTTTTGAAAAAAATACCAAAAACGAATATCGTATTAAAAAAGCATAAATAAAAATCGTTTTTAGGATCATGTACTACCAAACTTCAGAGCCTAAAAATTGTTATGAGTATATGGAACCCTCGGTAAATTTCCTACAGCAGTTTTAAATATTAAACCTCAATAAGGGGAGGAGGGAAAGGATGCCAAAGTGAGAAGATGAAAAATTTTGAAATAATTTCTTGAAATTTTGTTTTGTTTTCAGCAGTCTATAATGAATATTTATGATCCAAAAACATCGAGTCAAGAACACTTTTCTAATAATTAATCAATTTTTTTTTTTGGGGGGGGGGGAGGAAGTGAGGAGAGGAAGAGCTTTTTTATATTATTTGGGATCATCGTTATCCTCTTTTTTTGTACTCCTCCTCCATTGTCAATTTTTTGCTTTTCATGTTTTGCAAGTATATATCAGAAATATTCAATCCATTGAAGTTTCACTCCTATAAACATTGAAACTGATATCGAAAAATTCAATAATCGATTTTTTCGACTTTGGGACACCTGTGAAAGGGAGAGAGTGAAAATTATGCAAAGAGACATTATTTTAAATTACAGTACATATTTTCAATCCCTTTCCGAGTAATTTTTAGCCACCCTCTTCCCCTCCCAATCCGATGAATTGCAAATTGCGAAGTCTTGCAAACGGGTTCGAAATGTTGGGAAGAATTCTGTTGGCATAAAATGATACTTGAAAGTACATCCAAGTAACAATGAAGAACCACACTTCCCCGACACCCCTTCCAAATTAGGTAGGTTGTAATAACTGTCGTGTCAACTTAAAAACTCGGCTAAGAAAATTTTATTGACCATTTCGAAATTTTGATGTATTTTTTTAGAAAATGAAATTCAAAAACTGATTAAATAAATAGCATAGTATTGTTTAAATTCGTCATTCGATTACAAATGAGAGAAAATAATTACGTAATACAAACGAAAGCTAATCGAGGGCTTCATATACAATTTGTAGGACATAAAGTTTGGAATTGGGGGGGGGGCGCAGGGGCTTACCTGCATTCCTTCTTTGACTATTGAAACTTACTAGACCTATTCATAATCGGACTATTTTTAGTTAATATGATCTATTTTCGAAATATTTCGAAATTAACATTCTATGAGTATTTTTATTAGCTAGGTTAAGGGAAAGAAGGAGGAAGGGGGTATTTTTCGCAAGAAATGCAGTGACTTGAGCAAATATCAACACTGACAGCTGAAAATCGGTAGACATTTCATTCTGATAACATATCGTTCATTTAGGTTTCGAAACTGATTGAAAGAAAAAGGGCTTAAAGGAGTCTCGACTACTAAATTTAATATTCTCTCATTTTTGGTTATTCCTCAGGAAAGTACTTCCCCTTTCCCCATTTGGGTGTTGTTTTCAGGATATCTTTTGGATGAAAAATGTTTTCTGTTGATAATATTTTATTCTGCTTTATTTTGTGATAAATCCAACCAGTCTGCTACTGGCTGTAATTTTCTAATTATAAAGACAAATTCGTACTGAAATTATGAAAGCATCTATTTCATGTAATAATTATATTGATATTTGATAATATTCAAAATAATAACAATAAAAAAATCAATTCGAAGTTTCATACACACCTATCAAATTCCCGTTTCCGAAACAATAAGGTTTCTTTTAACTTCGCCGTTTTTCACGGCTCATCAGTCTCAACATAGAGTAAATAATCTCCCAGTGAATTCAACAGAAATATAAGGAAAACAATTTAGAAAATAAATATTTTTACAGGGGTCGTTATCACGAAGTACCTAAGTAAAATTTTATAAATACTGTATGTAGGAGGTATATTTTCAATCGATAAGTCTAGACACTTGACGCCTTCATGTTTTAAACAAATAGAGTAGTGTAAAAGTTTTTACAACTCACACAACCATACAATTATTCTCCTTAGGAATTCGATGACGCAACTAAACTAACGTATGACGTCATAGTAGTTTTCTTCAATTGCTTTTTTCCAGTCGATAGAATGGCGTAGGCAACTAATCGAATTCAAATGTGACTTTGGTTAGACTTGGGAATTGAAGGCGTTTGCTTTGGGATGCTAGACAAAACTTCGCCATATCTTATAAATATTTGAAAGTGTGACTCAATTTCTTAATTTTTGAGAAACATGTGCCTATCTTTTCAAATATGAAATTATCTGCATTCTAAAAGAGAGAAAATATTACTCCTAATAATCAGTCTTACTTTTTACGTTTTTTTTATAAACATGCTTCCTAATACAGCAGATTTAAAAAAAAAGTAAGCAGCCATGCCGCATTACTGGAGCTGAGTTTTTAACTGGGGCTTGTTTTGATTTGGTAATAACGTTGGTAAACCCTTCATGAGTACAGGCCACACGCAATACCAAGTCTGAAAACCCCTCACTCTATCCTTTCCAAAAGCACTTAAGAAATTGAACTTAGAATAAATGTAATAATCATATGAACAGATATTTCTCAAATTATAACTATTTGAGGATATAGTAAATTTACTGTCATGGGTTATACTTATCGCAAAATAAGTCAAGATGAACAACAATGTGGCAAACTTGCTTGAACTGCATCCAAAGAGATTTTGAACATGAACAATTAAATGTATCTATGTTTCAAAAACCTTTTTCCTCCTAAGAAGTATGAGGGAACTGACTGATTTCTTTTCAAAGATAACTTAAAATACATAAGTTTCATAAGTTGTCTAAGCTTACGAGGATATCTTTGAAAAGACTCTACATTAATTTTTTCATAATATGTATGTAAGAAGTGATGTGCCAGGATTTTCTCAAAGGGCCGGGAGGGGGAGGGGTATATGAGTAGAAATTTTTTTGCAAAATAATGCCTATTTAATTACCCATTCGGGTGCAAGTTTTGAGTTGAATGTAAATAGAGCGAGAGGAAGTATGTAGGCAAATAGGTAGGTAGTTGGATAGAAATACATAAATAAGTAAACGTAATTAATGTTTATTCATATGAGCACATACTTCTTAAATAATAACTATCTGAGGCTCCTCAAATTATCTTCAAATTGTCAAGATACACCATTTTAGATCTATGTTGACCAAAATTGAAGAGGTCATATTCAGGTCATCAACTAACCCCACACACCAAGTTTGATCTTTCTAGGTCGATTTATTGACGAGAAATGGGAGATTCATGAAATTTCCTACACTAATTTCCCCTCCAAAAGCCATTTTTTCCTCTAAATCCCCTCCAAATGCACTTGGGAAGCTGAAATCAACGAAGGTTAGTTACTTGAAATCATTTTATCATATGATACCACAATAAGAAATTTTCGACATTCCTTGTACCCCATCACATTTTGAGGTCGATAATTCCTCTTTCTCCCCTCCAACATCATGTATGGAGGTAAACAGAGGATATAGTATACTTCTTATCTCTAATAATCATATGAGTTCATATTATTAATATTTTTACCAATTTGAGGTTCCTCAATCTCTACTCAAATTTTGATAATTCGCCATTTTGAATCCATTTTGATCCAAATTCAAAAGGTCATATTCTGGTTACCAACTAACCCCACACACAAAGTTTGAACTCTTTAACTTATTTGGTGGGGAGATATAAAAAATTCAAGAAATTTCATGACTCAAAACTTCTTCAAAAAGCCGTTTTTTGCTCTAACTCCTTTCAATATGCACTTCGGAAGCTGAAATTTGGATATGTTAGTGTCCGTAATTCATTTTTTTATATGAGATCAAAAACAAAAAAATTGAGGTATTTATCCCTTCTCCAGCTCTCCTCAAAATTTGAGTGATCCGCCATTTTAAAATTTATCGAAAAAACAAAAAAAAAGAGCTTTTGCGCATTTTTAAGAAGAGTCCTTCACCAAATTTTGATAGAATTTTATCAACACCCGCCGCCGCTACGCGTGGGACACAAAAAACAAAATTTTCTCAAAAAACAGGTTTTTGCTTCAATTCTCTTCAAAATGCACTTAAAAAGTTGAAATTAGTTATATTAGTGTCTGTAAGTTACTCTGTAATATGAGATCAAAAACAAAAAATTTTGAGCTATACTAAAAAGTTGGACATTTTCCATATGATTACAAATGGTCTGAAACACAATGATTTGAAGATGCCACCCTGCCCTGATCTTCTCTTTCCTTCCCAAATCAGGTAGGCTGTAATAGCTGTCGTTTTTTAGTCGAAGACTCATAAAGCATCATGGGAATATCTATTTTGCATGTCCAAGCATTCCTCAGTAAGTAAACCCTCGTTTCGTATTTCCAAGGTAGGAAATCCTACACAAAAAAAATAATGGTGCCGTATAGCAAAATGCGAGGATAATTTTTTACTAAGATTTCAGCCGCTTTAGTATGGATATGAATTTTCGTTACATTTATTCTCAAGTTTGAAATAGGACACGAAGTCATTTTCACTAATTCACCATGTTTCAGAAAACTCAAAATCAGGGTATGAAAAAAATCAATTTTGGCATAATTTTGTGTGTCAAGGACATCAGAGATGATGATCGCGTAATATACTCTACCTTCTTCCTGTTTACGTAGGTATCTTCAAAAAAGGACCAGCAAATCAATCTCTGAATATTGAATTCTATAATTATGGTAATGAATCTACTCGTAAGTAAATCACAGTAAATGATTACACTAAGAATTCTTTCTGAGATTACAGCTGAACTATTTCCTCGTTATTTTTCAATATTATAGAAAGATCTTTCATGAGCTTCTATATTATGAGCTATTTTATTATAAATTTAGACATTTTATTTCACTTTCATTATTAAGAATATGTTTTCGACTTGAGCCTCATCCAGATCTTCCTCAATGGGAGCTAAAAGGAGTCTAATGCATTTATATTGGTAAATAATTAAACATTTCCAGAACTCAACCTAAACTCTTGCAACCAAAGCGCAGCAACCGGAAAGAAAACACGAGCTCTAAAGAAACGCCACTTGTCACCGCTCTCTATTGTCAAAGAAGAAAAAATGATAAGCTAGTAATTATGCGCGTCAATGTCCCAATGTCTCGTGCTAGTTACCTTCAGCAAGTACCCATTCGAACAATCGATCTCGCTTACAGGTTTTTCAAACGTTACTCGACTACGTGACTCAGTTTTGAATGAACGAGTAACACAGTGAATAGCCACTAAAAAAAAGTAGAAAAAACATTCTACACGCCAGTTTTTCTTATTTTATCATCTCCGAATACCTTGCACTCCATGGTTACTAAATTAAACTGCTCTCTCAATCTCAAAACTTGATCGAAAAAAAAATTGCTCTCATTAATGAAACTTTCACACAAAGTTCCGCAGTTAGATCAAAGATGGCGTTAGCATACCATCGCGTTATAATTTCTATCCCGCTTTTGAAACTTTTCTTTCATTTTTAAACGCTATAAGCGAAAAAAGTAAGGTTACGTTGAATATACGCGAAGGTACTTGAGGCAGTCTCTAGAGGCGACCAATTTTCAAAAAAGAGCTTCGGGCTCGTACCATCGTCCTCGAAATAAATTATTTCTTTAACTCCACTGTGCTATTTTTCCATCATGAGTACCGAAGAAAAAGCAACAGATAAGAGGGAAAGGATTCTGCAATGACTTGAAAATACTAGAGTAGTGTTTTTATCATCGAAATCTCGGAAAATACCGAGCAATGAGAAGCATTAGGGACATAATTCTGTACCTATGCATCTAGCATATATTCAGTTCTTTTTTTTATATCTACATAAATGCATTCCATTCGAAGAAAAATACTTCATGTTTACAAGCAATTTTCAACTTATTCTAATGGCTGAACATTTTTTCGAGAGAATTAAAGTGAAAATTTGTATACATTTTTACGTAAATACTGTCAAAAATAGTGGAAGAAGAAATAAGCGGAGGTTGAATTCTCAGGATGAAAAAAAAATTATACATTCATATAATATGCAGAGGCTTTAATTTCAGTAGAAACTTCATTTGCAGTAATGTGGTCCAAGATGGAAACGATGCTGTGTTAATTTTCCAAAAAATGTTATTTTTTAGAAGCAGCTCACTAAAGGTTCCAAACAAATTAAAAACAAATTTTTTGAGTTTTTTTTTTTTTCATTTTTGAATAATTTTCAATTTCAAGAAAATTTTTTCTTCAACATTTTTTTTTCATTTTTTAATGTTTTTTAATTTTTTAACCCTATGTATTTTTTTCACTTTGGAAGAAAGTTTTTTTTTGTCATTTTTGGGCGTTTTGCTTGTTTACACTTTTTTCGTGTTTGGAATTTTTAATTTTTGACTTATATATTTTTCAAAATTAATTTTTGAACAATTTCATATTTTGAAATATTATTTTTTGAAACCATTTTGTCAATTTTTGATGAAATTAAAATTTTTAGACATTTCTGAAAAATTTCCAATTCAGGACAGATCTTTTAATTTTCAATCATTTTTTTCTCATATTTTTCTTTGTGTCACAAAATTATGCTACACTTCAGTCAAAATTCTCATTAATAAATTTTTTATTACTTTTAAAGTCGATAAATTCAATTCCTAATATATTTCATTTAACTAGAAATTCAACTTCAACTTCAAAAATTCAATTTAGAATACGTCCTACTTCTAGCTCGCAAGAATCATGAACTAATATTTTTCAAAATTTAACCTTACTTGAAGCTCTTCAGATTTATCTCAAATCTTGGTCGTACTGCACTTTGGAATTATTTTGAATCCATTTTGACCTGAATTCAAGGAATCATGATCTGATTCCCACTAACCTTACATAGAAATTTTGACCTTTCTTAGGTAGATATGATTAGGAAATATGGATAACTCATGAAATAACCTGTCGTAATTCTCACTCTAAAAGCAATTTTTTGTTCTAACTCTCTTTCCTATCCACTTGGCAAAACAAAATTAAAAAATGCTAGTTTCTTGAGCTCATTTCATCATAGGACATCATAATAGAAAAATGCTCACCTTGAGAACAATAGCTCCTCCCCTTTCCAACAACATTATTTTATGAAGCTAGATTTGCGTATGGCATGATTCTTTTCCTCAGTAATTATATGAGTCCTTATTTATCGAGTTATAGCTATTTGAGGCTCCTCAAACCTTCCTCAAATTTTCACTACCTACCATTTTAGACCCATTTTGTCTCAAATTCAAAGGGTCGTATTCTAAACCCCCAACCTACCCTACATAGTAAGTTCTATCTTTCTAGATTGATTATGTGAGAAGATTCGGAAGATTTAAGGAATATCATAACTCAAAACATACTCAACAATAATTCTTTACTCCAAGTCCTCTCCAAAGTCACTTGGGAAGCTGAAATTAGAATATTTTGTTGTTCTGGATTCATTCTTTTATACGAGATGAAAAACGAAAATTTAGAGCTCTCGGTCTCCCCTCCTCCCCCTCTCAAAATTGAGTGAACCGTCACTTTGAGGTGAATCAAAAAAACAAAAACGTTTTTTATTCACCAAGTGTTTAATATGGTAACAATTTTATCGCCCACTAATTTCAACTCATTAAGCTGAAATTTAATATGTAAGTGGAGTACCCTGTGAATAGGGTATAATGAATTTTTTCAAATTTTTTTCTAAATTATGACCTTGAAATTGATTTTGGAAAATTCAAATCGTTCGGTTGGTCAGTATTTTCAATGAGAAACGTTCTAAATATGTTTAACAATTCTAGATTTTTTTTAGCTGGAAACGTTACATTTAATTTATAAAGATTATTTTGATATACATTATTCCCAATAAAAGCATTTTTTTATTGTTTCGTGTTTAGAAAAAAATGAAATATCTAAACACTGAGCAATGAACAGATTGCCGGTTTTAGGATCGTTGTATGGGGGGGGGGGGGTTCAGTTCCATAAAGTCAAGTGGAAAAGATTGTAAATTGTTTAAATTACCAAAAATTTGATTTTAACACTTAAAAAAAGGGAAGAAAAGAAGCTCTTGGGGGGGGGGGAGTAAGACACCCAACCACCCTTAAAACCGACTATGCCTTTTTATAATCTTTATATTTTAAGCAGAATTGAACTATTCTGCGTGTATAAGAGAAATCATCTTTTCAGATTGGAAAAATGTAAATAATGCTCGAAAATTAGGCAATAGCTCATCTTTGCCAGAAAATATAGCTCATCTTCCTCAACACTTGAAGAGTGTTTTTAGAAGTTTAATACATAAAGTTAATATTTTTATTATTAATAATTTTGAAAAAAATAATTTGAAAATATTTTTGGAAGGAATAAATGGTGGTTTTCACACTCGGTAATGGGTGTAGCAGCCTATATAAATTTTTATTCACCAAAAATGAAGAAAAAAATACCATTTAAAAAAATATACATAAAAAAATTATTAATTAATTATTAAAATCAAATTAATTGATTTAATCATATAAAAATCCAATTTTCATTCTAAAGATTCAAATAGGCAATAAGGCATGAAAATTTTAACAATGTGACCCGCAAGTATGAAAAAACTCAGCTCCTGTAATATTGCAAGGTTGCTTATATTTTTTCAATATTCCCAACTTGAAGAATTTTTTTTTGAAAATAGAAAAAATATTTCATTTTCAGTTCTTTTTAAAATGTCCATGGTGGGGGTAACATGCCATCTTTGTTTTTCCCTCCTCAGCTTCCTTCATTCAACACGTATTTCCATGCAAAAACAGCCTCCATTATTGCCGAGTAACTCGAGTAATAAATAGTTCAACTTTTTTCGCTCGAGTAAAACATGTAATACGTTTATGATTTCCATTGTTACCAATAAAAATGATCACCTGATTTACCATAAACTTCTTCCCACATATATAAGACTACTTAGACCATAGGCTACAGCACAGGTGTGCGTTTCACGGTACTAGGTACAGGTAAACGATACGAAATACGAGTATAATTCCATAACCCTTGCGGCCACCATTGCCTTTTTAGTACTAAAATTCAATAAATTTATACCTCGACAAAAGGAGCAGTTTACATGATTAGATAACGAGAAATTTCACATACAGTACTATAGTTTTGAGGAAAAATTGTCCGGTGGTAAACACGCGCTGTTGTAATTTATCAATACGACGGCGGCACTGTATGTTAGACACATTTCGTTATATTATTATTGAAATTTAGCGTCGAGCGTTTCTTTGAACGAAGCCGCGTTTTCTATACGTCTTGTCGCCAGTAATACCAGCTCACAATCTCTTGTTATGCTAATTACACACTCTTTTAACTGACACCATACTTCGTACTCGTGTTTCCGAAGGTAAATCTCTTAAAAAGTCTCTAAGTTACGAGTTCGTAACGGCGTTTTTTTCATTCTCCCATCATTTCGTATTTGAATCAGAACTCGAGCGAATTCAGTTTCACTCTATAATCCATTTAGGAAAAAAAAATCCGGACGAGTAGACTTTCGAATTTATATAAATTAACGCCTAGGCGACTAGGTATCGGATTAATCGCGAATACTCGTCGAAAATATCATCATTGTTATTTGATATTTTTGTGAAAAAATTTCAATCTCTAATTTCTTTTGTGTTGGAAAATTTTATCATTGTCATGGGATATTTTCGGAGACCATTTCCAATTCCTAACTCTTCTTGCTCAAGATACACTTAGGATTACAATAGCCCGTTATATTCGCTTTCTCGTCACCCTTATGTATTAAAATCCGATTTGCATCGAAAGGGCTAGATAATTCGACGGGAAAAAAAATCGTTAAAATTCACAACATTGTATGGAAACATGCTATTCGAAAATTACTTTACAACGGGGCATGGCCGAGCTCGCTGAATTAATTATGTCAACAACGTGAGAGAAACCCGTATAAAAGGCGAATGTTGTGGTTTGCAGTTTAACAATTAATAAATATCAGCGGGGAAGATGGCTCGTTTTAACCCTAAAACGTTCGCTTTTCACTTTCTCTTTCCGTTGATGAATACCCCATCATTCAATATGAACGCGAGATTTGGTAAAAATGTTGCCAATTAGTTTTTTCGCCTTTTTCATTTTCCTGTTTTCTCTTACGACCACCAACATAGACAATTTAATGTGTATTTTCGCGGTAATACCCTACGTTGCGTTTAAGGGTTGCTGGCACCGATTTGTATACAGGTGAGGCGAAGGTTTCGTAATTCACGAGCTATAAAGATTTATAGTATCACCTACGCATATGCTTTTAATCGTCGCTTGGCAAAAATATGATGCGAAATTTATTAACCGAGAAATACATCATTTTGAAATTATTCGCGCCGATTCCCAGCACGTAATGGGGAAGCTAATAAAAAACGACATTTTTCAAATTAACGGGTATAACTTGAACGCTAACAGTGGGTAAATTAAAAACAGCCGCAAAACAAACAAAGTTGCAGCGAAAAGAAAAAATAATTAAAACCATTTAAACTCCACTTGAAATAATTACTAATCCGCAAAGTCGACGCAATTAATTCAAGTTTACGTTTCTTCGTCCAGGCTGCTCTTACCTAAAAGAAAATGAAGAAAATTTGTCAACCTTTCTTACGCCTCCGTTTCGTTTAATTTACTCGCGACGAGAATGAAAAAAAATGCTCGGCAGTTTTTATAAATGAAAACATTACAAATAATTTTTTTAATTAGAAACATAGAAGGTGCTAAATTGCTGCTTTCATAAACATAACCCAAGTGTAAATAGGATGTCGACCTATGTAAAGAATAAAATAGGCGTAACCACTTTGCAGCGAGATAACTTCCGAATAACACGCCACCTTTTAAATTCAACCATGCTCTTCAACGTATAATTGTAAAGATGCAAAACTAAGATACTCTTCACGCAGTAGTAATTACAGCGTAGAAAACCTCAAACCGTAGGTACCTCATATCAAGACCCTAACTATAGAAAAAAATTAACCCGCGTACCACCACTTGCTTTCGAAAAAAGGGTTTTTCTAGTGGCCAATATAGAAAAATAACTTAATCTTGTCGCCAGCGGATATAGCTTCTTCGATTCGTTCGTATAAATAGGTACCACAGATACATCAAAACGTACAAAAGTGTTGATATTTTCGAATACAAATTCTATCGTGTTTTTGAAACGAGAAACCTAAATTAACGGTGGCACTATTTCATACACAATGACTCGCCGTCTTTCAATTGGCGCGCATTTTAATCCACTCATTTGTTCGTTTGATCGATGGCTGGGTTAAGAATTCGATTCGTTATCTAGATATACGTGTTAATTCAAGAAGGCCAAGAGTCTCCGGAGAGTAACGCGCCAATATCAATAGATGGGTGTTAAACAAATTTATGTGTCACAATTTCGCGAGTGTGATGCGTACGCTCTTTTATTCGGACGTGTTCGAGTATCAGTAACTGGTAAATGATAGCCCCGAGGGAACGCAGTTTGGCTTAAGATTTTAGGTTTATTTGTCACAGGTATTTGGAAAAGCTGCTATGAGAATGTATTTGGTGAAGAGTAGGCTTATTGAGGTTGGGAGTGGTGACTTTTATGAAATGTATGGAAACGCGTTATATCAACGTAAAGCCTGGTAAAAAGAATTTTGGATGTTTACCTTTTTCAGATTTTCGTCTCAGCTTCAGATGGTTGATTGACCGAATTTCATAGTAAATTTACTGTCATGGGTTATACTTATCGCAAAATAAGTCAAGATGAACAACAATGTGGCAAACTTGCTTGAACTGCATCCAAAGAGATTTTGAACATGAATAATTAAATGTATCTGTCGAAAATTTGGACTCACAGTCCACTTAGATTCAGAATTCCTTCCTCCAAATTTTCGACTCTGTGACTTTTTCATAGTTTAGATAGGATTTACCTATTTAAAAAAAATAAATAAATTTCTCCTGTTATTCTTACACCTCTGGTTAGAGAATTTTAAATTTATCTGGCTAGATAAATTTTATAAACAAGATTGGCTGACTTTAGACTTATTTATATTTTAAAAAATAAAACAATATCAGCTTTAAAAAACAAAAAATTGGAATAAAAATTATGGAAATCGGCGGAGGTGACAGTAATCATATACAAGAAGAGAGGTCAGCTGTCATGGAAACAGACAATAATATTTTAACTTTGCCAAGCGTAAGTAGGTTTTTCTTCTTAATGATATTTACTACCGAACGCGAGTGATTAAAAATTCTTTATCCGTCTTCTTCGCCTTCTTAGCCTTCTCTTCCTTCTCTCTAACCTTCGCTAGTTTGTTCCTTATCTTGTTTTATTTAATTTTAGTATCTTCCGAACAACTTAGTATCTCCTTACTTTGAAACTGATCGTTTCTAATAAATTTATTTTATTTTTTTTTAGGAAAAAAGGAAAAGTAAGAATAAACAGAAATCATTGTTATTTACATTATATTCACTTAAATAAAACTTAAAAAACTCACATATGTATTCATTTCGTTGTCGTAATTGTAGTCTAGATAGCGTCTTTTCCTCTCTCCTTAACAATGCTGAAAAGTTCCCCGCAGGTCTCATCTTCTACTTTTCAACAGTATCTATGTTTCAAAAACCTTTTTCCTCCTAAGAGTTAATTAATTAAGTATGAGAGAACTGACCGATTTCTTTTTAAAGATAACTTAAAATACATAAGTTTGATAAGTTGTCTAAGCTTACGAGGATATCTTTGAAAAGACTCTAAATTAATTTTTTCACACTATGTATGTAGAAAGTGACGTGCCAGGATTTTCTCAAAGGGCCGGGAGGGAGAGGGGGATGGGTATATGAGTAGAAATTTTTTTGCAAAATAATGCCTATTTAATTACCTATTCGGGTGCAAGTTTTGAGTTGAATGTAAATAAAGCGAGAGGTAGTACGTAGGCAAACAGGTAGGTAGTTGGGTAGAAATACATAAATGAGTAAACGTGATTTATGTTTATTTGAAATGAAAACTCGTAATTCTTTATAAGCATTATTGGAGCTGAGTTTTTAACTGGGGTTTGTTCCCATTTACAAATAACATTGCTAATCTCTTCATGTCTACAGGCTACGCCCAATACCAAGTCTAAAAACCCTGACACTATCCCTTCCAAAACCACTTAAGAAGTTGAACTTGGAATAAATGTAATAATCATATGAGCACATACTTCTCAAATAATAACTATCTGAGGCTCCTCAAATTATGTTCAAATTGTCAAGACACACCATTTTAGATCTATTTTGACCGAAATTGAAGAAGTCATATTCAGGTCATCAACTAACCTTACACACGAAGTTTGATCTTTTTAGGTCGATTTAGTGACGAGAAATGGGAGATTCATGAAATTTCCTACACTAATTTCCCCTCCAAAAGCCATTTTTTCCTCTAACTCCCCTCCAAATGCACTTGGGAAGCTGAAATCAAGGAAGGTTAGTCACTTGAAATCATTTTGTCATATGATATCACAATAAAAATTTTTCGACCGTCTCTTGTACCCCATCACATTTTGAGGTCGATAACCCCTCCTTCTCCCCTCCAACATCATGTATGGAGGTAAATTGAGGATATAGTATTCTTCTTATTCCTAATAATCATATGACTTCATATTCATTACATTTTTACCAATTTGAGGCTCCTCAAGCTCTACTCAAATTTTGATAATTCGCCATTTTGGATCCATTTTGGTCCAAATTCAAGAGGTCATATTCTGGTCACTAACTAACCCCACATATCAAGTTTGGCCTTTCTAGGTTGATTTGGCAAGGAGATATGGAAGATTTAAGAAATTTCATAACTTGAAAGTACCTCAAATAAACCGGTTTTTGCTATAACTCCCTTCAAAATAAACTTAGGAACCTGAAATTTGGGTATGTTGGTTTCCGCAACTTACTCTCTCATATGAGCTCGAAAACAATAAATTTGAGCTGTTTGCCCTTTCTCCAGCCCTCCTCAAAATTTGAGTGATCCGCCATTTTGGATTTAACGTAAAAACAAAAAAGTAGTTTTGTCGTATTTTTAAGAAGAGTCTCTCATCAAGTTTTGAGAGAATTTCATAAATATCCGCCGTCGCATAAAAAAAATATATATACCGAAAAGTTGGACATTTGGCAAATGATTACAAATGGTCTGAAGCGTAAAGACTTGAAGAAAAATGTAGCTACTAAGAGCACTTCTGACTGAGCGAAAAAAAAAAACTATCAAATAAATGAAATGAAAAATAAATAAACTTCAAACAACGAAATGTCGACTATTTATCAAAATCATAACTGAATCAAAATATTGGTCGTCAGTGATATAAAATTCCAGTAAGATAGCAGCACTGACAAGATCAAAATTTCAACAATATCAAAATCCTTACAAGGTCAAAATTCCTATGAAATTAGAAAATATCAAAATTTCAACATTATGATTTCGACGAGGTTAAAATCTTCACAATGTCAAAATGATCATAGAGTTAAAACTCCAATCAACGATACTGAAATTTCAACAATGTCAAAATTTCACTCAGTTTCAAATCTCAAGCCTCAGCTAACAGACTTTATTTCATCTATCGCTATGTCTTTGATTTATTGCTGTATAATGCACGTAAATAGAGAAAGTGAATAAATAGAATTTGACTCATAAGGTGAAGATTCTGAAAAAATCAATCTTCTTAAAAAATCAAAATTTCGACAAAGTCAAAATCTCAATTTAAGATCCAGATAAAATTTTAAAAATAAATATCTTTTGATTAATATCAAATTTTTCAGGAAGTCAAAATTTTTACATAGCTGAATTTCGACTAGTTCAAAGCAGTGACAATTTCATAGAAACTCCTTCAGAGACCAAGATTCTGACAAAATCGCTTTTTTGACAAAATCGATTTTTAAACAAAATCAAAATTCGCAAAAACATGAAATTACGGCAAAGTCAAAATCTCAAATCATGATTTCAACAAAATAGGGAAAAAATCAACATTTCGAATCTTCGACAAATAGAAATCACCACAGCATCAAAATGTTATCAGAGTAAAAATTTCAACAATATCAAGACTTTCGCAAGATCATCAAAGTTCTCGAAAGATCATAATTTCAACAAGATCGAAATCTCATCCATGTCAAAAACCGTTGGAAGCCAAAATTTCTACAAATATAAAAATATAAATTTTTCAAAAATAGTCGACTTTGTTAAATTTTAGTAAGATTTAAAGCTCTTCAAAGTTGAAAACGTGGTTAAGATTTCGTCAATATAAAATTCCAAAAATGCCAAAATTAAAAAAAAACAAAACAAAAAAAAACACAACACACAGTTTTTGAAGTCAGACAATCCTGAATTGTACCAACCTATACCTATAGCTCTGTCAGTAAAAGTGAATATGTTGGTAACCACGTTTAAACTTCATTCATCTTCAAAGAATAATTGCAACAATAAATTAAACAATTTAAACATAAATAAATACATTAAAAATTATTCATAGAGAGAGTGCATTTTTGAAGTATTGAGAGTATTGTGATTTTGAGCGAGTGCCTTAGAATTTTTGTTAGTATACTGACTACATAATGATAAAACTAGAGTATAAGATTTTAACAATTTCATTATATTTGTTTTGAACTAATATAAAAAATAAATAACTGAATATCAGAAATTAAGCACTTAATTGAGATTTTAGTAGCTGAATTAAGATTACATTATCTTTATTTTTATAGGATTAAAATTATAAAGCAAGCAGTTTTCTTTGCTTAATTTACATCCTCATTTGAAATGAAAAAACAAAACATACTGCCCACTTTTATTACAAACCTTACGAAATAGCTTGCCAACCTTCAGCTCTGCTCACCTACCATAAAAAGCCACATCCATTAAATCTCATCACCAATCGCTCACTTATAAATTTCTTCATCTTTCCATTGCAATCGCCCACACAAACGAGCTGCACCATCTCGCAAGGTGTTAGATCTCAAATAAAGGTCACATTAGCGCATTTTTAACCCTAACTAACTCGCTCATTCAAACGTTTCGAGATGCCATTTAAACATGAAATCGATATCATCCGCTAATTCTACCATACATGAAACACACGAACGAGAAAGACAACCAGCTCGGGGAAAAAGATCTATAACCGAAACAGAAGTCAATGAGTAAATTTCAAGGTTTTTTCCTCCCTCGATTTACAATATAAAGACATTAATCAGCGCTAGTTATTCGCGAACACCGCGATGAAACTGATCTAAACGAGTCTCCGCCTATAACCACGTCCGCCAATCGACAACCGCTCGTAAATCCAACACTACTAATCCGTACCGAAGAATAATAGAATAAGGAGTGGTTTGAAAAGTAGGGTCTAAGATAAACACAATCGCTTATCAGATACATGTGGGGATCGTGTCTAGTTCTAATGCGGATCGTTTGTTGTGGTGACTTGAACGCGCGGTTAGTTCGATATCGATTCGATAATTCGCGCTAGTTACGCGGTTTACGAGTGCATTATCGATTACGTATTGGAGTTGTGGACGATTTTACTCGATAATTGATCGTTTTAAAGACGCTTGTAATTTTTACGTTGAGTTTACGCGAATTCTACGACGTAAATGGCGGTTTCTACGTTGAATATGACTCCGTATTTTAGTGGATATCCGTTTCAAGGTGAGTTGAATTTTTATTTAAATTAACCACTATGAAAAGAGATTAATGAAGGATTCTGATTAGAAACTTTTACTTCGCATTTATCCGTCAAAAATATTTTAGAATTTAATTTTTGACGGTCAGCGTATTTTTTTAGCCTATTTCGAACAAATCACGTTACATTTACGAAAGCCAAGCAATTTTCGAATAAACTGTCTAAAATAAAATATTTTTTCTTTAAACGTATTGACAGATAAAACGATTCACATAGGGCTGTGTTATTTCAACGAACTCAATATTAGAAAAAAAAAAAACGATTCTTCGTAAAAGTTTGAAAATTTCTTCGAATGGAAAATTAGGATGCAAATAGATATATAACGTCCCACAAACCTAAATTCAAGGCCAAAGAATTTACACATTTTCAAAGAAAGATAATTTTTTGATTAAAAATATAGAGAAAAGTATTTGAAAAAATATTTCAACCTTTAAACCATTGAAAGCGTTTTTTGAAAACACTTTATACTTTGTGCTTTGTATACATCTTTACATCGAATTTTTTTTTTTTTTTTTTTTTTTTTTTTTGGTTCGTACAAGTAGAAAAAATTTTACAAACTTGAAACGAAATAAATGAAATAAAAAGGTCCTTTAAAGGAATTTTTCTTTCAACTCTAGATTGTGTCCAACACTTTTTATCAAAAGGTTTATTCTCAAATATTAATCCAAGAGAGGTTTCAACGAAATAACGAATATATTTAAGTTTTTCTATTTGATAAACGCTCTTGGCCATAGGTTCAACGTTCTCAAACATCTGCTTTAATAAAATATCCTAATATTATCACAACCTTTTCGCGTCGAACGATTCCCACTCATTAATCGATAACAATCGAATCACCTGCCATAAAAAATGGAAAAATACTTCAAACAAAATGCTCGATATTCGTTGACCAAACTTTCATTCATTTCGTAAAAGTAATCGCAATTACAGAAACGTTTGTCAATCATTTCTGCGAGAAAGGAAGCGCTCGTAGAAACTTATACGAAAGTGAAATACTTTGATTGGATCTTTTGTCCGGATATCCATCGCTTCAGAAAATGGTCAAATCAAAAAGCCCGCAAGCTATGTGAACATAATGCCCACTATATTTGGCGACAATCTCCACTAACTCGGATTACTTTTCGTTCAGCTTCGGTTTCCGCCACTTGAAGTTTTAAAGGGTAATATGTCTTTTGAGGCCAGCCTTCGTAAAAGTTTTCCTTTCGGATCTTTTTAAAAGCTTTATAACAAAAGCTCTTTGCCAAATTCTCTTTCGATTTTGAAACAAAAATTAGTTTATGGAAAATTTCGAGAAATTTTCGCCTGCGGAGTTGGCCTACAATCGTGTATAAGAAATGGATGGGAGCGAGGGGAGAGAGGGTTTTTCATACGAGGGTGACATGATAGCGGATCCAGGACAGATTAAATGGTTTCAGTAAACACCCATTGGTTATGCGTCGAATAAAAGGTTAACGAATTGCCGCCAAGATACAAGGGGGTAAACGTTTGCGAAGGGATAACGCAATCAACATGAAAGAAACCTTTGAAAATGTAAGCCGCTTTGACCGAGATAAAAATTAGGGTAATGTAAAGGGATGAAATGGTCGGCTTCTATCGAACGCTATACCTTCTGTAGTTGGCATAGGCGAGGATAAGATGTGAAAAAGAAAATATGAAATATCAAGTTGAAACGAACAAACGCCACGTGAATCGCCATTTTCAATTCCAAATAATTTTGCAATTCGCGTGGAACTTATTTGGTGGAACAGGCGAACGATATTCGATAATAAGCTCGCCGATGATTTATTATTTTTTTACGAATAAATTTTTTATTACGGAATAGAAAGTTGCGCGACAAAACCCAAATTGAATTTCCTAATTTGTTGACTTTGAATTTTACAATCGTCTTTCGTTTAGAATAATTTTGCAACGTTTTATCCCAACGAAGCCTTCGATTTGTTATTTTAAATCGTTTCAAGTTTTTTTCCCCTTTTTCCTCGCTTATTTTTATTTTTTAACCTATTTATTTAAATCGATGTGTTGCTTTCTCGTTGGTTTCTAACGTACCAATTTATCATCGCCAAGGAACTCAGATACCTATTTGAATATTTTTCAAATGAAGTTTGAACTTATCACTGTAAATAAAAAAATTATAATAAACATATTTTGAATTTTTGATCCTCTAATTATAAACTTACCTTTAAATTGAATTTTTAGAATAATAATTTTTTTTTTAATTAACAATATTTATTGAATAAACAAGTTACTCATTCCAGAAATTTCTAAAAGAGTTCAAAAAATGCCAAACATTTTAAATTGTTGCTTGTTTGTTCAAATGAAAAAAAGTTCGAATAATAAAAAAATTCATAAATTTTTATAAAAGTCTGAAAATAATTAACAAAAATAAATTTTAAAATTAGCTAATTAAAAATATTCAAAAATGGAAAAAATTTTTTAAATGCAAAAACTAACAGTTTTTTTCAAGACTGAAGAAATATTACTTACTTCTTATTTCTTAGCGTTTACGTGTCGTGTACTGCCGCCTAGGTCAAAGGCACGGTAACTATAGTGGATTAAATACAGTTTAGGAGATTAGTTTGTTTTACAAATAGGAGAAGGGAGTCGGATTGCGTAGGGTTGTCGCAGAGTATTTAGGACAGTTCGGTAGGATGATTAATTAAGTGACGATACGCCTGATATGAATTACAGTGAATGAATAGGTGTTCTACAGAGAGAAAGGGTATTACAGGTGGAGTAAATGGGAGACGGTTCTCTTTTGAGTAGATAAAAATTAATAAAATTAGTTTCTTTTTAAATTTAATGTCCAACAATGGGATAAATGAAGAAAAAAACCTTTAATTAATAAATTAAATTATTTTAACAAAATTTAAATTTAAAAAATTAAAATAAAAACCAAAATACTCAATAGAAATTAAATAATAAAATTTAATTCAATAAATAAAACATTTTATTTAATAACCAAAATATTCTAATAAATAATTTTATAATTCTCGAACGACACTAACCAATACCTTTGCGTGAGGAGTGAGGAACATAGTTTTTCGAGGAGTGGGGAAAGTAGGCTAATAGAATTTCAAATTAATAATATATCTATTATCTACTGTATAAAGTCTAAGTATTTCTGCTACAATTTTTTGGATAGACACTCTCAGTAAGGAGGGGGTAGGGAACTGATTAAAAATATTATTACATTTCGCATCAAATAACAGTAAATGTTTCGAGTAAACATTTAATATCTGACCCTCCTCAATCATTCCTTCCAAAATTTCATACACTGAATAGCTTAGTTTGTCCTAAATACTCAGCTAAAAAAGGAGTAATCAAAAAATTAAAATAAAAACAATAACAAATTTAGGCAGTTATTCTTTCATTTTCTAGAAATATTAAACCTTCACATTTTTTTTCTGGAAAGTAGAAAATAAAAAATTAAATAATAAACGAAAATTAAACAAAATTTTAAATTTACAATTGACAAAAAAATTAATATCTTCCAAAGACTATGATTCCTTATTTGTTGTTTTTTTGTTTTTTTTTGGATGAAATTTCCGCATCTTTTTAGCTGAGTGTTTAACTAAAAAAGGACAGCTATTACAGCCTACTTGATTTGTTTTTTGTTCCTTTTAATTTTATTAACTGTATTTTGATAGAAATTCAAAAGTTCACAATTTTTCAATATTTTTTGAAAAGTATTATTTTTGAAACACTTCAATGGTGCAAGCACCCCAAAGTTCTTTTCTACTAACACAGAAGCAGTACGAATGATCAAGAGTTGCTTTAAAGAAGAATTCAGTTTAGAAAACAAAATATCAAAATTGACTAAAAATTTCAATAATTTTGCTCATACTCGTATCAATTGAGTTTAGGTGAGCGATTGATTATTTTCAAATTTCTAAAATGAAAATTGTAATTTGAAAGAATATGGGGAAGGATGAAAATCATACACTCAACCAACTCAAAAGTTTATGATTTGTTTTTTTTGGGGGGGGGGAGTGGGGGGAGGAAAATAGAAATTACTCACATCACCAAGCTTGCACCGCATAATAAACTTCGAAAATTGAAGTTTGTTTATTTTTAAAGTACCATACAACTCTGCTTTACATAAAACAGATGTTTCAATAACAATAATTTTACTTAAGCTGTTAAAGGAGAAGTTGAAGTGAAACTATAATATCTCACTAATGATTTAGTGACGATGACTATTGATTCATGACAGGCAAGAATGTTAAAAAAAATCGATTTTTAGGCATTTCTTACGGTTTTTGTGTCCTACAAAAAATTTTCAAAAACAGATCAAAAAGATTACGATGAAGTATTATTAAGGAAACAGTATACTTCATCACCTGATATTGGTTTTAGCTGCATCTACTCCAAAAAAAATTTAAATGTAGATATTAGAAGCTAGATTTTCTGCATGGTAGTACTGAATCAGCTAATTAAAATTTCAACTGAGAGACCACTATATAAGAAGCATATTACATCAACTTACTCTCGTAAAGGTCAATTTTCGAAATTTTAGGTATTTCGAGCTTCTTGAGGGGTTAATCAGAAAATTAACATTAAATTCAAATTTAGAGATTCAAACACACAATTCGATATAAATGATCAACACCCCTACCTAAATCTCAATTTTCCAAAATTTAGAGGTTTGGGCTTCCTAAAGGTCTGAACCAACAGATTGATTTAAAATTCGGATTCAGCAATCTCAAAAACATATAATTCGATATAAATAGTCAACTTGCCTACGTGAAGCTCAATTTTCTAAAATTTGGGGTTTGAAGCTTCTTCTGGGGCTGAATCAAAAAACTGATTTTTAATTTGAATTAAGTGACCTTACATGTAATTCGATACCAATATTTAACTTGCCTGCCTGAAGCACAATACTCCGAAAATTGGGCTATCTCAGTGGTTGAATCTGAAAAATGATTTAAAACTGAAGTTTAGCAACTCAAAAAACAAAGCATCTGCTTATTTAAAAGATAATAAAGTTCCATAGACTTTTATTTAGCTGAAATCCCAATCGGCTTCATTATGCACCACCACTGTATTAGGAAGATTTAAATTCAAGTTTTAGAGGAAGTAAGAAATTAGAAAGAAGAACACAAAACCTTTATGATACATTTTGTGGAATGTCTCCTTTTCCTCTTACTCGTAATTTTTCTCAACGAGTCACTTGAATCAATTACATGTACCAATATATGTATTTCCCTACCTCACTGGTCCCCTCACCTCCCAGGCACGAATAGATAGCTACCTTTTTGTCAGGCAGTTTTTCCAATACTAAATCGGTCGTGTTTAATCACCGGTAAAGGCATAACAAGGGTCTAAATTGAATAATTTTCCGCTTTAAATGATACCACCGGCGACAACAATGGGCCACTTTATAAACTCATATTTACGATTAATTTGCCACGAATAGTCGAGCACGTTAAATTTAGCATTACAAGTCATACGCCATGCTAGGGAATTCGTTTTTTCGCGGCGAATTAGCCACCGTCAAAGACATACGTTTAAATATAGATTAGACCTACATTGCTCGCAAGACGTATGAAAAGATGTGACCGAACCGGCTATTCAAACGCATTTAACTGATTGTAATCCTACTTTGATGAATTGCTACCGTTTGGGTGGGCCTAATCAATCATTTTTATTCGAGTGTTATTAACCTCGCGAATGTGTTTTTTAATTAAACAAAATTATTCAATTTCGGTAAATTTTGTTACAGGTCAAGGTAGAGTTAACCAGCTCGGAGGAGTATTCATCAACGGTCGTCCGCTACCTCAGCATATACGATTGAAAATCATACAATTAGCAGGAGCTGGAGTACGACCGTGTGTCATTTCCAGGCAACTCAGGGTATCGCATGGTTGCGTTTCCAAGATATTAAACCGGTACCAAGAAACCGGTAGCATCAGGCCCGGTGTCATCGGAGGTAGTAAACCGCGAGTTGCTACCCCAGAAGTGGAACGTAAGATCGAAGAATATAGGAAAAATTATCCGGGAATATTCAGCTGGGAAATCAAAGAGAAATTAGTAGCCGTAAGTTTTTCAGTTGAGTTCGTTTTTATTTTTCATAATTATATCGAATACGGAGGTAAGGTTATGATGGATAAGTTGACTCGCCCTACTTTGGTAGTTTAACGTGTTGGCGTGAAATACCTCACATTGACAATATGACCGTGATCAAGTCGTGCGATCATAATAATAACTTTTCGGATATTTCGTTCGATTTTTCGTTTAACTGCTCCTTAGAGATTAATCATTTGGCTTCTAGGCATGAAACGATGAATTTTTACCGCTCCTTTAGAAGGGGCTAGCGTCAAGATTCGTTTTTACTCGTATATACTCATTATCAATGAAGTAAATAGGTATACTTATTACGTGGGTTGGATACATGTGTACTTGGAATAAAATCCATTCACCCAAACTTATCGATAATTTCAACGAACGATTACATTCTAGAAAATTGTGTCATTAATGAGTCACAACTCCATACAAAAACGAAAATTCAGTTTTCTGCTTTGTTAAATATCGATTTCAAATTGAATATGACCAAATGAAACACAACCTGAGAAATTATTATGTAAATTATATCTAAATATTCAATAAGAAACAAAAATCTCCAGTTTCATGAGCATTGATTTGAAGTTGAGAACATTCATGATAACGTACAACGTTCAAATTTTCCAAACATCATACTTACAAATGTTGCAGAAATAAATACTCGTACTAAATCAAAAAAATCATTATTACATAAATTATATCGAAACATTCAATTGAAAACGAAAATCTCCAAAGTCCATAATCTTTGTTATAAAGTACGAGATGGGCGGCAAGTTGAAATTTCTCCCGAGTATTACTCATAAAATTTTTGAGCACGGGGGAAGGGGGTTCGACGTCAGAAGCATGAAAATACAAACAAAATTGTTTTTATTCAATTTCAAATTTTGTTAATAAAAAACAAAACAAAAAATATAGATCAAAATCAGGAATAATGAAGCGAATAAACAGTAGTTTGGTTTGGTGGTTTTCAGTTCGATTTTGTGTTTTGGTTATAGTTTACAAATATTTCAGTTTGGTATTCGTTATAGTTTTCAAATATATTGTTTCAGTTTTCCATTTTGGTTACGATTTTAACAGAAAAAAAAATCCTAAAAATCTAATTTTTTGTTCTGTATTGTGTTTCTACATCACAGATTATATTATAAAGTAAAGAGAGAATTATACTGTTGAAAATTATTTTTTTATCATTTTTTTTTACGTGTCATATACCGCCACTGTGGCTAGAGACTCCCCAAAAATAGATTTATATGAAGTGATAGAGGCCTATTTGAACTAGGAATTCAATGATATTCTTTGCAGACCTGTACGCTAAAGTGAGTGAGAGGTCGGTTATTTGGGAAGAATTTGGTTCGAAGATGTTGAAATTTAGGACATTCGGTGAAGATATGGTTAATGGTGATAAGAGTATCACAGTGTATGCATTTAGGTGGCAGCTGTTTGAAAAGTAGATGACCATGTGTAAGGATAGTGTGACCAGTGCGGACTAGAGTGAGAATTACTCGATTTTTTCTTGAAATATTGTTCAAGGATACTGTAGGAGTGACTATTGGTTGAACAGATTTGAGTTTGTTAGAGGATAGAATATTGTTCTAGTACTTTTGAAATGCTTCAATAGCATAAGATTTAATTGAATTTTTAATATCAGGAAGTGGTATGGAATGTTTTGCACTAGATAAGATGTGGATATTTTTGCATGATTGTCAGCCATTTCGTTATGAGGTATATTGCAGCGCGATGGAATCCAGCAGAGGATAATATTATTGTGGATTAAGCTGAGGTTTTGGGCTATTTCTTGAGCTATAGGATGCTGTTTTTTTGCATGATAGTTCTTTATGGAATTTATGGCAGAGTCGGAGAAGATTATGGTACGTGTTGAGATAAAGTCTTGGATATAAAATGAAACAAGTTTGATTGCATATAGTTCGCTGGATAGAATTCAAAAGTGAGCTGGAAGAGGATTGAGTATTATAGGAGCCCCATGAATGAGTGCCACGTTTGTTTTTCCTTCAAGTTTTGATCCATCTACAAAGATCTGTTCATAATTTTTCTTTATCTAGTGAAAATTTCGAAAAAATTTAACGAAGAGAATTCTAATTAGAGTGAGAAAAACTTTTAAATGTTTTCTAGTCACTATCGGAAATCCCTCCTTACTCCCCCTACCCAATCCTGCATTTTGTTAAATTTAAACTAAGTAAATGTAAAAACTGTAATGAACTTTTTTGTTCAGTGATTACCTGAAATTAATTCAATTTTAATCTTAGGTATCTTCCTCATCTTCGTTCTTGTTTCTCAAAAAGCTTTTTCTGTGTGTATTAGAATAGTAATCTTCGTATGGAAAACAAGCACTTCAGTACAGACTTCTTCGTTCATTATATTCCTAGAATCAAACATAAAAAAAATTGCTATTAATTTCTACCAATAATTTAACATAAACCAAACGTACACTAATTGGGAGTATTATTATTATTTTTTTTATTTTATTTATTTATTTTTTTGAAAATCAATAATACGGTATATAGATGAATGAAATGTAAAATGAGCTTAATGATAAGTATGTACGTAAGAAATTTCAAGTCCTCTATGAACCTGTAGCGTAACCAGGATTTTTTTGGAGGAGGCAAAGAAATTACTTCATTTTTTAATTATTCTTAGTTATTCTGATTTAATGTTTTCTTTCATTACTTTTCTCCATCACACCTTAATCCCAAACCCATGTTTTAGATACTTGGATAAGCCAATAGGGAAACTAAAAATTTTTTTGGAGGTTTTAGCCTACCCTGGACTCCCTTTAACTAGGCCAACGTTTATGTTAACATTTACACTTTTAATATTGATGGGGAAAGACTTGGAAATTGCAGTTTTTTTAATTTCAAAAATTTAAGTTTTGAAAATTAGAAATTTTATGAATTAAGGGATTAATTTTTGAAGTTCACCCACCAAAAAAATTCAAACAGTCATTACAACATTTATTTATTTATTTTTTTTATTTTTCCACGTGACTGGAAAAATTTATTATCACTTAATGTTGTTGAGAAATAACATTCAGTTTTGAAATGAGGAATTTCATACCTAAACATTATTTTATTAATCACTAGATAGATAGTTGTGGCGGAAGCTTACGTATCAAAGGTTATTCCTATTCCTCCTTCAAATTTTTCAAAATTCCAATTCTGTTTTAAGCTTCATATAATTATTTTTCACCTATTTCGGAACAGTTTTTAATTTTTTTTAAGCAAAACGATTTCTATAAAACATACTTATAAATTTTGCAAGTAAGAGTGACTTTTATAACGCTGGATTAGAAACAGGAATGTAAGGAATCGACTTAAAATTCAAAAACTTCACCCTAATGAAAATTTTCAAATTCATTGCAACCCTTTTGAAATTTTATATTTTGATGCCAAATTTTATCCCATACTACTTATGCATGAAAAATTGTTAAGTAACTCTGATTTTTTTCAGTTTTTTTTTTTTTTTTTTTTTTTTTTTTAAGAAACAAAAATGACCCAAAAGTCTTGGTAACCTTTTTCTAGTCCTAGTACCGACTGAAAACGAGTTGTAATTTTTTAATATTTACAGTCAAATTAAAATTTTTCTCACTGCTTCAATTTTTTTTTTTTTTTTGGTAAAAAAATTTATAAAATTAGGAACATTTTCCTTATAAATTATTTTGATTCGTTCGCTAGACGAAATAAACTACCAATAAACGAATTCTCTTCACTCATCATCCCAATACTCATCTCCATCACCACTTTGCATGTCTTGAACTTCACAAACTCAACTAAATTTTTATTTACAGGAAGGCGTCTGCGATAAAAACAACGTACCATCAGGCAGCTCGATCAGTCGTCTGTTACGCGGTGGAAACCGGCGAGATGACTGTAAAAATCATTCAATCAACGGAATCCTTGGTGAGTAAGAAAATTCTCCACTATTTATACGCGACCGAATAATTAAGAGTTTAAAGTGACGAAAAGAATATAAAAATTCTAATACCAATATTATAAAATCTCATCATTTAATAGCCTAACAGCAGGATATCCATACAAACTGTCAAGTGGAGGGAGGCTTTTATTACCTGTACTACGCTACGAACCGCCAAAGCGATTTTTTTATTACGTTGCCTCAGTATTATGAAAAAAAAAATCCTACACGTTAATAACAACGTACTAAACCGTAGAAAAAAATAATTTTTAAATTTCCAATGAATCTTCAATTCATCGATTCCATATAGTGCGGGCCAAATCAAATGTCCTATTTTCACGTGAATTTCACGAATGCGCAATTACCATTCAAAAAAATCTCTTCGTGTTGCCGAGTCCCGACACACAATAACGATCGCCATTCAATATCATAGGTACCGATACCGATATATATAGCAACAACCTAATATTACGTACGAACCTATTTTGAAAATAGGCGGATAAAGGTGAGACAGGTGCGAGAATGTGTGTGTGAAAGAGAATAAAGATTAAGACCACCAAGATGATAAACATATACGTGACATGTTATATTATGCTTAGCTAATTCGCGGTTTCTGACTTTCAACACCTTAAAACATAATTTTTATACATCGTGTATGCATATTAGCGAGCGTTTTTGTCGGCCTGCTGAGGCCTGACAGTTCTATATCGACGTCTTCTATACTTCTATTGCGCCCAATATTCCGACAACAGAAGTTATTTCGTTCGTGGGTGATAAAAACTCGAATAGAATTGTAATCGGGGCGCGTATAATTCAGGTGTTTACTTTGACTCTTGGGCGTACGCCTTAACCTATACTTTATACCGTCTAAACGCTTTGATTTCAGCCGATGGCGCTTAAACACAGAGAAAAATATTCGTAAAATTACTCAATTTGTTTCATCGATTTATTCCTCTCCTGGTTCTGGTTGTGATATTGGAAATATCTCGTAATACGATAAATGAGTAGGCTAGCTGATATGCAATATATTACACATCAGTCTTGTCTGTTTATACGAATCGCTGTCTAATGTCTACGCGGTAAATTGCTTTTTCGTCCGTCAACAGATTAGTCTCCAGTTTCTTCCTTCGTTGGTAATTTCAACGAATTTATTCATTTGTCAACGATACTTCAGTTATAGTACTTACAAGTAATTTTAACATTGAAACCGCACTCACACAAGAACCAAGTCAATAGATGGAATTTAAAAAAAAAATTAATAAATCGTTTCAAAATGGCGACCTCTCGTTTTACTTATTCATCTTAAACAATATTCGTAATTATTACTGTTATAACCAAATACAAAGTGCACTGATTAAATTGCAACCAAATGGTAATATTAATTTATATATTAAATTTACTTTTTGATAAAAAAGATTACTAATTTGGATATGAAAGGAGAGGGGGAAGAGTTGGTCTCCACATCTTTGCGTTTCACATCTCTTGTAATGATGTGGCTAATGTTCAGCATGTTAGTACATACAAGGTATGCCAGAAGTAACTTCACAGCGTCAAAAGAAAAATTTTTTTCCATTTATTTCTATCAACTAAATTTTAAAAAACATTAAAATACTATTTGTATTCATCAATAAACTTCGCTTCATTCTTCTTAAAACCTCATTTTCTCATTTTTTTCGAATGGTATGATTTTCATTTTTCAAAAAACAAAAAAAAAATTAAGTGAAGTGTTGGGGGTAGTGGGGGTGCTTAGCTATATGCTGAATACATAAACATTTTGTTAATCTTGAAAAAAAAATTGTTGGTTAAAAATTACGCCCACAATGTCAATAGTGATTTGTATTTAGTTTTATTAGATAAACTATAAACACAAGTATTGAAATACGCAATATTTGATCTATGTTGTTATATTTATTATACCTAACTTATTATCGCAATATCCTTATTAACTCTATTAATAATTCGAATTAACATCATGATTTACTCACTTCGCAAAGCATTGCTCCATTGCCAGGTTCCCAACGATCCTTTCGACAATTTATTATCCATTTATTTTTCCTCTTCAGCTGTCTAAGATATTTAAAAAGTCGAACACCTTTTTCGATGCGATTTTAACGATTATTTGCAGAACAGTGTACCATATTAAATTATTAATATTTCCATAGTACTGCTGTAACACAATATTGAATTAACCACGACTAAAATTCATATTATATAAAATCAACTGTATTACTGATTTTCTGAAAATAGATCAAAGATGGCGTATTAAAATACTCTCTTCTATGGCGCTTTAGTTTTTTTAGTTTTATGAGAGTCAATGATTAATTCCTTGATCACTACAAATATGTCTCTCATTTGTTCCACCAGAGGTCAGTCACTTTTCTTTCAAATCTTAATATACTTTTATTTTCCTCTACGTCGCAGTGCAAGAAGGTGTTGATGAAAATCACTCAAAATTCGTTTAAAGAATGTATATTTATTAGTTCTTGTTCATGATTTTCGATTTGACTCAAAATATCGGTTCATTCAAATTTTGAGAAAAGCTAAAGGAATCCCAAAAGCCGCAAAATTTTCGAAATTGATTACAGGTTATAAAATAAAATTAGACTACCAAATTACCAATAACTATGAATTTCAGCTTCTCAAGTAAATTTGGAAAGAAGGTGGAGCAAGAAATGGCATTTTGAGAAGTAGGTTTCAAGTCACAGAATTTCTTGAATTCTCGATATCTCCTTACCAAACTGGTCTGAAAAGCTCAAAATTTGTACACGAGATTTGAGGCGTTCACGATGGGGGGGGGGGGGGAAGAGAGTTAAGTTGAATTTCATTATTTAATAATACTTCACGAAATTATTTTATTTTTTATTTTCAGAATAAATACGATGCATTTACACGAGAAACACACATTTTGAAAAATCTCACGTGTGATGGGGAGGAGGTGAGGAAGGAAGTTGAGCCAAACCGCTTAAATCTCACAATGTGGAGGGAGGGATCAAAAAATTTGCAAAATCGCCTCATTAATGAACGCACCCATATTTATGGATAAGAATATGACTCCTTGAATTTGGATTAAAATGCATTCGAAATAGCGCATGGTTAAAATTTAAGAAGGGCTAGAGGAGCCGCAAATGACTCAAATTTAAATAAGACCTTATATGATTATTAAAGATAGAATTGTATCACATTGTCCTCAAAATGTGGCAGCAGTTGATGATAGATAGAAAATTTTCAAGTATGATTTCGTACGGCGAAGTACGCTCAAATTACTAGCACAGTAAAATTTCAGTTTTCCAATTGAGTCTGTAGGGGGGAGGGGTTAAGGAAACTAGGAAATTTCTAAAATCGCTTAATTTTCTTATTAAAAACATCTGGTAGGCCCAAACGTTGCATGTGAAGTTTATTGGAGATTATGTTGGAATTCCTTGAATTTTGGTTAAGACAGTTTCAAAATTGGGAATGGTAAAAATTTGAGGAATACTCAAGGGACCTCGAATAGTTGAAATTTCGTACTGTATATAATTATATCAAACCCAATTCGTAATAAATCAAAATTTTATCGCTTCAAATTTAATTATTTTTTCTTTACATTTAAGAGACTTACTATCAATTTTTAGTTCAATTAATTTTATTTCTTCAATTATAATTATTATTAATAATAATTTTTTTCATAAACAATTCAACTTTATACATATGATTAATTATAATTACTACCTCATTATTCATTGTTTCAATTTCTATTCTTTATAGAGCTATTACTACAAATAATTACTCTTATAATAATTATGATTTTTAATAATAAAATTATTAAAATATATATATAATTTTTTTTTTAATAATAAAATTTTAAATTTATGTTTCATGATAATTTTTTTTATTCTTTAAGATCATTAATAACAATTTTATTTATTTTTATTTTTATCTATACTATTGAAAGAATATTAGCAAAATGAACATTAATTTTTAAATTTAAATGACAATTTTTTTAATTAATAATTTAGAAAATTAATTTTTTTAAGAGATTCATTTGTTTGGCATAAAAGATCAAAAAAGGAACAAAATGAACAAAAAAAAGCAAACAAAAATGCTTTAATACTGGTTGAGGGTGTAAACACCTGAACAGGCTAACAACACTGCCTACAACCTCTAAAAAGCCCTTATTAAAAACTCAGCCCTAGTAATGTAAAAGGGCTGCTTACATTTTTTCTAAGTACCTAAAACATGCAATTAAATGAAAAACTCGAATATAAGTAATTTATTCAAATAGTCTGCATATTGGTTTCCTTCTACCATCGCATACAAATAGATGTGCACGAGTTAATTGAATAATTCAGTAAGTTCCAACCTTATGGAAAGAGGAAAATAGCGAACGAGCCTTATAATTTATTTATCGTAGACAAGCAAATATTACCATCGAAGTCGATAAATTACACGGTGTCGACGAGAATCGAACAAAAAGGTCGATAATTTAAAACACGAAAAAGAAGCCAAAACGAGGTTTTATCACATGCTAAACGAAAATGTCGTAGCCACGTACTAAGTGAAGACACCATCGCTCCGTATCTAGCATTAGAAACCTCGTGCGAAAAAAATTCCATCATTATTTATACAAACCAGACGACATATTTTCCTGAGAAAGAGAGAGAAATACAAAAACCAGAATAATATAATTAATTTTCCATTTTTACGCGGTATATACGAAAACAGGGTTAGAGGAAAACCGACGACGAGGAGAAAGCGGGCAAAACGAATTCTCAAGACATTATTTAAAAATATACGATTCGCGGTTTGAAAAACATCCAACGTAAAGCCCCCGCTTTGAGTTATCTACCCGAGGTAGTACATTTTCCAAATGCGGCTAATAAAAAAACATGGTTCGCCGCATTTTTATTCTTATTCCCATTGAAGCTCGTAAGTTCACTTTTTGGGCGAAAAGAATTTATGATTCTCGATGGTTCATGATTTCTTCGAATACAAGATGGTAATTGTCCACGAAACGATTTTCGAATTACGTTTTTCCTCTCCTTACCCAATGATTCATGAAAATTGGAATATTTATTCGATAAACGCTTCGTACACTGACCGGTCGCGTAGAACGTTAGCGGTTTATTATGAAAAATTAATATACTTTTTAAATATTCAAACAGCCCTAAAGCTGTGTGGGCATGTAGGTAACAATACGGTTTCGTATGATCATGATTGATACGAACGTGGCGCGGAAAGAGGTACAGAGTGGGCCACACATAAATCTAGCTGTAAGCCAACCAGTATGTATCTGTCATTAAAACGTGTAATGAGAATAAACCCGAGCTATCACTCATTACCAGCATTAATCCCTTCTTTTGTGTCTTTTATCTATATTCACTGTACGTTAGAATTTACAACTGGTTTTCAATCTTGGCTTTTTCTCATTTCGTGCCCAACTAATTTACTCCTTCGAGGTACGAATCATTTTTCAATCTCTATTACCAGAGTTGCAAGCGGTTAGGTGGTGATCAAAGCGGACGTATGTTGGGTATTGACTATTGATTTTTATTGGTATTTATTTATTTTATATTAGAGGAGGGTGAAGATTTATTTCAGTCACGTTTTTCACATCATCAATGAAATCAGGTTAGATTCAATCAAAATCAATAGAATGATTCAACTTGACGTTATTATCGTAGAAAAATGCATCAATAGGTATCACGAAGAGGTGCTTTTTTTTGGGAAAATAAAATTTTAATCCCTTATATTTCCACTACTAATAAAATTTCTTGAAAAGTTTGATAATTTCAAAGTAAGATTGAAATTTTTATCGATAAATTTTTCAATGTGAAATTGTCAACTTCAGAGATGCCAATCCGAGGTTTCGATTCCTCAACTCCAAAGTACATAATTATGTATGTGTAGACTCTTTATCAAAAATTTTCAAGGGTCTATTTATATTTTATAGTGCACATATGCATATTTTCAGGAGATTAAAATTCTAAAAATTAGGTTCCAAACGGAAATAATATTGATAATTTTATTTATTACAGTTATTTAGATGCTATTTAATTTCGAGAAAAAAATTGTAAGATTCGAAGTTTTCTTGATTTATAAATTGAATTAATTAATTCAATAAAATTATTTCTAAGCAAGTATTAAAATAATTGATACATATCATTATTAATTTTTTGTGATACTGTCATACAAAAAAAAAAAAAAAAAAAAAAAAAATAATAATAATAATACTTTTTTTTATTTCAAATTTTTATTTCAAATTCATTATTAAAGTGCACATCATTAAATCAAATTATGTATTCAGTGACCACCCGCTAGAGCACATAGCGCGTGCAGCCGGAGGGGATTACTATTATTATTATCCAGAAAAAAAAAGAAGAAACAAAAAACAAAAACAAATAAATAAAACAAAACAAAACAAGCATAGACAAATCCAAAAAGCAAAAAAACAAATACAAGAAGACAATCAAGTGACTAAATAAACAAAAAATAAATAAATAAATAAAATAAAAAAAAATAAAAAAAATGAAATAAAATAAATAAGCAGGTAAATTATAAAAATAAAAATAAAGGAGAAAGGTGGACAGAGATGTCGGGAAGGAGGAGACGAGAATGCTAACGATGTGGCCCAACCCCCGTATTTTTGAGTGAGAATAATAATAATAATAATAATAAATTGATTATTATTACAACAAACAAAATGATTGTTATTTTGGCTGCAAAGAGCGATTCATATCTCGATATTTAACCCCTCAACATTGACACCAAAACTTATTATTTTTTTTTGAATTTTTTTTAGGTTTTAGGCTTGCCTACGATAAAATTTTGAAAAAAAAAAACATTTATATTTTCAAAATTATAGTAGTATTTGGTAGGTACTTCCAATATCTTCAAACACTTTCGACAAATACCACTTGATTATTTACAGAGATATTAGGATTTGAAGTTGACTTGCTCATAAACAAAGTAGTCGCTTCTTCGTTGTGCCCGGTTCATCCTTCTTCTGGTACATCACAATGAAATCACAGTCTGTTCATAAATGTATTAGCGGCTAAAGTGTATAAGAGAAAGCGGCAAATAGGTTAGTTCTAAAAGAACTGAAAATCTTAGATAGGATGCAGAAAAATTGAGAAGTCTATGATGTCTTCTGGGAATCAACTACTAAAAAAAAAACCAGGTAGGTATTAAAAAAAGAAAAAATTAGCTCCAATGAAATTACCTACCTCAGATTGAAATTTACGTTTATTTTCACACTTCGGAGAGAAGTAAGGAATTATTATAAGTGTAATAAATGTGACTGAAGTTACACTAAAACTTCCCCAAGAGAGAGAATAACTAGTCCTAGCCCCGAAACCATAAAACGTAATCAAAATTTTTCGCGACACTAATAAGACGAGGAAATTAAATCAATAGTCAGTTTCGAACAAAATAACTTCCTTCGGGTTACGCAAAGTAATGTAACTCGACCACATCTCAACGAGCCTAAATCTTCGCGTATAATTTCTCAACCACAGTACTCCCCACGAGAACATTTAACTACACCAACATCGCCACCTAAAACTTAAACGTCATAAGGAACGAAGTTTCGAGTTATACGTTTCAATCATTATACACGACGCACGCAACTATAATGATAAATAACAAATAACGAGCCTCGAGCCACGCTCGATTGTTTTTCCTTAACCGGCGTACCGAAATACTGGCAGAGGTTTTCAATAAATCGCAATATATTATGTTAATAGGTGGAAGTAGCGGCGACGACACAGACACAGAATCCGAGCCCGGTATACCGTTGAAACGCAAACAAAGAAGAAGCCGAACCACGTTTACAGGCGAACAATTAGACGAATTAGAAAGAGCTTTTCAACGCACTCAATATCCGGACGTTTATACCAGAGAAGAGCTCGCGCAAAGGTAATTACCAAGAATTGGCCATAGACTACCGTACGTTCGGTTAATTCGAGTATCCAATTAAATTAAAAATACCGATTTTTCGCCTCCAGCACAAAACTAACCGAAGCCAGAGTTCAAGTATGGTTTAGCAATCGGCGAGCCAGATTAAGAAAGCATATGACCAGTCAACAACTGAACGCGTTCAATTCGGTGTCATTGCAGTCGGCATTCGGTCCATCGCAATACCCTCCACCTCCTGTTTCACATCCGGAGGTTACCACTAATTTCACTTCACAAAGTAAGCCTTATTCTCGTTTACTGTAAAATGATTAATAGAGCGAGCGTTTTAACTCACCATAACTCAACCTGGAGCTACGTCATAATCCATTTATAGTTAATGCTAACAGATTTACCCACATTTGCGCGAACGTACGTGATGAAATTCAAAAGTTCAGCTTTGGAAAAACATTCGAAACATTCGGCTCTTTTTGAAAATCGTAATATGTGGCAAAAATGAATGTTTTTTTCGCTAACGAATACCTCGATCTGTAGATGAAAACGAAATACGAGAAAACTGGTTATAGGTACGGGGTGGCCCCTTTCCAAAACAAACATCCTGTATTTATTAGCGCCGAAAATCGAATCGAAACACCATTTTTCAAATATCTCTCAGGAACAATGCGTTATTCTCTTTGTTATGTAGAAATCGTCGTCGATTCGCGTAACTGCCATTTTTCGCGTCATCTCGATTCAACGTAATCGTGGTAGGGTTTAGGTTACAATAGAGAGTATGATTAACCAAGGGAGACTCGTACAATAGGGGATATTATTAATGTTAATGGTCGGAAAACTTGTGATATATGTAATGTATCTCGTATACTTCCGATCTCATCCAATGGCGACCCATCTATCCATTTACCAACCCTCTTACGTATCTTTACCGTCATTATACGTTATTAATTATTGGAAATTTCCGGCTGTTCAGATTTTTGCTCGAGAAATATACAGTTTGCGGTGTATGAAATTCAAAATACGCAAAAAAGATTGAACAATATTTGGGCAGAAAAATGAATTTTAGGTATCAATAATGCAAAAAATAAGTAAACTACCATGAAAAAATTTTTTATGAAGGAATATAAGAACTAAATTTCACTATTTGTTAGCAGAACTTTTAATTTGATAACGATAGCTATCATTTACTTTATATTTTGTCTGGAAGTTTTAAATGCAAATGCATGGATATAACATCATGTTAGATATGGATAGTAATAATTAGGAAGGAGAAAGATAGGTATATAAGTACATAAATTGTGGCTTAGTAACAAAATTTTCCGTCTTGGGTCATTGAAAAAAAAACCTAATTTCATTTTATATATTTTGTGCATTTTTTAGCATATATAGTATCTTTTTCTTTTTTTCGCCTTTTTTTATTAATTTTTCAGCGAATTTTTTCAATTTTCTTTCATTTTGATTTTTGAAGTTTTGAAGTTGGCAACTCTTGGAAATTTTTTTTTAACAAAAAATTGTCGAAAAAGCACAATTTTTACCCTTTTTTACATTGGATTCTAGTGATATCATATCAATGCCATTTTTGATATCGATATATATTTGTAGCTTTATCAAAATCAATGATATCGATAATATCGATATAAATATCTAAATGAATCAACTTTTATCATAAAGTAAAAATGATGGAAGAATTGAAAAATAAATACTGCTTAATTTTCCATAAATTTTAAACATTTTTAACGAGTACAAAAATTGAAAAAGGTACGAATAATATGACAGGGCTGTAATAATAGGTCTTGTTTCGTTCCCTTTCCGTTCTGGTATCCGTTCCTGAGTCACTCAGTTAGTTTCCCGTTACGTTACGTTCCAACTTTGGATGTTCCGTTACGTTACGTTTCATTCTGCACATTCCGTTCTTTATCTCTTTTTTAGTTCGAATTGATATAAGTTATGAGTTAGAGTCTTGTTTTTTTTTTAATTTTTTTTATTATTGATGATAATAATGGTAAAAAAAAATTTTAATCAAATATAAACATTTAAACAATGACTCACATTGTATATGAATCAACGACAATGCGCTGAGCAGTTTTGCCAGGTTTTTTTTTTTGAAGACTGATTGACAATGTTGATTAGTTATCGATTCAAGTCAGTTTACAAACTTGAAAATGTTTGAGTCATTTCAAGTTGAAGTTAGTTAGAGCCTTTCAGATACTCGATCAGTTTAGGTTACAGTCAGGGTAAAAATACTTAGTCAGTTGGCGATCGATACTAAAATTTGATATCTATATATTGATACTGAAAGTGATATCGATAATATCAATATCGTTTAATACTTTGACATCTCTAATTCAGCGCAACAGAGAGTCTTAGTATTAATAAATGTCTTATCTAAATCATCCTTGCTGCTTTCTAATACGGTACAGTTGAGTGTAATCACAACTTTAAAAAATTCTTGTCTCAGCCTTTCTCCAACAAAAAATTTCTGGTTACGCTACTAATACCACTAGAGATGAAAAAAAAAATGGTATGTTTGAATTGGCAATTCTTTCTGCTCTGCTCTCCCCAAAAAGCCCTTTGGTACATCTCTGTAAATAAGATATGTAATTTTTTACACTTCTGTGTTGAAAAGACCTTTCAGTAGAGAATTCATTGGCTGGAATACACAAAAATATTCGTAAAGCTATTTCAGCATTTGGATAGAGTTCATTGCTTTCCACTCTGCGACTATACAAGAATGATAATGGAATTTTATACACATGTTTACCTGTTGCTGGTTGGTATATAGCCATGTTGTATTATGCAACTAGGGCTAAAGGCACGGATCTAAGCAATTAAGGGTTAAATTTGGGAGAGAACATTCTACGCTGTAAGGATATTCGTATGGGGCATTTTGAGGATTTATGGTAATGAGTCTGGAAAGTTCAAAAGTCTACGAATGCCAGAAAATTTTGAGAAGGAAGTTAGAATGCAGAAGATAGGTAATGTAGAGTTATGGACAAATTGGAAGATAATCTTTAGTGAAGAGGTGTTTGTGTGTAAGTATTGTGTAACCAGTACGGATACGACATAAAGCCACCTCCAAGCGCCTTGATAGATTAGGGATGTCACGTGGTTGATGGAATGATCGAAGTTCGTGTTGTAAAATATGTAAGATGTCGTAGGCAGAGACTGGAACTAGGAGTTTAACTTCCATATGAGTTTTCAAAATTGGAAATTCATTTACAAAATCGTCTTCGAAATCTTCAATACAAATTTCAATCATTTCTTCAGCTTCTGTTGTAATATCTGAAAGCAAAATTTACATGATTTTTAATTTTTTGCTTATACGTTAAAGAAAAAAAAAGGATTGAGTTAGCGCTCATAAAATTGTGGTTCCTTCAAAGGAGTGCCTCCTATTGATAATTTCCATAATTTTCGACATGTGGTAGTGAATTGAGAATTAGCCAGAAACATTAATGAACATATTTACTCTCCACAAGAAATGTATAAGAAGTTTTTCATTTAATTTTTTTTTTTAAAACTACGCGATGATACTAAATTTTATAAGAACATTTTCTAAACAACAGAAATGTTTGAAAAAATTCCGAACTTCTGCGTAATTTTGAAAAAATAAGTATAAAGTAAAAACTTCTCCATATATTCCTTATGAAAAATTTTTTAACCACGGTTTTCCACTTCTTTCCCATACAGTTCCAGCCTATCAGTTGGTGCTGTAATAGTGTTCTATCAACTATGGAAAGTGCCAGTTAGGAAATATGCCTCTGATATTAAATAGTCGAATGGTTTTGTTATTCGAGTATCCATTTTGTAACTCAACTTGACCGATATATCAGTATGAAACGTTAGTTTACCAAAAATGGAACCCATAAAAATTCTCGCCTATCTATTACAATTAGTTGATCGGGTTATTACGCAACAAGTCCATCATATACGATCAAATCGAAGTATTAAATCCAGGTAATATGAAAAGAAGAGGGTGTTTCGCGTTGGTCAATTCTAGCCTACTTCACGCGTATGAGATCAACATGTTAAAGATAAACTATTATTAATAGAATATTATTCCATAGAGTGGCGTATAATTTCATTGTACAGCAACTTGTTACCGGATAGGACGCTATCATTAAATTTACACCTAGCGGTCATCTCCGTTCCCACATACACGAATTAAAACGCTGACTCATTTTTATCGTAATATTAGCCATATCCTACTAATGCACATATAAACGTGCCTAATGCAACTTTAACCTAGCTCTAAGGTTCATGTGAACACTCCCGTATATGCCCGAAAAATACGGAAACAGCCCCGACGGAATTTTTGCGTTCAACCTTGAACTTATTAAGCGTTGTTTCTCAAAATGAAAAATATTATTTCCAGATACAACCACGTGGACACCTCAAACCGCCACATATCCGTCATCCAGTCCGTTGGGTAGTTATAACTCTATGTATTCAGGGTCCAGTACTGTTCCCGCAGTGGGTAGCGAAAGTGTACCACAATTTTCAGGATATACGCCTCAAACCAGTCACTGTTCGGCACCACCTTTACCAACTCAACATCCCACTTGGTCTAGGCATCAGAGTTCTGTGAAATTAGAACCGCCACCACACTGGTCGGATACCTATAAGTAAGTTTTATGGTGTATATTTTAATTTCCACGTAGGGGAATGGTGATATAATGAATCTCTTCATTACAGTTTATTTCCAGCTGGAAGCCCGATGTACAATTCTAGCACGAATTTAGCGCCCCATTCGCCCACCGAAGCGAAATCTGGTTACCCTTATTTTGGTCAATTGAGTAGTGTAGATACAGGTGTCGTTTGTGGTAGAATTCATTGATAATATGTGATCCTATGTGTAGTTTAAGTTAATTAGAAATAGGTGAAATTTCTCTCATCCATGTATATCTATACTGTATTATGTAAATGTATTAGCCAAAGATTCATGTTTTGCATGCTGAACGGGGATGTTTATTTTAGTATATCATTTTGTTCTTTATTTTAGGAAAATTGTACATAAAATACGTCACCATTGTATGCTCATTTAAGTATAAGATGTAATCGCACTACACGGTAAAGACTGATGTAAAATTACAATTCAATAAAATGTATTTTCATTTTACTATTCATTTCTTGAACAAAATCACACAATTTTTAAAACTAATATCCATTCTGGTATGGTAGATTGTTCTAAGCTAATCAAATTTTAGTCCTACGGGCCGGATATCATTTTAAACACTTCTTTTGTTGGTTTTGCTTTTGGAAATCATTTCTATTGTGAACATGAGGTTACAGTCGATTTTTATTTGAATTATAACCGTACATTTTGATTAGGAAGCATAGGGAATTTTCTGTAAACTGTTCATACTACAAAAAATGTTTCGAAAATTTCTGTTTAACAACGAAACAACAGTGCTCAATAACAAGGCTACCATGTTCTTAGCAGTTTAGCTGAAGGTACATATACTAACTGTGCTTCGAATAATATTAAGTAGGTTAGGTTTGGCGGTAATGAGTCAAAACTTTTAGAAGAGCTCCACTTGGTCCGACCATAATGTTTTCATTTCCTAATATGCTCTTCTTATTTTTGCCCATGTAAGTTGAATACAATAACTAACGTCCGAACATTTGACTATAGAGTTAGGTACGAAGAATATCATGAAGAACTTGAGAATAAAAAATTTATACAACTTCCACTCGAGTTTTCCAAGTACATTACATATTATTTGGTCTGATGAAGAAAAAAAAAACTATATAAGAATTGAAATATCGTTAAGAATGAAAAAAACTGAATAATTAAAAAAGCATATAGGCTTATTATATGCTTTGCTATTTGCCTTCGATATTCATACGAGTCTAAACTTATTAATTTTGAGATATCTGTGATACCTCAAATATTCTTTGAATCTTTGTTCATCTGTTATTTGACCTTGACTTCAATGATCATATTATAGTCTCAAATTAATCTCGCATACAAAATTTGAGTTTTATAAAGCTGTATACATGACAAAGATACCTTTAGTAAGGAGATATGAATGATTCCAAAAGTTTAATAATCAAACTCGTATATAAGCTGAAAAGGCAGAACTTCTTATAGGTAAACTGGTAAATTAAGCTTTCTCTATTACACGAGTATGATACCATAATTGGATACACTTGCCAGCTTGCACCACGTAATCAAATTCAAATCTGACCTGATGATACTATCATTGAAAATTTTCCACATTTCATTCATCTCTTGTCACATTTTGAAAAGATATTTCTCCATTTTCATCTCTGACTTTTCAAAATTTCTTCAAATTTTGAACATCCTAAATTTTGGATAGATTCTGAACTGAATTCAAATGTACATATAATACAAGTTTAAATTAACTTTACATACAAGTTTGAGCATTCTAAGTAGGTTTTATAAGGAGGTACATTTACCTAAGATTTGAAGAACTCTATTTAAAATTTTCTTAGGAAGTTGGCATTGATAAACAGCCATGTCCCAATACTGGAGCTGAGTTTTTGACTAGGGCTTATTGAGCTTTGATAATAACGTTGTAAAACCCTACACAAGAAGTTGACCTTTCTAGATTGATTAGGTGACGAGATATGGAAAATTCATGAAATTTCCTGCAGTAATTTTTCCGACAAAGGCGGTTTTTTGCTCTAAATCTCCTTCAAAATCACTTGAGGAGCTGAAATCAAGGCGAATTAGTTACTTAGGCTCATTTCATCATATGACACCGCAATAAAAAATTGTCGACCTCTAATGTACCTCCCCCACACATTTTGAGGGCGATAACCGCTCCGTCTCCCCTCCAACATCATGTATGAAAGTGAATTGGAATATTGTATATTTCTCATCTTCCAATAATTATATGAGTTCATATTAATCACATTGTTACTAATTTGAGGCTCCTCAAGTTCTACTCCAATTTCTTCAGTTCTCCATTTTGTATCCATTTTGACTCACATTCAACCTCACACACAAAGTTTGACCATTCTAGGTCGATTTGGTGAGGAGATATGGAAAGTTCAAGAAATTTCATAACTCAAAACTTCCTCAAAAAGCCCTTTTTTGCTCCAACTCTCCTCCAAATGCACTTTAGACTCTGAAATTTGGATATGTTAGTTTCCGTGACGCATTCTTTCATATGAGATCAAAAACGAAAAATTTGAGATATTTATCCCTTCTCCAGCCCCTTTTAAAATTTGAGTGACCCACCATTTTGAAATTTATCGAAAAAACAAAAAAGTAGTTTTGTCGCATTTCTAAGAAAAGTCTCTCAGCAAGCTTTGAGCTAATTTCATGAATAGCCGCCGGCGCCACGCGTGAGGGAAAGACAATAATTATACATTCACCGAAAAGTCTGACGTTCGCCATCAGATGATTGTAAATGGCTGAAACGCAAAGATTTGAAGACTCCATTCTTCTCCGTCACCCTTCCCAAATCAGGTAGGCTGTAATAGCTATCGTTTCTGAGTCAAAAACCCTGCTAAAAATTATAATTTTGAAATTCGATGCTTGGATATTAAAAGAATTAAAAAATTAAAATTAAAAATTGAAAAAAGTAAAGAATGCAACTGAATAAATATAGAAATTAAAAACAAATATTAAAAAAATATAGACTAACGGGAAAATTACTTTCAACATGAATAAGTAAATTTCAAGTTGAAAATGAGGAAAACTTGTGAAAAATTTACCGCGATTTTTTTCATCTTAAGAAATGAACTTTGAGCAGCAGAAGCCACGCGATGATCAAAACTTGAAAACGAATCTTAGTAGCTTTCCTGATTCGTTTTTCTTTTGAAATAGTTTTCAACTCTAAATGATGGGTATTTATAGGGGACGAATTATCAAGGAGGCCTGTGTTAGACATTCCATAATAGCGTATAGCATCTACGAGCTACGACACTTCAAATTGATTTACGACCAGATATCTCAGAGACTCAACGTATTATATTTATGACAAGAGGCAACCAAGCAAAAATAGTTTATAGGTATTGGTTCACCGCACCTTTTACTTCGTTGATGTAGCTGTTTCACGTTGTTGACATTAAGAACTTCGATGTATTAATCCGATAATCATTCTTGGCTTACTGATATCTTCGTCATTCAAGAATACCTCATAAACTATTTTTATATAAAATCAATTTAAATTAATTTTTTTTTTTTCATTTGCATAAATTCTCAATCACCATTCGAGAACACTATGAGATGCCAATAATAGTCGGGTAGGTCATTTACGATATCTTTAAAACGCCATATTGCGAAATGCGCCATTAAAATAACTGTATCAAGTACTTTTACGACCCGATCGTACGGCCCAGATTCATCATTAATAGCCAAAGCTAAATAACATGACCGACAAAAATCACATAATTATTTCGTATCGGTACTCCAAAGCAAGAAATCGCTATCGGTGTATCGTTCATTTTGCGCAATTACGCCAATTTTATGCGCTTCCATTAAAATGGTATATTATAAAATACTAATTTCCGGAGTAGATACAACCTGACTTAAACTGTTGCAAATCCAACAGGCAAATACCTACTCGTACATCTTTTAAAAGAAGAAAAATCGTTATTTATTCACATATTTGCCAACACACATACGAGTTATCGATGTACTCGTGACTCGTGATACGAAGCTCATATTCGAAATTACAAAGAAAATAAGACGAAATGGTGAGTTCCCTGCGCGAAAACACCGACCACAGGTTATAAAAAGACCCGAGCTTCAACCTGCCGTATGCTCTATCAGCAGTAACTGAAATTATTACCGGCTATAGACAAAGGTATAAAAAGTGATTTTATTACCGTGTCGCTCTATGTATCACGTGCGCGTAAAAATTTGCATTAGCTTGGACGTATCTTGCATATTATTTCATTTCTTAATGGGTTACCTGTGTGGGGTACTAAAATTGTTTTTTGTTCGTCTTGATAATAATTTTAATTAATGAAGAGGTCATTTGCGCTACAACGTATAACGGAAAAGCTTTTCTTTAGTCGTGTAAGAAAACTTGTAAAACTCGCTCGTTCGCCGCCAATACCATTTTCGACTAATAACCCTTTATAAGGTGTATTCTTTTCTTAACGAATCTTTTCTAAGGTTTGCCGAATTAATTTGGTTTTGTCAAAGCACTCTGAAATGAAAACATTACTTATATTGTTTCTTTGTGAAGTGTGCACGTGTACTGTTCAAGCTAATTAAACTCGACTGCTTTACGTTTATTAACCTTTATTTCTTCAATATTATATACATATTTTTTGAAAAATAATATCAGAAATTTAATAATACTTGCTCAAACAATATAGATACCCAACATACTTCAACTTTATTCGATAGAAGTAACAATAATGAACTAAATCTGACACTAATGACCGCTATTCTAAACGATCCATCCGAAGTGATCGCAGAACACCTAATTCGGTGATAATTAAATGATCATTAAAGCGGCTTCTGTTACCAGAACCCGGGTGGCCATCCACTTTAAACCTTTCTGGCCAACCTTTACTTTCATTTTTTCCACTTATCACTTTCGCTGGACGATGGAACAATAATTGAAATATCCCGGAGTGTACATTCGAACAAGAACGGTTGAATAATTTTCGAAATATTAAAATCACCAGCCGAGACAATGAAATTCTAGCAAAATTAAATAGAAGTCAACTACACGGGGTGTCCGCGTTTCAACGAATTTTAAAATTAGCTTGTCAAAGTATTGACATTTGCGACACGAGTGAAAGATCTACGTCCGGATGGGTTTACTTTTGACATTTGCAACAATAAAATGTATAAACAACTTACACTTTATTTAATAAATGGCTTTCTTCGTCCAGTCCGCGGATACCTGAGTGAAAAAAGTTGCCAACATGGAATGCGCAATTTTCAGAAATGTTACGAAAACTGATACTCATCGAGGTGAGATTTAAATTGACATGTCTTGACCTTTTCTTTTTTAATTATGTTTACTAGAAATCTTTAAATTATTTGGGGATCAGATCTTCAGGAGTTGACCAAACAGAGAGAAGTGACACACTGATAAATAGAGTCAACTGAGCGAAGATAAGAGTGAAAGTCAACGGGTAACCAAGGACCAACAATACATTAAGGAAGTTAGAAACTGTGAAACCTGAATAAAAGGGTTGCAGAAAAAAAATCGTTTTTTTCTTTCTCAACATTTCTTCCCAACAGAGAAGCGAACACAAATCATTAGATTGCGTACTAGACCCCTTCAACCTTATCTCCTTTCGGCTTAACCACGGACGGTTTTTTCTCTTCTTTTTAGAATTCAATCTATACTCGAGCGTTCCCTAAGCAATAAACACGTCGTCGTGACGTGCAAAACATTAAGATGTTGGATTCATTTGACCAATCAATAACGTAATCTTTCAACTCTTTTCTGCTTCAATAAAATTAGTCATCGGTCAACAGACATGATTTCATGTCACTTGGCTTAAAAATTATTGACAGCTTTATTTTCACGATTTATGTTAATAATGTCGTAAAAACTTCGGTCGCAGTTCTGAGTACTGTTTATGTATTACCTACACATATGGGTTTACCTAATGATGTCTTCAAACAACGAGGCGAACAATAAAGGCAAATGTATTTGCAATATGGTCCCGGGCACGGTAACGAGATGTAGGAGAAGCATCTTTCAAAGTATAGGTAAAAACGAAGGTATTAAAATAATAGTCTGGGTTAGCCAAATTAACTATAACTTGTGCAAAATTTATTCCACTCTTCGAAGTTCCAAGTCAAATATCATTCGATAAAAAAATATGGATATTATATCACACAAATAGATTCCTTATACCTTCACTGTTGGGCAATGCAACAATGAGGAAAAAACACTATTAAAACCGAAGACCGTTGCCTATATTACGCAATTATAGAGCACGAAACATTAAGCGAGTTAAAACTAACTTAATGTTACATACTAGATCGAGACCATAGCATTAGTTGATACACCTCAAAGGTGTGATAGTGATTATAGTTTGTATGTGTAGATTGTGTACTCTGTATTTTCCGCATTCACGTTGATTATAACGTTGGAAGATTCACGTTATGAGACCTGTAATACAAAATCCGACAGCACGCCCACACCTTTTAAATTTCGAGGGTAAAATAAAATTGTATCAATGGATCCTAATACACGTATTAGAAATATACCTGACCGACGACCGATTTTGGATATAAGAAAGGATAAATCCGCCATGTCGCACTTTTAGGAATAGTTTTTGGATTTAAATGATAATTAATTTTACATTCTTCCATGAAATTTGGAAATTTTTTGGCGAAGTTTCGAAACTGGATAGTGGTGGAAGGAAAGTATCAATTCTAATTGATTTAAGAGAAGTGATATTTTTGAATTACTTACGCAATGTAGTTTTAATAGCGTGCTTGGAATAAACTCAATATGATTACTGCGAATCTTTCATCCAGCAGTGCCCAAATTTGAAGGATAAACGAAATAACCATAATTTATTAATGCAACTTGAAGCTTTATTAAAAAAAAAATACGTTTAAAACTATCGCTTCTACTTCAAGAATCAAATGTATAATGATCTCTTGAATTTAGATTATAATGGAATCAAAATGAGGCTTCCTCAAAATTTGAGGAAGGTTCAAGGAGCCTCGAATAGCTCGAACTTTTCAAATACAGATTCATATGATTACTGAGAATAAGAAGTATTATTCTAATAAATTTATCACTGTTTGTGGCTTGCATAATAAGCATTAAAAAAATATCACTGTTACAAAAACTGACAAAAATTACTGTGTATTTGTTTAAAAAAAAATTACATTATATTATACACAATATGTTTCGACACTTGGTGCCATCATCAGGTTTTTTTAATGCTTAATAAGAAGTATGCTGCATGCCAAATCCATTCTCACACATAGTGTTAGGTATGAGGAAAAGGAGGAGGAAGGGTAATTGTCCTCAAAATATGATGGAACCCGTACATATGTATCCTAAATTCAATTTCATAGATTATTGGAAGAGGTAAGCGAGAGCTTTCATACTCGGTACTGGGTCTTAATAAGCTCAAACTAAAACGTAGTGATGTGTTACAGCTGCTTACTTCTTTTTAAATATAAAACAATCGTAGACACTTTATTGGTTTGTACAGTTTCATTTTGGTTTTGCTTGAAAATCTTTTTCGTTTCTAATTTTGCTTCAGTTTCATCATGGAGCGATTTTCATTTACAATTACTCAAATCATTTTTATTGGGTTACTTGTTTTATTGTGTTTTATTTTGCTCTTCTATCCTATTCGAATTTTTTCCTATACCGTTCGCTACTCTTGAATAGTCTAGTACCAACCGCACAAAGTCGTCGCACCTTCAAGATCATGATTACATGTGAGTTACATTTTGTACTTAATCTTTCACCCAATATCATCAGGGACCACGTGAAGTCTTTGTCATGGTCAGTACGTACTTTTCATTTCTCAGCAAAACACGAAGAAAGACTCTCCTGTACTTCCTTTACATCATGTTCCTCAATTCTATAAATTTTCTATCTGCTACTTATACGCATCAAGTTCAACTTCATTTTAGGCTATATACTTTTTTTTTTTTGGTTAGTTAAAACGATATACAATTATTAAAACTCCATGGAGCCTGTTGCATTAAATATACCTAAATGAATACCATGCCTTTATTCTTTGGGTACATTTTGAAAACGATTTTTCTCTCGCGTATTGTTCTTCCAAAAGAAGTGGAAACGTGTAAAGGATTACGCTGGATTTCATTCGTTACAATACGGGTCGCGAAGTTTTTATTTATCACCAAAGTTTCGATGAAAAATAAAACTCGATTCATTCTGCGACGGGTATCGATGAAGAAATATACTGAATTATCGAGTGTCCATGAATCAAAATTAATCCCCGCTATATTCGACTGGTCTTATACGTGTTTGGGTTTTCTAACCTGTTACGCTTAAAAAGTTTCAGCGTCTGAAAGTACATAGGTACATACCTGCCTATATCGTGGATGATTTGTTTCAAAAATTTTCATTCGCCGAAAAAACTTCCACAAGGTGTTTTTTTTTTCGTAAATAGGTTCTTAGATATCGTTGTAATATCGTAACATAACTTAGTCTATGGGTATTCAAAGCATATCTCTCATCTTCTTTTCTCTTCGTTTCAATAAATTTTTCAACAAAAGAGAATTCTTTTGAAACCTTAAGGAGTAGGCGTAGTTATTTCTTTGAGCTTATTGTTGAGAATGCAAGTAATCCTTGTAGGTTTATTTTCGCATATTTACAAAAAATACCGATGTAATTCGCTCAATAGGTACTTCTATATATATTTAGTAAGGGTAACACGTTGGGTACTCATTTTGAAAAAAGTTTAAAGAGGCTGAAGTTTCAAAGTCCTTTCCCGTACCTTAGGGTTAAGCCAAATGGATTCATATAAGTACCTACATACAGAAGATGGAATGATTATAGATCTACCTATGATCTACATTTCCATTTGTGGATGTTTTCGTGTTGGTTATGTTTCATAATAATGATAGTCGGAATATCGAAAAGGTTCACTTTATATGATTGATATCATGATGAAATGTTATTCATAATCCTGATTTGGATATGAATATCATAATACTTCTTGATATCTATACGATACGTTTTGTAAATAAATTTATTCAATTATCCACAGATCATGAAAAATAAAAATAAATGATCACTTACCCTATCATGACCAGCACAATCAACTTCTAATCTTATACATACCGTAATATGTAACTGTAAGCAATGCATTGAAAAATAATTTCACTTATAATAAAGAAAACTTTACACACAAACGCGATACTTCCGAAAACGCGAATAACGAACTACAGACTACAGGACTACATTTTATTCAAAATTTTCCAAACATTTTACATTCTTCCAAAATACTGTAGAAACTATAGAAATGTATCAGTAGCAACACGTGGGCTCATTTCTTTTTATTCAATTCTATGAATTTTAACTTACAACTGCCTTACTGGATAGTAAAACTAAAATTGCCAAAAAAATTTGAAAAATTAAATTGAAATACCCGATTCTGATTGGACGTTGGCAGGTTAACAGTGTAATAAAAATGTATGTTCAAAGAATGCAGTGCACATTGTATTTATTGTATTTGTTTTTATTTGAAAATAATTAATTAATTATTGTATTTTATGGTAGGGTTCAATAGTCTAAGTAAAGTAGATAATTGTTAATGTATGATAAGTTTGAACGTTTTGATTGTTTTAATTTTCGATTCTTCGGTAACAGAAGCATTACACCATAATATGTTCCATTCAATGATCCAAGACAGTGCTGTAGCTGCTGAATATGGTGTTTGAAGTTTTGAGAAGAAAACACTCTTGGGAGCTGGGCTGATGTGGCTTATGGTGAGTTATACCTATATCACTATTTATTATTATTTAATTTTAAGATTATCATATTTAAACCTTCAATATTTTTCACCGAATTAATGGATTATGCCTAATTGGAACTAGTTCAGATTATTCATTTTCGACTCTGATAATGAGTGAGTACAATGAAGAAGTTCTTTTCAAATAGTGAAGGTGTATCATATCTCGATTAATTTTCACGATATTCATATTGTATTGAATGTAATGAAATGAAAAGACTATCGTTTGTTTGACATGTATGTAAAATTGTCCCCTACATTTCAGTTCACCTAGCTCGTACCGTACATCGAGTACACCGCAAGTATACATTACTACTTTGCAATTTAGTTTTGCTGCCATAAAAGTGAATTAGGTACGCCCCTGACAACTAATAATTCATCAATGGTTTATGTTTATTTATTAACGCTTATATTAGTGGCAACGAAAATGGTGATTTATCATTTGTTTTTGATTTCTCGAACGTACGTCAACGTTCGTTATAATTTGTAATTTAACGAATGTACCATTTAGACTCATTAATTCATAGAATTGAAAAAAATACTCTTTGGAGTGCCGTTCCGCGTGAGAAGGAGAAAATAAAAAGGTCAAAAATGCCTCTTCACGTATTTTATTAAAACTTCACGAACGTTCGCGACTCGATGCGGAATTCAGAGAGGAAAAAAGGAAACGAGGCGTTTAATATTTTCAGTATAAATTTCGAAATTAAGAATTTAATAACTTCCAAGTAAAACGCCTAACCTTTTTCAATTTTCGGGGAGAAAGGTGTCCGAAATGTTAAATCGAGGGTAGAATTTTTTTCTCGCCAGACATTATGTAACTTTTTTCCATCCTAAGGAAACGTTTGTGTGGTGCGATTGTGTTTTGAATGAAAGAAAAATTAAGGCCAACCGGTCGCCATTTTTATGTTATGATAATATATTTACGCCGAAAGAGGGACATTCGTAGGGAGACCTAACGGCGGCTAGATTTTCGCAGGGGATTCGCTTGTCACCTCTTGTTCGAATGACTCACGTGAATAAAGCGCCGCAATGGATTCGTCGCGGTGCTGGTTTTCAATCATTGCAGCTGGCGAACGGCACCGTCGTCGATGCATTTTCAGCGGCGAGCGCGCCGCCATGTTTCCTAAGTACAGCGGGGAGCAGTCGGATTCATTTATGAGCCATTGCGTTTCATAGTATAAGCCGCTAAATAACAAACATAAATACCCGTCTTTTTTTCCCCCGCGATTATTTTTATTTAATGTCCCGTGCTACTTTATTCTTTTCCGCTTTTATCGCCGTCGCGTTTCCGTCTTTTTTCAACTCGGTACTTGAGGTTTTCCTTCTCGTATATTCGATGCTTTTCGAAACGATCAATTTCGCTGTAATATCTTGCACACCCGAGTATCTCGAGGTCACCGTGTTTCAATTAGAAATACCGCGAGTAAAAACACAACGTATCGCTAATCCGAAGCATTGTTTTTAAAATCTATGTGTCGAAGGGAATTGCCACCAGAGTCGTTGAAATTTAATCGCACCCTTTTTAATCTCAGCTCGTGTTAGCACTAAAGGCAACATAATCTCGGTGGGTTTTTTTACGCTAGGTTACGCTTCTAAATATTTTGCCATTTGAGGCGAAAAATAACGTCTCGAGTGGTTGTTTAATATTCCCTGAAAAATTCGTACTATGGTCGCAGGCCAAAGAACAATACTTAGTAATGGATATTAATTTAGGTATTATTAATTTTCAAGGTCGAAGGAAGCGAATGATAAATATTGTAACTGGCTTCGTTTCTCGAGTATATTTCTAATTAAGCGAAATACACTACAATAGGATGGTGACAAAGAAATAAAAGCGAGTGATGGAGTTAAATATTTATATTTTTAAATATCTCCTATTCAGCTGTAATCCTTCAAAGACGAGTCTTCACATACCAACGTTGTATGTAAATTCGTTTAGTGATCTATGGAAAAGAGGGGAAGGGTTAAATTTTTAGCACTGCTGAATTGCTGAACGACATTGTAAAAACTTTGGCAGAACTTGTTCTTCAAGCAGGTAAGAACTTGCATTATTAAAATAGGGATAAAATTTTAAAATTTTGTAAACTAAAAATTTTAAGAAGAATTGTACTTTGGGCATTTGAAATTCTGCAGGATCAGAATGAAATGCGTTTGATAAGGCACTCTCCTGTGGTTTGACTCTCGGATCTTGATCGATAGTATATCATTATAGTAGGTATCGTTAATAAGGCAAGTTTTTTGTCTGAATTTTTATTAAAAAACGATAGCCATTACAGTCTACTTGATTTAGGAAGGGGATCAGAGGAGAGTGCAGTCTTCAAATCTTTATGTTTCAGACCATTTGTAATGATAATGGCGGATCACTCAAAATTTGAAGAGGGCTAGAGGGGGGACACACGACTCAAAATTTTTGTTCTTGATTTATATAAAAGAGTGAGTCACGGACACAAACATATTCAAATTTCAGCTTACCAAGTGCATTTGAAGCATAGTTAAAGCAATATACATCTTTTTGAGGATCTCATGAGTCATGAAATTTCTCGAATCTTCCATATCTCCTCACCAAATCAATCTAGAAAGGTCAAACTTTGTGTCTGGGGTTAGTTTAGCATCGGCATATGACACCTTGAATTTGTGTCAAAAACAATCCAAAATGGCGGATTATCAAAATTTGAGTAGAGCTCGAGGAGCCTCAAATTGATAAAAATGTAATTGACATGAACTCATATCATTATTATTGGCAATAAGAAATACACTATATTTCCAATTTACCTCCATACATGACGTTGGAGGGATGTGCTACTAAGAGCTCGGACTCTCGACCTTTCCCTTATTTTGGGCTGAAATTTCAGAATTCAACAAAAATTGGTCGCAAATTTACTCTATTGGAAATTTGGCTTCATTTCGTCTGAAGTACCCATTTGAGGTCTAGGATCAAGATTTCGAATGTAATTTGATAATTTGGCAATAATAGTGTTTTTTTTTAATAATCGTAGCAACCAGTTTTGAAGCAGGTGATATATATTTTTTTCAAATAAAAAAAGTTATAATTATACTGAGAATTTTCAAAATAATTTGAAAAATTCACAACTCTTCTCTCCTGCGATGTATACTATAGTTTCAAACTTGCATGCGTATTTTGAAATTCTTAGGTGCGTTTAACCTTTGACAAACAGATGAATGACTCACCTTTTCCTTCAGAAATCGTATTTAGCTCTAACTCTTCAATTCTCTTTCACTTCAACTGAAAAACTGTTTCTCATTATGGAGATATGTAAAGAAAAAATAATAAAATTTAAAGCGATAAAATTTTGGTTACTTAAAGGAGGATAAAGAGTTCATCCTGTATTAATGTTATTATTTAATATTACAATGAAGGTAAAAGAAGTCAAATCTAAAATTATTCATCAAGTTTTTAAACCGCTATTTCCCCTCCCGGTACGGTCTCCCGCGCTTCTGCCTCCTCCAAAAATACTCGGGAAGTTGGTTTTCGGATATTTAACATTTTAGCACCAGGAATGAAATTCGTATTATAAAATTTAAATTATTGGAGAGCCGCTCAAGGTTTACTCAAATTTTGAGGCATCCGCCCTTTTGGGTCTAATTTGACAGAAATTGTTATTGTTATATTACAATCCTCCGCTAACTTCATGCACAAATTGATTCCCTCTATGGTGAAGAGATATGTAGAATTTCAAAAATTTTATATCTCAAAATTTCTTCAAAAAGTCTTTTTATGCTTCAACTTTAGTTGTGGAAATGAAATTTAGACCGAGGACATTCTTCAGGGGGTGGGGAGAGAAAACCAAAAATTGCCAACTAATTTTACAATTTTACCAACAATTGACTTTTTTTTTTTTTTTTTTTGCTCAACGAAAATAAGATGTTAAATTCGATGTATGTCACAATCTTGTTAGTCTTCAAAACATTTGAAAATAGCTGTAATAATACTGCGCAAGTGGTCAAGTTTACCAACTTTACGCTAAAACTCCAAATTTACCAACTTTCCAAAAGCCAAGGGGGGAAGCTCCCCCTTCCCCCCTTTCGGTACGTCCCTGAGTGTCTCCAATTTACTTTATCGTGTGAGTTCATATTCACTGAATATGAGTGCAGTCAGGCTTCTCAAATTGTTCTCAAAGTTTGAATCATCCGTCCTTTTGAGTTAATTTTGACTCCGAGTTAATTAATCTCATTTTGGTTTCAAACCTATATGAAATATTATATTTGAGTTTTCCATGTCCATTTGGTGAGCTATGAAGAAAGTTACAAGATATTACATGGTTCAAAATCCGCTAAGGAAATTTTTTATGTTTCCAGCTCCATTGCACGAGGGGGGGGGGTTGACTGAAATTTATGTATATTGAATTATTGACGTTCTTGAGACTTAGTCCGTCATATCAAGCTATGAAGAAAAATTTTAAAATTTCGCGATAGTCTTTTGAGTTGAACTGAAAACCTTACAAAAATATGTTTAGAAATTTCCATGAACATTTTTTGAGCAAATTTTGAGCTGTTTTTTGATGCACCTACTTTTGCTACGAATTTGAGAAAGACGAAGACTGTAGTACAAGAGTTTCTATAAAATGGTCTGAAATTTAAAGACGTGGAATTCATCCCTTCCCAGATCTCTTCTCATAAAATCAGGTAAGCTGTAAATCTTAGTTCTTGAATCTTTTTTATGATCTTGTATAAATATCAAATGAGAAGGCTGAAATTTTGGCCAACTTGTAAATTCTAACGGTAAAAATGAATAAAACACAGTAGGTAAAGTTTTTCAAGATTCAATAGGTCAAAAAAAATTCTGTTTCTTATTATTAGAATTTATAAGTTTGCTAAAATTTCAGCATTTATATTTCATATTTATACCAGCAGATGGTAAAAATAATTCCAGATATTTTTTTTCAATTTGAAAAAATTAAACTTCTATTCGCTTGGTGTTTTCAAGTTTCGAGTTTGAAATTTAATTTTTCAAAGACTTCAAAAAAATGGAAATTTATATTTATCTAATATTCAGGAAACTTGTGTATATTTTTTTTAATGAAAATATTTTAGCGTCTTCCAGACAGAAGAAATTTTTTTTGCTAAATCAAACTCTTCGGAGGCTCTTAAAGCATCATTTATTAAGCCTTAATATACCTTATGCCGTAACATTTTAAATTCAACGAATTATTCGTCGAATAAAAAATCGCCAACCGAAGTTTCCAGTTTCACCTTGAGCTGATGTATAAACAGAGGTAAGTGGTAACAGAATATGATTCGACTTAGCGTATTTAATATCATTGCTCATCGAAATGTTTACACGTTTAAACGGGCCTGGCGGATTAATGATTTTTTATCTATTTAAATGATCGGTTAGGTTATCAACTCTCGATGGAAATTCTCAATCACAGACGGATGATTAATTTAAATACATTTCGAATGCGTGTTCAACTCAAAACTAATTTATTTTAGTCTAGATGACTCGACGATTTCCAACGTGTACTTTACTTTCTTGTACTGTTGGCGCGAAAATGCGTATACGCTTATGGGTGATTTGGAAATTAAATATTACTAATAGATGGTGTATTTTTTCAACATAAATACCTGTCAAATTAACCTCCAAGATGGCGAAAAAAACAAGGGAAGGAGATGAACTAGGATGGCTTTATGGCGATGATCCTGATATTTATGTTTCGTTGAGATTACTTGCCTGTGTTTTTGGGTATGCAAGTTGTGCGAGCTTTGATTAAGCGTTGAATGATGCTCTCGAAACATCATTCACAGTGGTTCTCATTATACTGTGTTCGAAGAGAAAACCGATTCAATTTATTACGAGGTTAATTTCTATACGAAATTAATTTCGAATGCTTGTCACATTATGTCATGTTCTTGAAACTATGTATCAAACATTACCGCCGCCAAGGTCTCGGAAATGAAAACACACGTAGGCAAACGAATACCTATACGGCGAGAAAAATTTATCAGACTCGATAGGAAAAAGTGAAAAAAAAGCATACAACGATAGGTTACGCGAAGAGCATGTTTTACTCGGACTCGTGTCATAAGCGCTAATTTGTTTGATAGATTTACGAGCGGGCTTCGTCGTCGGCTGTATGGATTCCGAAGCGGTTGATCTGACGTTTAACAAATACGCCTCATTTGTGATCGAAATTAATAATATTTCCCCTCTCGGCTGCGGGTGTTGGAATACGCGTATACGAGATGGAGAAAAAAAAATCAATTAAACTCGTTTTGTAATTTAGTTTCAGGTTGTGTGGAGTATTCGGCATCGCATGCTGAAGGAAGCGCGCGTGAGGTATGCGAGTGGCCGTTGATTTATGGGGTTTGCCCTCATAAATTCATCATGTTGAAGCGAATACCCTTCACCCTTCGTTCTATCCGAGATTGCTGATGGTGTTGCGGCGTTTGGTGACAAGAGGTTTCAAATCTTATAAATGCTCGGGTCTTGTGCGGTATAGGTGAAAGGGTGGTGGCGATTCGGATATGAGGAATTTTTCTTTCTACCGTGATAATGGAAATTTGTAAGAATATGTCTTCTTTTTCGGTGTAGATAACGTTCACGCCTATAAGGCGGTTTTGGGTGGGTACCCAGGTGTTAGGTGGATTGAAATGAGCTCTAAATAGATTACAATTTCATGGCTTTTGTTCCACGCTTTATCACGTACGTACAATTAATTTAGCTTTTATTGGTGACATGTGTTGTGAACGTTAACCAGATATGATCGCGATGACAGCATTCCTTAACGAGGTAGGCGGTGGATTTAAATTTTAAGTTTTGCTTCGTTTTTCCTCCCAAGGTGGGCGTAGATGAGCGAGAAAATCGCAAACAATTAAATCAAGGAATAGTTGCGGTATCGTATTGGTTTATTTTAATTTTTATGATTCAATATAAATTTTTATTCGTGACAGTCAAATTTCTATTTTGAACTTTTCTACCGTAAATTTAAGTTTAGTTGAAAATTATTTTGTATTTTTATCGATTAAATCCTTTATGGTTCAATGAAGTATCAGTGGCTATGGTTCCCTTTGCTATAATTGTTCCATCCAGTTTGAACTGAGCTTGTTGGGATGCATTAAAAATTGTTCATGATTATAGGGCCCTTCCTATTTATGGGCTCGTCACATAATCTCAGTCTGAAGAGAATGAGAGTAATATGCTCAAGATTTACAAATACCAACCTTTTTTAGTGATGAAAACACCTCTAAGATGAAATGAATAAGTGACTCACCAATTTATATTTCATGTTAGAATATTAAAATGCAATAAGCAAAAAATAAGGATAAGGTAAAATTTCAAAAAAATCATTCAACAAAGATACACACATTAAATCTTCATTTCTTTCTGAAACTAGTGAAACTTACTTATTACAATAACCTAAAAAAAATATCATTTTAGTTGCTAATGATTAGTTGACGGAGTTGTCAAAAACTATGTTTGGGCTAAGGTTACGAGTAATTTTTCTAGTCTATAGTTCAGCAGGTAAGAAATCAAACTGATGATTTTTATTAATTTAAAAAAAATCTTAGAATTGAATTTTATTATCGATCTCTTTTGTCTGTGTAGAGTGTTTTTGGTTTTTAAACTCTGTTTATTTGAACGTCTTTATTTATGAATTTTTTTAACTTCACAACTTTTCCCATTTTTTATTTTTTATTTTTTTTTGCATTTACCTCTTTTTTTTTTAATTCTTAGACTTTTTAAAATATTTGATACATCTTTCATATTCAAAATCCTTTGCTTAGATTTTCAAACAATTTTCATTTTAGAGTTTTATTCATTTTGGAATACATTTCTAAACGTTTTTTTTTCTTGGATATTTTTGCATTTTTGTACCTTTTTACATTTTCGAGCAATTTTTAATTTGTAGTAATTTCATTTTTTGGTTATTTTAAAGTTTTTGATGGGTATCTAGCTTGAATAGGAGTATGTAGAACAACTAAAAAAAATCATCATCATCAACAACAACAACAACAATAACATTTGATGAAATTTATTTTCACATAGTTATTTATTTGTTTATTTATATAATAAATCAGATTTATTTATTCTTTCGTTTGTTGATTCTTTCTTTTGTTTGTTTGTTTGTTTGCTTATTTATTTATTTATTTATTCAACTTCTCTAAGACTTCAAAATGATTAGGCACCCTTGAAAGAGCGGCAAAATAGACAAGATACTCCTTTGGCCCGAACATTCTAAAAAATTCAAAAATTTAAGTCCAAAAATTAAAATCTAAAAAAATTGTAAAATATTTTTAAAAATTTACTATAAAAGATCAAGAGTTATTAACGAAAAATTATTCAAAAATAATGCTCAAAAATTCAAAAAAAATTGTTCTTTTCTGACATTTTCTAATTTTGTACCTGTTTAAGTTATTGAACATTATTTTTGTTCTTTTTAACGAATTTTTTAATTTCTAGATTTAAAAAATTTTTGAACTTACTCAATTGCCTATAATAATATGTATTTGTGGAGTTCTCTTTTTGGAGTAAAAATACAATTTTTTTTTTAGTAGTGCTCAGACCTGAGTCAACTTGCTTTCTTTGTTCCCTTTTCGGCTGACCTACCTATTTCAGACGAAGTAACAACGTTCAAAAATAAAAAAATGAAAATTAATTTAATCTCCATTTTGTTGTTGTTGTTGTTGTTTTTTATTGTACATATAATGTATTTACGCTTAAACTAAAGGCTTCTATCATCTGCAAATAAATGTGTAGATATTGTGGAAAATGACAAAAAAATTTTATTTGACGAATTAATTCATAAATTTTTTTTTTAATTTTTTCAGTATTAAGGAAACATTAAAATTAATTTTTAGTTACATTTTAAGTAATTATTTTAATTATTGTGTGTTATGAAAATCATTCATGAGTGAATATCTATGTTCATAAGCATTATGATTGATGGCTTTAGCGAAAGAAGGTCCAAACTGCAATGTTAAATGAATAGCAGTTTGACCCCTTCTTCCGCTAAGTCGTTGAAAAATATTATTTTGAATTCATACTTCATTTAGTCAAATTTAATTTATTCAATCATTTCATTTTTATTATTTCATTCATTTATCAAAATTTTATTTCGCTCTTTTTGATCATGAAGGTAATTTATGTGAAGAGAAACCCAGCTAAGCTTTGTGGGTTCATGAATTTTTTAACATTGATGTCAAGTATAATTTTTCATTAGTGGAGAATTATTTAAAAAAAAAATTTTTCAATTTTTGTTTTTGATCCAACTTTTGATTTATTATTTTATTTTTCAGTTTATTACATAATTATTAATTTCTCATGATTATTAATTTTTTTTTTTAAATTGGATTTTTTATTTTATCATTTTTTGTTAAATTTTTGTATTGCTTCAATGATGAATTTCTCTATCACTTGGTCAAACCCTGCCTAACGTCTTCTCGTGAAGATACCAGTTCATTATAACTGCTTAAGAGGGGTTGAACTGTATCTAATTTACCATGAACAAGTATACGTACAAAATAAATATATACCTACGTGCTGACCATATGATAAGCGTAAAAAAACCAGAAGTAAATGAAAATAAAGCAATGATCCGACTCTTCCATGCACATCCACACAAAAAAGCAGAGTAGAGTTTGGTCGTGCAATTAAAATTTCTGTAATGAAAGAGAACTTGTAATCGATATCACCACGTTTCTTTAATTCTTCGCAATTATCGTATCACGTATTCCAAGTATATTTTTGCCCCTTTATCGGTGGAACTTTGAGAAACGAGCTTCGAAACTCGAACTATTTTCTTTCAATCGAGGCCTCGTTCGGCGCAGAATATTTCGCGAAAAATAAATAAAATCTCGACGGACGTCGACGCTAATACGCCCAACAACGCTGGCATCTCTGTACATAATATATTCAGCGCAAAATGAAGTCATCAATCAAAGCGTAAGTTCAATAGTTTGGATAAGTACGGAGGTTAACCCTTCTTTGGGAATAAATTCATCGCCAACTCATCGAAATTCTCGCAACGTTTTCCAAATGTTGACTTAATTGTTTCTTCAACCTAGCGTCAATTTTTTCGCGTAGAATGGCAATTGATGGTGAACCATTTACCGTGGTTTAATTCAACGCATACACGACACGGTAACATAATGTGAACGGTAGCTTTTTCCCAACCATGTCCTGTAACGAAACACCGTTTAAAAGATGCGTAACCATAGCGGCTAATTTAGGATGAAAAATTTGATAAGATATGGCCCATTATACGCGATGGCACCGGCACGACCTCTTCTATATGCTTTTCTTCACGACCGTAATAATTCGTACTATTATCAGCATTTATAAGCGTTTAAGATCGGTTAAATTAACGTTCAAAATTAATACCCACTCGCTTTCGGGTGTTACGCTGTGTACCGAAATTTCCAACGTTACGCGAATCGAACGCGTTGCGAATAGCTGAATTCAATTTTTATCGCGTAAAAAGCACAAAAGACGAATTAATTCGTTTATCCGATATTCGTACCGGTAATTTATTCGTTCGGTGGGGTATTTGCATAGCGTCGTGTTTTTATACCCTCGTCGGTATGCGAGTGTACTGTGTAAGTGTGTACGTTGCTTAATTATGCGATAAATGAACGCGTTACATAGGCAAAAAATCCCAATGAAATTCCTCGAAAGAGGGAGAAAATTAAAAGGATTTTTTTACCCATCATCTTCGATATAATGAAGCGAAAAAAATTTATAATTAACATTTTCAGTGTATTGAAATGAAAGAATTTTCTATCATTTTTTTTTTAAATTGATGCGAAAATATCCCTGTATAGTTTCGTACTTGAATGGAATTTTCTTTTCAAGATTAAGGTACATGTTAGAAATATATTCAGTTAGTCTATTTTTTAAATCGATCGTCAGTCCATTAACGTCATTTCATCTCTCCCCCTCCCCAATATGTTTTGCGCAATATTTAAAAATATTTGAGAAATTTAATTGCTTCCAATAACTTCAGAACGGAGCAAAGGGGGAAGGTGGGTTTCCCACCGGGCCCGAATTTTTTTGAGGGCCCAGGGACCGTCGAGACACCGCGACTTGACGCCTTGACACATCTGCGCTAAAAATCTGTCCTTACTACCTACACAACTTTTTTTTTTGCTCTTATGACTTTTCCTCCTGGGCCAGAATTTTCTCTGCACGGCCCTGAATTACTTTATTGAAAACATGAAAGGTATAACTCCCACTTTATTTGTTTTCTTTATTTGAGCTTTCAGAACATTTATTCTAATTAATTCGCTACTTTTTTAGCCGAGTTTTCAATAAAAATGATGACTATTACTGGTTATTTGATTTGGAAACAAGTCGTGTAAATCAGAGCCTCATACATTGGAATTTCAGATGATTTGTAAAAATGTGGCAAATGTCTAGACTTTTCACCTTTCATCAGGAGTGTAGCCAAGAAAGCAAGGTTGAGAATCCACACCCCATAAAATTTTTTTTTTTTTTAATTTCTCTACTAGATATATTATAAATATAAATATAAATATGGCGCTTAAGGAACGAAATAATTGTGAACTAACATTTAATGGTAATGTTAGTAATCATTATACCTAAGTATATTCACAATATAAATGGAAATTTAAATTGAAAATTAGATTTTATTTGGTAACTTTAATTGTAAATAAGTATTTTTTGTGTATGGGTGAAATTTAATTTAGAAAATTACCCCAATTACCCCTCTCGAAAAAATCACCTTCTCTTCAAATATTTTGACAGATCACTGAGAATTTTTATTCTCAAAAAAATTAACTCCCTCCCCACTCATCCACCGAGGATATGGCTCTGCTTTTCACATACTTTTTCAATACATTTTGCGGTTCAAAGGAGTAGGAATGAAAATCCTTCATCATTTAGTCACAGAGTGTTTCTTTATGAATACTTGGAGTTATTTTATTCAGATTTTTGAACCAACTCCAAATGGCATTTCACTAAAATTTCGAGGAAAATTAGAGGGATGCCGGAAGCCTTAAAATTTTTGATACTGGTGTCGTACGATGGAGTAGAATAAGAGCACCTTCATTTTTAATTTCAGTTTCTTGAATGAATTGGAAGATGAATCAGAACTAAATAAGACTTTTTAAGGAAGTGTTAAATTATGAAATTTCTTGATTCTCTCAAATCTCCTCATCAAATCCGCCTAAAAAGCTCACACTAGATATGTGCGATTAGTTGATGACTGAAATATGACCCCTTGAATTTATCGTCCCAGGAAAGTCAAACTTGGTATGTGGAGTTTGTGGGGGTCCGGTATATAAACCTTTAAATTTGGGTCAAAATGGGTCCAAAATAGTGGATGGCCAAAATGTGGGAAAGCTTGAGAACCCTGAAATAGCACAGATGTGATAAATATGGGCTTGTATGATTACTGATGATGATAAATATGTATCAGGGTTGGCCAGGATTTAAATCCTTGTGAATTAAAAATGCAAAAATTCTCAAAATTCGAATTTTTGATTCAAATCCACTCATATAACGAATTTTCGATTTTGAATTGGATTTAAAATCCCATTTTTTTTTAATTCTTTGCTTTAAATAATCCAAAAAATTTCCTGTTATGCGATCCAGTATCACTGTTTAGGTTGGGGTATCCATATGATTTACAGTAGAACTCATTTTTTATTTCTAATTCTAATTTTGTAATTAATTTTATAATAAAAACGTGTCAAAGTTCAGAATCATTATTTTTATTATTTTTTTTTTAGTTTTTTTCATTATCTTTATCCTTTTCTAAGATTTCGAATTTTGGATTTTAAATCCACTTTCTGAAAAGATTTTAGATTTTGGATTTGAAATCTGTTTTTGTAAAATATTTCGTATTTGAATTCCTTTTATCCCGAATTTCGTCCAATCCTGGTATGTATACTGTATTCCAAATTTAACTTAATGGCTTATTCAATTAGGCTGAAAATGGATTCAAAATGGCGTACAGTCAACATTTGAGTAAGACTCGAGGAGCCCGAATTACTAAAATTTTAGATAGTATAATTTATTCTAAACCCGCATTTTCACAGGTGATGTGGATGGAGGGAGGTTTGGTTATTACTCTCAAAATGTAGTGGGAGTAAATGAAAGTTCAAAAATTTCGGTTATGGTGTCATGTGACAAAGTGAGCCCATGTGACTACCATATTCAAATTCCAGCTTCCTATCTGTATCTAAAAAAAAAAAAAAATTGGAAACCAAACATATTTTTGTAAGGGGGAGGGGGGGGAGGGGGAAATCAAGTCCGAAAATTTCATCAGTCTTCTATAACTCCTTGTTAAATGTACCTATCTCGAAAACTTAAAATTTGTACTCATGTAGGGCTGTAGATAGAGTTTATTGAATATTATCTCGAATTTTTATCGAAATACATCCGAAATGGCGGATGTCTAAATTTGAAGAAGGATTTATAAAAGCATATAATCGATTAAATTTTATAAATATGAACTTTATATGATTTCTTTTTGTCTTTTAATATTAATTAATGTTATTTTAAATAAAAATTAAATTTTAAATATAAATTAAATAAAGATTATTTTTTATTTATTCATTCATTCTATTATTGAATTAAAATACAAATTATTATGCTGCCTTAGTACAAATAAATTGCAGCTATTTAATTATTAATCATTGAGCAGAATATACTTAAAATCTAACTTTATCTTTAAATTATGTTTTTAATAAACAAATAAAAATCATTTTGCCGAATTCATGAATTAAAACAGATGATCAAGGAATAATGGAAGTTAGAGCGAAGCGAGTCTATCTATCAACATTGAAAAAATTAAACTGTTTATAAAATTCCCTCGCAGTTCAAGGTTTTATGTGACGAAGTATGTTCAAGTTACTAACGTATTCAAATTTCAGTCTTCTAAGAAAATTCGAAGAGGCACTTCAAGTCAGGAAATTTCACGACTAGTCTATTATCCCTTCACCAGATGTACATACAGTGTTCAAATTTCGTAATATGAAAATGGCATTCTAAATCATAGGTCAAATTGTACCAGGTCCAATGTCCATAGCATGAGGGGTCTTTTAATACAAAAGTACCAAGCAACAAAAAAAAAAATTCAAAGCCCCCTCTAGGATTTGCTTAACCTACCTAAAATGACGAGCTAGCTACGAACCTGAATTAGGCCAAAAATAGCGTGTGAATCAAAATTTGGTGAATATTTGAGGGTCCTCGATCATCTAAGGCACCCGTAAATATGGGTATAATGGATCCGCCATTTTGAATCAAACATCTGTTTTGTGTTTCCTTTTCCTTGATATCAGCTGTGAACTGATATAATGAAATGAAATGATTTTCTTGCTTTTTAAAAATATTTTTCCGCGTTTATTAATGAAAGTTATTTATTTATAATTCTCCAGCTTTTTAAAAGTATTTTCCACGTTTTAATTTATAATGATTGGATGTTCAAAAATATGTGGTTGACTTACTACATCCTTAATCAATTTCAGTATACTTTTTTCTTCTTCATAATTTTAAAATATTCAAATACTCTAAGAATATCATTAATTACAATTGAATTAAAATAATTAATTACAACGCATGTAATGTAGTGACTGTGATAACTGATGAGATTTGTGTACATTTTGATTTGAACCAATATGGCGGACCCATTTTACCTGTTATTGTGGGCATTCTACGATCATCTAAAATCCACTGAGTTTATGCTCATATTATTTTGGTATGCTATAACTATCACATATCCTAAGTTCAACTTTTCAAGTACGTTTGAGAGAGATAGGTATGGAATTTCCAACCTTGGCACTGAGTATTAATGTAAGTAGGTAAGCGATATTATGTATAAGGTGTAAGCCAAAACATGCCCTATTAAAAACTCAGCTCCCGTCATATGACATGGCTGCTTAGATTTTTTTTCTTCATTCGAAATATTTCACGTAGCTATTACGATTTCTTCGTTTGTCCTATTGTACACAATGTGAAGGAGAAAGGAAAAAGTAAAAATATCGATCATCAACTTCTATAAAATTAATGGTATTTAAATGAAAGCCAACTAATGAACTTTTTTTCGCGTTAACGACAAAAAAGTTGATATTTTATAGGGGGCGAGAAAGTCGACTTTTCGCGGTTTTCATGCTTTATAAAATTTCTAAAGAAAGAATTAATCTCCATTAAGCGTTTTTTTTTTCTATCTTTTTATAATATTCGCTAATTTTTTTTTCTTCGAATTCGCAATTAAGCTGGTAAATGATGAAAATTACGTTTTTCACGCGAAAGGGGGATAATAATGTATTTCCAGATTTTTAAAATCATCACCTCGAAACAAGCTGTGTCTCTTTGAAGCAGTGAAAAAAAATTTCGCGAGGGGAGAATTTAATTAGCTATTAAAACGAGCCGGTTTGACGGTTTGTTCGGGTAACCCTGTGCGATACGGCCATATCGGGTATAGTTGTTAATTAAAAATGGGCCGTGCTGTATAAATTCTTGACAACATTAACCGCGAAATTTAAATACCTCTAGGTTTTAGTCACGCCTGCTATTGTCGAGATGTATGTATATATGCTATATGGGACGTATTGAGAAAAAATATGGGAGTAGAAGAGTAGAGGGGTGAGTTGAAGTTTGAAAATTGTCACTTGTTTATCATCTATATTTATGTAAATTACTCATATACTAGTACGTGTAAGCGAACAAAACGTCCTCCATTCGAAGCATGAACCAATCAAGTTTTTGTGTAGCGACAATGTCAAAAGAAATACCGCTTTATCGCTGACGTTAATTTATTTCCTCGGCTTGTGAACTAATTGCGGTTTGTTTGGGTTTTAATGGCTCTCAGCTTTGTTTTTTTTTTCTTATCCAAATCGAAACGAGGTATTTTTTTGGTCTGGCGATGGAAGATGAAAATTTCGAAGGGGGGATTAGAATGAGTTTACCAGAGATTTCCGCCGCTGCACACGCGACGAGGTTTTTTGTCGGCGTTGGTGGAACGCAGGTGATAACCGCGGATAGGATGGAATGATGAATCTATAGCGGGCTTCTGCCAAAAATGGCGCTGTCGCGTTAAAATGCGGAACAAATTTTCCATAAACCGGCTCGCATCGGGCGACTTATCTTTTATTATAACGATGATAAATTTCGCCGCGCGGCTGTATAATGTGAAATCATAATTCGCATGACGATTTGGATCAGCTGCGCGCATGCGTGGTATACGCGAGCACATGTGCATGAGACCGAGGGTGGGTGGCTTTAGTTTCGAACCTTTTCGCCAAATGACCGTGAATTACCGAACAAATAGGTTGAAATCGTTAAAGACCTTTTCTATTGTCAACTTCGACTTTTTGAAGAGACCTCCGAAGAAGCCGAATCGGGTGTTTTTTGATTCACTATAAAGAAACGCGACGATTTACGAAGCCGAATAAAAGAGTTTGATGAAATTACTACCTTCGGATTTTCTCGACCGTCATTCAATGGAAAAATTACACCGCGAAGGTTACGATAAGCGAGGCTGTAGGGTGAAGGGATGGAGGAGTATATGATGTTATCGTGGGTATTGGAGAATTTTTGATGATTCGTGTTTTCGTGCAAGTGATTCTCTGTATGTGAATTTCACTTTTTCAACTTTATTAGAGTTGTTTATCTCCGTAGATTTGATGAAGAAATCCATACCTTGTGGTGAGCTTTCAACCTAGTGGAATTTTTAGAGTCGTTGAAGTCGTAATGAACAAACAAGAGAGTCATGGAAGTGGTCTCGTGTATTTAGCCATTAATTCGTAAAATTTTAGAACTGTGTTTTATTAAATAATTCACGCTTCATCTATTATTTTTTTCACCAAATATCATTTTTTTTAAATTCAAAATTTTGTAAGCTATCAGGTCATTTACTCTAGTTGCAATTTGATTATCTCGAATGATAACTGATGAATTTAAACTTTAAAGGGAGTAATTTGCCAGGCCCGTAGCCAAAGGGGAGTTTTGGAGGGAGAGGGGTGGGAGCCCCTATGAGCTCAATTTCTTGAATATTTGAATATTGTTAAATCGTATAATTCTTTTATAATAGCAGTCGTCTCGTAAATTTATGATGAGATATATTTCTTAAATTAAAAAAAAAAATATATATATATATAATCAATTGATTATTATGACTACTGAAATATTGCTACGAATCATTATAAAAAAAGTGTTTATATTCTTAAATTATGTCGTGAATTACATTCGTAAATTTCTTGTGCATTAGACCCCCCCTTTCCCTCCATTACATTGGCTGTAAACCTTCAAAACATGTGTTTGAAAATTATTTTCTAAACCTATTTCATTGAAATATCCTACCTGCACCTCTGGAATAGGCAAGTTGATTCTTTTATTCATTAATTTGTAAAAATTAGGAAGTTGAAAATGTATTAAAAGCGTTTCAACCTAGAGCTCAATTTTTTTTTTTGCTTTGACCAAGATCTTCTGTATATAGTAATAATTTAGTGATTGTAGGTTCGAGGTGTGATCCCTCGAAGATCAAATGTCAGCAATTAAGAAAAATACCGAAGTGTTTTCTCAATATAAAATTTTTTTACATGAAGTTAAGCTGTGGACAGCACGGATAGAAAAAAAAAAGAAAAATAAATTTATAAATTTTATATTAATTTTTCGCATTTACTCAATTTTATTGAGCATTGAATTTTTGAAATGAAATTTTATATATTTTTAATTTTTCATGAGTAATGTAAAATAATGAAAAAAAAAATGAATTTCTATTTGAATTTTTTTTTTTTTTTTTTTTTTTATAGTAGTGCCATGTACTGCCGCTTAGGCCAGAGGCACGATTTAGATTGATATTAGATGCTGGTGAAGAGATTTATTTGGCGGATATATTGTATGAGTGGGCGAAGAGCCATTGGGTTATTGTTTAGGAGATCTGCTAGTGTGATAGGGCTTTGGTATCATGCATGGACAAAATTCTCAAATTTCTAATAAACGTTAAACTATTAAAAAAATGTACAAATAAAACTTACTTGTTGGTCTTGATTACGGAAGACGCCAGTATAAAATAAAATTAGTGTTATCAACAGTATTATTTCTACTAGTGTTGAGTTCGTCGTGAGTGGCAGAGCTCAAAACCGTAACCAAAGGGGGAGAAGGTTGGGTTTAGAACTTCCAGTGACCTTTTCTTTTAATAATATCGTTAGTAGATATATTATGTATATAAATAAGGTACTTATGGAACGAAATATATCATTTACGTTCAACGGTAACGTGCATAATTATTATGTACTTTCATTATAAATGGGAAAGTAAATTTAAAATCGCAACTTTGATTGTAAATAAATATTTTTTTGTAGATGAGTAAAAATTTAATTAAGAAAAAAAATTATTTCTTTTCATACTATTTTGACTGAGAATAGAAAATTTATATTCTCAATTCCCTCTACCCCACATCCGCCCTTCATATATTCATGCATTCTGGCCAGGTGTGTTTTTTAGTTTTTTTTAGAAAAAATGAAAAGTGAATAATTTTTGTGATGAAATAAAAATTTATTAGGTACAAAAGTAATTTTGAAAATTTAATTATATTAATAAAAAATTTAAAAATCTCAAATTATAAACGCAGGATTCATCAGAAATGGAAATATAATTCCTTGAATGTAGCTCTAAATGGGTGCGAAGTGATGGACTGCTGATATCAGACGAATGCTTGATGATGTCAAAACACTCAAATTTGATGAATACAAATTTTATCCTATTTTTATGAATTTGAGAAAAAACGTTCAAAATGTAATCATTCATGGTCACCGCTGAAAATTATAAAATTTTAATTGTTTGAAAGATCGTTTTGCAATTCAGAAAAATGTAATTTTTTGAGAATTATTCATCATATTTTCGGAGTTGCACAAACTTGGGCGGAATTGCCCATTAAAATAGGCCTTATTGTGAAAGTTGGCCAAATGAAATAAGTTGTCCAAACTTGGACATTCTAATAGCCAAAAATTCCAAATGTTCACTTTGGAAAGAAATTTAGATATAGAAAAAAATATCTAAAAATCAAAAATTGTTCAAAAATAAAAAATATTCAAAAGTATTACTGGAAAAAATCCAAAAATGAAAATTTGTTTGATATGAAGGTATTCTACCCAAGTTAAAAATTGAAAATAATCTAAAAATTAAAAGTTCAAAAATGGAAAAAATCGAAGTAAGTCGAAAAATTAAAAAAACTTCAATGAAAATAAAAAAAAACGTTACAAAAATAACAACATGTGCAAAAATGAAAACACACTCAATGAAAAATTATTTAAAAGTTATACAAATTATCTGACAACGAACACAAAGTGAAGAAAAAAATATTTTAAAAATAAAAAATGTACAAAATTTCAAAACTATTGAAAATTAAAAATGGAAAAAAATCTGTGAGTTGAAAATTCCCCCTCCCCTCCAAAAAAACATGAAAACGGAAAGTTCCAACGATTTATAAACGGGAAAAATGTGTACAAAAATTTCCTTAAAAATTAGTTCCAAGAAAAAAAAAATTATGAAAAAAAAAAATACTCTCAGGTTATTAATGAGACAAATATATTCATGTTTTTTCCTGAGGTCTCAACGGGCCTTTGAAAAAAGTCCGGCTTTGTAACAATATGTTTTTTCCCTATCCAACCATATACAGCTCTTAAAGGCTATTCTAATCGCTTCTCTTTTTCTCTAAATTTTTGCACGAGGTTGAAGTTTCGAATACTTTCAATATGAAACCAAAATGGAGGAATTTTACGTTTTTTTTTAGCCATGTCTCATTTTTTATAGTAATTTCTGAAAGTTGATTCACCATTTTGTATTAGTTCGAGGTCGACCGAAAATCAAAGAATAGTGGTTCAGTTACGACAAAAACCTGATAATCCTTAACAATCTTATTTTGAAAGATAAAATCTACCTGACTCGTTCTGGAAAAATTCTTAAGTCACTCTTAAATTCTTTTCATCATAAATAAAAAAAAAAAATAAATAAATAAATAGATAAATAAATAAAAAAAAAACTAAAAAGCGAAACTAAAACAGATTAATATTATACTTGAATAATTTCTCTTTTCAGAAACGTATAAAAGTTACAATCTTATTGTACTCTTATGAGTTTTCATTTAATCTTCTTCCGATAAAAAAATCTTAATTTCGCTCGACAAAAGTTTACCTTTCGTCGTAATACTCGGCGAAAAAAATTCCTGTGAAAAAATCCCAGCGGTGCTTTTTATCCTTTTCAACAGGCTTTTCGCGTTCGACTGAAATTTTTACGAAGCGCTTTTCACTATCATAACGTTGAAAATAATATCTAAAAGAAACAACTGTATAAGTATTACATCAGGTATATATAACTTGAGCAAAGAAACTCGTTAGAAGAAAATCGTAGTTGGCCCAGGTATAAGGGTCATATTAAATTCCACACACGATCAATGATAAGCGCCTATAATAAGCGACGGTGCAGCGCGATAAATAATTTGGGACAAGGTCATCGCGTGGAATTTTTTCTGGAAAAAACTATACCAACGCGGTTGACGCAGTGGCAAAACTCGTGAAAATGAAATTTTTACTATCGGAGGTGCTCTGTTGATTCGAAACGTATAAAGGGGGAATTAATTTTTTAATGATTAATGAACGTCGGGGGTTCGCGTAACGTCTGAATGTAAAATAAACACGATCGAGCTGGGCTCGTGTGAGAAACTGAGTCAGTAAAGCGAGTCAACAGAATTTAAATCGGAAGGGACGTGGTCGTCGGCGTGCTACTAGCTTGCGAGACAAGAGATTCGTTACAGACGCGCGTATTAAAGCTGCCAAGGGAAGGGGGAATGGCATTTAGGTCGTTATCTTTGCACGTTAATCATTTATCAAAAGCGATCGACCAAGTTTTTCGATTCGTTCGTATCTATTGTGGGTTTTCCGAACGACAAAGTACCCCAAGTTTCCAACCGGAGGGACCCAATTCGTATGCTCTTTGTAACTCGAGTGACATCCTATTAATGCCGAACAGGGGTGAAATGAGCAGTTTCCATGGTTCGCGGATTCGATGATTTTTCAAGTTTAATTAAAAATTTCGCACTCGCGTGCATCACGTTTGAATGTGGTGCCGTTGGTCGGAAACTCGACGATGGCGATTTCGTCGTATCGATTTATTTTTCGTTCGCCTTTGGCTAACGAACAGTTTCCACTTTTCATTTTCGTAGTTGCGAAGTAAAGGTCTTATTAGCGATTTCATTCTTTGATTACGTTTACTTACAGCAGTCGCACTCGGCCAAGAGGAAAGTTTTAGGTAGCGTGGAGAGCCCTTAGGCCTTTACAGATCTCATTTCCTTTAGCACTTTCGCCAATTTCCATCTGGCCAACTTTCCGGGTACCTGTTTAATCTGCTTTTCGAGAAACAATTTAATTCTATTTGCCATGGTTTTCGCTTTCGATGAGTCTGATTCGGAGATCCATTGGGTACTGATTTGTAACTAATGATTTGGCGAGGTTTTGATTTAATTTTTCTATATGGCAGGTGTACATAAAAGGGGTAGCATCTGATAGAATTATTCATAATTTACTGAAAATGAAACACTGAACTCGATTCGAATAATTTTGCAATTTTAATGGTGTTCCAATGGTACGTGAGTGAAGTTGATAACGATAACATAAAAACGCGAGTGTTTAAATCTTACCTGGAATTTCAGAAAAATCTTGTTTTTTTCGAAAGATGAGGGAGGGTGATCTCAGTAATTACTGAATGATTAAAAGGACGTCAGAAACATTTTAGCCTTCTAACTTAATTTTTAAATACGCCCAAAAAAGTAAAAAAAAAAATGCTTCGAACAGTTAAAGATTTTTCTCGTTCCAAATTTATATTTTGTCATCCAAGGACTGAAAAAATTCTAGGTGTTAATGTTTCTTGAATTTGAAAGTCTAAAGCGTTTTTTAATTTTTTGTATAAGCAACAAGTTGTGCTCTATGGTGGGCCTAACTTGAACTATTTCGCATCTAAGAGAAAGAAATTTTAAAGCTCCTTAATTTTGAAAAAATTGGCGACTAAAATTTTTTCATTCTTTCCATAACAAAATATAATTTTTGCACCTTGAAATAATTTTTACTTTACTTTTCTTTACTTTTCTTCATTAACGTGCCGTGTACTGCAACAAAGGCCAGAGGCACGGAGAAATTGGGGAAGACTAAATGAGGGCGAACAAAATTTCATCATACTAATATAGAAAGTATGTCCGCAAAAAATTTTTAATTCCCGCTCACAGAATATTAAAAAAAACTCATTCTAATTAAATTTTTAAAAGAAAACTTGAGAGATGGCTGATTGCTGGTGCGTTTTACACGGCGCAACATTGTCTCACATTGTGATTAACTTTCTTATTTCATAGTTTTATATAGTTTTATTTTTAAAGTTTAAATGTTTATTCTTATTTTATTTATTAAATTATTCTTATTGTTCAACTTGAAATTTTTATTTCATTTTATTTTTTTATTTTTTATTCGTTAATATCTATTTATTTATTTATTTATTTATTCATTTATTTATTTATCTATTTTATCTATTATTATTATTATTTTTTATTTTTTTAAAGACATTGAAATGACTGTATAGAGTACCCTACAAATAAATTTTATCTATCTATCTAGGTGGGAAGTGGTTTTAAGGAAGCGAAACACGATATCTGTTGTCTCTTCGCTGTTTCAAAGGAGTTCCGGGAGAGTGGAGGGGAAGTGAAAAATTTTTAAATGTCACAAAAATATTATTTTTTTTAATTTAAAAATCCCCAAAACTTTGCCTCCCGCCCTTCATGTAGGGGGGCTGGCAGCATGTAGGTTCATCGGAAAGAGGGGCAAAAATTGAGTTGGATAGCTGAAATTTTAATGACATATTTTTGAGGTCATTTAGCAAATATTGTGACTCACTCTCTTCACTTTCCAAAAATTCGACATTCGCCCCACCCTAGCTTTTGGCATCAACCCCCCCCCCTCTTTTGGCTGTATAGTGCCTGCAAAATAAAAATCAGGAGTATCATGTCTCTTGATGAATGCAAAAGACTTCAAAACATATTCATACTATGCGCGTGATCTATGAATTACCCATTTATCATTTATTTTTGAAAATACGCAAAATTTATTGATTGAAAGTAAGCCTGTACTAATTGAAGAGACAAAGTCTCTCTATGTCGTTTTCGCAAAGGCCATGCAAAAATCACCCATTCGTATCTCCTCGACAAAAATCCTCAACCTATCTGTTCTAGTTGCTCTGTTCCAATCACCATTCACCATATCCTCATTGACCGCCCAAAATACCACTATCAACGATCTGCACATAATCTTCCCACATCACTAATCAATCTTCTCGGCAATATTCCTTCATAACACCGGTCTTCTCCCTCAACTTAAGTTCTCAGTTCCATCTGTGCCTCTAGCCTATGTTGCAGCTTATGGCACGTTAATGGAGTAAAACAAAAACGAAAACGAAATTTTTCAAAAAATTCACTTCCATTTTTTTTTTATACTCTAGAGTACAAAACGTAAAAATTTGAAATTGCCTAAAAATAATTTTTTTTTGAGAATTTCCAATTATTTATAACTTTGGCGTTCATCTTTGGTCACGTGACCATCAAGTTCGAGAAGTGATTTTTTTTTCAAATTTTCTAGGCATCATTTAGGAACAATTAAAAGTATTGATGAAATATTTCTATGAATAAATCGAGGCAGCCAACCATAATTAATATTATAATAGATGAAAAATGATCTTATAAAAGGATTTCCAACAATAAAACAATTTATTGAAATCATAAATCCAATAAAAATTTCAATAGTTATAAAAATAGAGATTAATGAACCAAAATTTCATCATAAATAAATGTTCTCCAGAAGTTACCGGTTATAATTATCGCTGGTGAGCGATGGGATGTGCCATCTTTGAGGGTGTTTTGCTCTTTGGGGCTCCTGAAAATTCGTCAGCTTCATTTGGCTACTGTGCTACTTTTTTTCACAGGTATCGTAAGGCCTTTGGTTTCGTTGCCGAGGATGTGCCACCCGAGATGCCTTTACGGGTGGGGTGGTGTAGCCTAATTGGCAGAGAATGCGGTCTCAGTTTCAAGATATTTGAAGGCAAAGTATTATAATGATCTGCCAGTAGAATTGAAAAATGCTAGTGTGATTATATTTAAGAATGCTGTCTGCGAATACGCATGGTCTTGTTTGGGTGGATGAATATTAGGATGGACTGACAAAAAAATGTTCCTCAATTTTGATCAAATTTCAGGAGGTGGTTTACTTTGAGTTGAAAGTCCCCTATATAAAATTTCAGAACCCACGGACCGTTCGGGGTCCTCAAAGTAAGGTCATTTTTGAAAAAAAGTGGGTTTTTGCCTCTGTAGCCTCCGAATTGATACAGCTATAACCACACAGGGCTAGAAAGGTGCAATTTGAGTTTTTACATCTCCTTAGCACATCGGCTGATCGATTGGAGGTCATCTTGATCGCCCTACCTAGGGGTTGAAAAGTTGCAGGTTGACGATTTTTGCATAAAAATTTCTCAAAGATTTTGCTTTTTCGTATATTTTTTGCCGTTTTGATGGGAACAATGTATGAATACGTCTGTTAGAATGAAAGTCATGTGAAATGAAAATTTTCTTAGACCATTTAGTATTTAACATAGACCGCGCTAACTAATGGAAAATCACGTTATCAGTGGCCCCAACATATGAGTGATTCTATAAGCGATTCAGTTCCAAACAAATTGAATTATCAGTGATTATCAAGATTTTTTTCCCGGGTTTTTTGGGGGTTTTTATTTTATTAATGTTGAAAATGTGTTAAAATGAATTAATGAATATGACTTTTGAAACCTGCATTGCTTGTGGTGATCGAGATTCGACGATTTCAAGGTTTAAGTAAGTATTTATGGCTTTTATGCTTTATTTCGCAGTCAATGTGTTTTACATGCTTCCTAAAGAAAAAGATGCGAGGGAAAGATGGCTTATGAATTGTGATGTACTGCCACCATACGAATTCTCAAAATCTGCAAAAATATGTGCCCTGCACTTTGCAGAAGAGGCATTCTCTACCCCGAAAACAGAAACAGTTCGTCGAAGAAGGTTACGGAAGAATGCAGAACCCAGTTTTCGAGTAGAGTTTGCATGGTATTTCTTTATTTAGTTGAAACAGAACGCAATGGGTTAGTGATTTCTAAAGTCCAAAAAAAAATTTAATTCAAGTCAAATGAGATCTTTTGAAAACATATGAGTGAAACTAAATAAAGAAATACCATGCAAACTCTACTCGAAAACTGGGTTCTGCATTCTTCCCTAACCTTTTTCGATGAACTGTTTCAACGTAATAGAAATCACTGAGTCATAGGAAAAATTATTTTTTTACACATAAAAGAGTAATTTGGTAAAAGAATCACGAAAAGGATTATTTAAAAAGTTAATAATCATGTATTCATTTCATATAGCTAATAAAATTATTGATAAATTGTGTTTGTTTGGAACTGAATCGCTTATAGAATCATCCATATGTTGGGACCAGGTTCTTATCAGTTAGCGCGGTCTATGTTAATACTAAATGGTCTAAGAAAATTTTACAATGCAGTGTTGCCAATTTTTGGTTTTATGCCCAAAATCGATCTAAAACGTTGCAAAAAAAATTTAATTCCTTATGTTGAGATTTCAATTTTTTTTTCAATTTTCATAATACAGTGTTACCAACTTCTTTTTACCTTTTTTTTGTGTGAAAAAAATTGGTGTTATACTTCATAGAAGAAGCGAGAAGAAATGAAAATACCTTTGTATTGTACAATATAACATTTATAAGGCGATCAATATGGCCTCCAATCGATCTGCCGATGGGTTAGGGAGATGTAAAAACTCAAATTGCACCTTTTTACCCCTGTGTAGTTATGATTATGTATTGGTCCGGAGGCTACAGAGGAGAAGAACCATGTTTTTTTCGAAAATGACCCTACTTTGAGGACCTCTATCTCTCCGCCAAATGTTCCGTGGGTTCTGAAATTTCGTGTGGGGGACTTTCAGCTCAAAGCAAACCACCTCCTGAAATTTGATCAAAATTGAAGAATTTTTTTTTTCACTCCATACTAATGAATATGCCTGATTTGTTTGGTTGGCTGACCGAATGTAGTTATCTTTTTGCCTCTTCTCCTTATATATGTTTATTTCTTGTTTTTATTTTATTTTTTTGTTTAGTTTTATTTATTTTTTTTTATTGACAGCTGAGCAAAATGTTTAATGTGAATAAAATAATGATCTGTATGTCTCTCTGTACTTTTTTCTCTGTATTTCTCAAAAAAAAACATTTCTATTTGGGACTTAATGAGTCAAGTTAGTTAATGATCTGAACTGTATGTATTAAGAAAACTCTCAACGTATTTATCTTGGTATCTAGGAACCCAAATTTTTGTTCCTTCAAGACCTTGATCCAAAGTATTTTTATGTGTTCAAAAAAAAAAAAAATGAAGTAGTTAAATTTTAAAATATAACCTAGTATCAAGTTTCCAGACGACACTAGTGCAACTACTGGGCTAGATGTCTCAATAGCTGTGCCATTCAAAGGAATTTTCCAGGCGCCAGTAGGCCATAACTTTATTCGAGCTTAGCTTTGACGGCAAATCTATACAAAAAACGTACATAAAGATGAAATAATATTGAATAGAATTCATTAGCAAAAAAAAAGCCACACTTTCGTGTTCCATCGCCTGTATTAGCATACAGCTCTGTGCCAAAATACACGCGTGTTTCGATTCCTTTATTATAAAGAAGAAAAAACAAAACACTACAAAAAAATACCGTACCTCGGATACGATGGTCAGATAAAATCGGAATGTTAATAGTTAAAGAGTATTCCGATGTGTGGTAGATATGTTGTTATTATTATAATGTATAGTGTCCAAAGAGGTGCGATTAGCGGGTGTATTAGGCGTGTCCGAAGCAATTAGTGATCTTTGTGTCTAGAACTGTCGGCGGCTCGCTGATTACAAGCTCTGACACGTCTACGTTGTCGGCAGGCCTTCTACGGCACACGCCCCGTAAACAAGTACAATCGTATCATCAACATAGCCGCCTATCTATACACACGAAAAAAATACCAGTCTTTGCTTCGCGCCGCATATCCCTGAAAAAAATACCGTACGAAATTTTGTCCTCCATCGTCGCGTACAGCGGAATACGGAAGCCCGGATAATTAATTTTCACCGATGAATTATTCCCATCGCGATAAATACCGCCGATGCGATCGAAACAGGTGAGATACGACACGTCAAGAAGCCGCCGCAACACGTACGAATTAAAACAGGCGACTCCGCGTGTAACGAACAAACCCGAACAGACAAATAAATCGAATCGCTATTCCTAGGTGTTTTACAGAAGCGGTAACCCGCTGCTTTAAATGTAATCCGATTATAAAAGTAAGCTGTCCGGCTACCGCTAAGCAACGTTTTTTCCACTTTAATATCCAATTCTACGTCCCGGTCCGGCCATACGTAAAAGTTACTTTATTAAAGTGACTACGCACAGCCTGTTCAATAATATCGTAGTTGATTTCTTCTCCAACGGGTGAAAAGGAAAGTTGAATAAATGGTGCTTTATCGTTGCTTAAATTGCGTTCGTCTTGAGTGGGCGAAATTTTTCGTATTTTTTTTTTCATCATCTCTGTCACGCTTTGCATTCTTCGCAAATTTTCTCTGTTTTCCATATTCATTTTAAATATTCAGAGTTCAAAGGGATTTTTGGTTTTTTATTATTTCTTTTTTCATTTAATTTATATAATGTGTTGTAAGCCTGTAACGAAAATTGAGAACCATGGCTTTGGCTTAAAGCAATTTTTTTCACAATTTTTCTCCATTATTTTCTTTCATTATTTTCGCTACGAATTGAAAATATTTTTTTTAGTTTTTTACTCAGCTTTCAGCCTTTTTTAAGCCCGATTGGCGATCTAAGACGCATATTCGTAATTTTCCATCAAAGTAAAGTATAATTAATGACGGAAATGATTGGTAATCAAGACAATCGATATTCAGTTTTATCGGTTATTGAAATAATTTAGAGCCAAATATAATCGAAAATCGAAATAATGTTGGTGACAACAATAATTGTTAATCAAAGTTATCAAAATAATTGACTATCGATAATCAATATAAATTGTGATCAAAATAATTTTTTTTTTTTTTTTTTATTATTGCATGTATCTGCAAAGTGCCCCCTCGTAATTGGCCTATAAAGGCTGTGAAGGGGGCACTCAAATATGTATAAATAAATAAATAAATAAATAAATAATCGAAATGGTTGTATTCAATACATTCGATAATTGTAATAATCGTTGATCAAATTGAACTATAAATGATGATTGAAATGATTGATAATTAAAGTGATCATCGACAATCAAAATGACTAGTGATCAAAATGATCGAGTATCGAATAATTGATGTTCAAAATAAACTTTTAATTCATGATGGAATTATTTGATAATCAGAATAATGGAAATGACTGAAATAATCGATAATCTGTTTAATCGATTATCGAAATAATTGATAATTGAGAGTCAAATGATATATGCCAATCACTTTTCAAGCATCAGTGTTGTCGTATACGAAAATTTAAATTTAAAAAGTTGTATTTGGTCACCAACATACCTTTTTTTTTTTTTTTTTTTTTTTTTTTATTATTATTATTATTATTAAATTATTTATCATTTTTTTTATTACAAACATCAAATACTACAGTGAGAATGTGGTGTGGCCTACCAAAAGGAAAGCGGCCAGCTGCCACTATGAAACAATTATTATAATGAAGCACATTTAAAAAACAAAAAAAAATAATAATAAACATAAAAAATAAAAAAGGAAATGCATTGAATAGTATTTATGAAAGAGGTTGGGGGAACCGCAGCTCACTACTACTGCCTTCTACCTTACATACAAAGTTTGACTTTTCTAGGTAGATTTGGTGAAAAGATATGGAAGATTCATGAGATTTTTTGTACTAATCTCCCCTCCAAAAGCCGTTTTTTACTCTAACTCCCCTCCAAATTCACTTGAGCCCATTGTATCATATCATCCCGCATTGAAAATTTTTCGTACTTTTATGTCATTCCATCACATTTTGAGGTCGATAACCCCTCCTTCTCCCCTCCAATATCATGTGTGAAGGTGAATTTGGGGTTCATAGTAATTACATTTTACTAATTTGAGGCGCTTCACTTCACTCAAATTTTGATAATACGCTATTTTAAATGCATTTCGATTCAAATTCAAGAAATCATATTCTGGGCACCAACTAATCTTACATACAAAGTTTATCTTTTCTAGATGGATTTAACGAGAAGGTATGGAAGATTCAAAAAATTTTGTGATTCAAAATTTTCTCAAAAAATTATTTTCTGCTTCAACTCCCCTACAATGCATTTGAGAAGCGGAAATTTTAATGTGTTGGTGTCCGTGACTCACTTTTTCATATGAAATCAAAAACTAAATTTTTAATCGTTTAGCCCCCTCCCCCCCGCTCCCTCAAAATTCGACTGATCCGCCATTTTGAAGTGTATCGAAAAAACAAAAAGAGTACCTTTTTTGCATTTTTAAGAAGAGTCTCTCACCAAATTTTGAGCGAATTTCACCAATACCCGCAGGCGCAACGCTTGAGGGAAAAATAAATACATGTATACCAAAAAGTTGGGCATTTGACAGATGATTACAATTGGTCAGAAACACAAAAATTTGAAGACACCAAGTTCCATCGACCACCCTTTCGAAATCAGGTAGGCTGTTAGAGTTATCGTTTTTATTAAAAACTCAGCTAAAAATAAATAAAAAATAACATCGAATTAACAATAGCAAACTTCGATTTTCGAGTAAAATCGATTAAAAATGTACATATGTTTCGAAAAATTACATAACCATGAATCAGACATGAAGCTCCACCTCCACCATGTACAATCGCGTTAATTATGATTATCAGGTAAGATTTTAAAATTCTCCTGCCCCCGGCATTACACCCTATCAGCGTGTAAGAATCGTGTACGCAATTACAAAACGCAATTACATATCCGGCGGTACTTCTAGAAACATTTTAACGCCATTCGACACTAATGGTACGTACTCGAGCCACGTGCCATTACGATTTACCACCTTACATATCTATCTAGTGAGAAATATTCGGCGCGAATATATGATTAAAAACCAGTTACCATGGATATCCTACTACAGACAGTTGACCAGAAGGAATTGGAAATTGAAAGGTTTTAAATTTATGCACCGGCTAACACGTATGTGCGGAAAACATGGGTAGATTTTTTTCGCCTGCCAATGATATCGCGTATTAAAGGCATTATTGTTTATACAACCACCGGTGACCGGTGAGTATTGAAGTAGAGCCGACGGAATTATCCGATTTAATTAGTTTAATCGGCTATAATAATCGCGGCAATTGAATTTAATCGGTTTTCTATATCAAATCGTATCAAGCTGAGCGTAATTGTTTAATCCGACGCGAACAATTATTATTCATAATCACGGTGGAGTTGTCGGTATGGTTGATGTAATCGCGTACTGCGTGTGGTTTAAATTAGGCGCTTCTCCTAGACCGGTCTGGTGTATATTCGCGAAACTTCTGTATGCGAGGCGATTTATAAACACGGATTAAGTATTAGATTTTGATCGGTGTGACCATAGACGTGACAATCATCCCTCGTATAATATGACTACAAAGTACAAAGTTGTTTCAGGTATTAGACTATAAGCTTCTTAATACCACCGAACACCTCGTCTCGACGAATGGAAATTTATTGTCGAATTGTTACGATAAATCTCTCCGTACAGGTGCTGTCAAAAATAACCCATCTAGCCGATATTCGCGCGTATAAAAAAAAAACGATCTGGGATTAACGCACGAGTTCATCGGTTTCGTATGGAGGTCGGAAAAATAAATAGAGAACGATTTTTGAGCATCTGAAATAACAGTTTACTTTCTGGGACCGATTTTCGTTCATCGTAATTTGGAAAAGATGGATGAAAAGAGATGCCCTAAAAATAAATTTACGAAATTAATTTTTTTTTCTGATAGAGGAGTTGTCAGAAATGGTAATTATACGAAGGCCTTGACCTTACCGTCAATTAATGAAGGATCATTTTCCTTGAAAGATGTAAAGCAAATGTTATTAATCAATAAAAATAGCAGATTGTCAAAAGTACTTCCTTGGGCCACATGCTAAAATTACCAGACAGTCTAGCTCGCGAATGATCCCTAAGGAAGGGTAAAACTTGCTCTAAAATTGATTTTTGGCATCTAAAAAAAATATAATATTATAATTTATGAGAAAATTCAAAGAAAAAAAAAACAGCTTGACGTGCAAATTTGTATACATTATTTTTCTAGTTTGTAAAAAAGGAATAAAAACGATAAAAAATTTCTTTTCAAAAAAATTTATTGGTGAAACATAATATCTCGTATTCAAAAAACACATATGGAAAATGTATTATAATGTGTTTTATCTATAAATTTTTTTGGAAAATTATTTTTCTAGGTTATTCTTTTCCTTACATCACTCATTACAAATTACTCTGTTAAATGGTAATTTTCAGTTTTATAAAAATAATAAAAAGTTACCCAGAGAATTGAGTTCATCACATCGACACGTTGGCTAAAATATCAACGATATTAATAAATAAATTATAATAACCAAAAACAAAAAAAATTATTTACCAATTTTTTTCAAAAATAAATTAGCCGTGTTTAAAACAAACAATGTGTAAAGAAAAGTTACCCATGCTAAATAGCAAAAAAAAAATTATTTTTTAATAATTACTTATATATAAATATATATATATTTTTTAAAGATTTTTCGTATTACCTATAAAAAACTAAAAGTATAAGAATTTTTTACCAGTTTTATTTGTTTTAAAGCTACACTTGTATTTTTAATCAATATTGTACATGAATGTGAAAGGGATACATCGTTTCAACGTATGCCTAATTGTAAATTAATTTGCAAAATTAAAAACAAGAAAGTGTCTGTTTCATTTAAATAATGATTTTTTTTTGCAGGAAAAAATTTTAGTTATGTAAAAAAAATACCTCATGTAATTTCCGATAGTAAAACGAGTACAACTACCTTCGTGTAAAAGGTACTAGCCCCCGCTGATGTGCGTTGTATGTATCAATAAAGAGGGGATATTAAATACACCTATAGAGTATTTATAATGTCTGGACTATGTTCTAATTGGTCATACCTCACGCATGTAACAACCAATCAGCAAGTTGGAATGTGGTAAATTACCTCGACTAACTCGTAAAATAAAAACACAAATCAGCTGATGATTCAAATCACAAACGAATTTCAGTCATTCACTAAAAACTGAACGATATTATTTAGGAAGGTAGAAATGAAACTACCTACATTTTATCACATTTTAGCCTTATGATTGGTCATTACACGCGAAACATATGACCAATCAGAACCCAGACCAGTTACTATAACAACTTTATAAATACTAGTGCGATCACAGATACTGGGCAGTTGTTGAGTAACTCTCGTAGTGAATCTTCATTCTAATTATAATGTAATATTCAGGGACTGTACTTATATAATACCTATCAGTAGTGAAATTTTCAAAATTTTTCATCCATCCCATCCAGAGTTGAAAAATATTGAATTTTTGACATATGGGAGTCGATTTCTCAGGAAGGGGTGGGGTGGGGATCATAATTTTTTTTGGGGAGTTTTTTCATCGAGGGCAACATTTAGGACCACTTGTGACCGAATTTGGGTCAAGGGCGGTTTTCACTATCTTATCAGGAGAGACCCTTTATTTATGTATCTTATTAAATAATTATTTATAAATTAATTTATAATTCATAATATCATGCTATTAGAATTTATTATTAAATTAAATTGAAAACATTAAATTCAGTATTAAGAAAAAATATATATAATAATTAGATATATTGAAAATTGAAAAGTATTGAAAAATTCAACTTTCATAGCTATTAAGAAAATGTTATTGCACTACACTTCAAAAATCCGAAAAAAAAAAATAATAAAATAATATATTTTAATGTGTTTTTTGCGCGATTTTCAAAATTGGTTATATCTGAGGCTCCCTTATCTATGTTTATCAAATTTGATAAAAACAAAAAGCTGGTGAACCGCAATAATCGTTCGTCTTTAAGTGAGATGGTTCTCTTTTTCATGTACTCAAAGTTAACTATGACCTGTAAAAATCGAAAAGTGACAGAAATTGTTCTTGCATATTTTTCCCGAATGAGTGCTCATATTAACTAACATGAATGCCAATTAGCCATTTTTTTTTCAGTGATTTCATTTTCTTGGGAGTCATATGAGAATTTGGTTACCAAAAAATTTTTTATCTATTATTTAGAGTTTTATTTTTGATAAATTTTCCAAAGACTGAATTTTACCTATCATTTTTAACGATTAATAATGTTCATTTTACATCTTTCATGGAGGCTGGTACCTCATTGGTGAAGGGTAGAGTTGAGAAAATTATGTGATTTTCATCTTTGAGAAGCCTTCTTTCGAAACCATTGTCCTCATGGACACTGCAAAGTAGTTAGGGTGCCAAACTTTATCCCATTTAAAAGCCCCATTCCGTATAGAACACATAAGATTGGGGACACAGCATGTTTCGACTTTGAGCTTTTATGAGTTAATTTTTCGTGCATCGTTGTTCAACTACTTTTCGAATAAACTGAAAATTTTCGTTTTCTACGAGTATAACGTTTTTTTGACCGACAAGGAGTACGGTACAAGGAACATTCGCCTGTAGCAACGATGAGAAATGAAATTCTAAATTTATAAAGTTATCGAATAAAACGGTCGATCAATTTTTATAAATGGTTTTTCACGTGTACGTTATCGAATTAAGTTGGAAATTATTTTAAAACGGGGAAAGCGAGTGTTTTGAGAAAGGAAAAAAAAAAAGACGTTGATTAATTGTTACGAGCGTCGAGCTTTATAAAGCTCTTGTCCTCCCTTCGTATAAATTTCATCTGTACTTAGAGAGTCAACTAGTGGGTGCGACTTGATTTAACGAGTAGCAATTTCCATTTGGCCGAAAAGGTGAAATTTTGGCTACATCGTTGACGCCGGCCGACTGTATTCTATATACTTATTTGTCACAATATACGCGGCTACCGCGGCGAACACGAACGCGAGCATTTTAATGAACTACAACGAGCCAAAGGCGGAAGGTCCATTTTGGTAACATCACGTAGCTATTTAAATTACAGCGGGGAACTCCGAGAGCGCGGAATTTGTCCGCATTTGACGACAAATGCCTCCAAAATAAAAACCGTATTCTAGTATGCTCCTATACAATAGAAACAATAACGAATACCTTTGTAAAACGCCGGCACTTTTTTTTTCGGGGGTTGTTCAATGAGGCCAAATACCTTGACCGATGCCGCCCAACCTGTCGACACGACCGGGGTGGCCTTAAGATATATAGGCTACACTCATTCATATCTTTCACGGCGTATAAAACTATTCGGCCAGACTTGTCGGCACCCATGTTAAACTCTGCTCGATTTCAAATCGCCGCAACGAACGGATATAAAAATTACCGCAACAGTCGGTGACGTTAAATAGTTTTTGTTTTGTTCGCGCACGCCGAAGTAAAATAACATACTTGGAGGTTTAGGCGGTGGCGCTTTGTAACGGAAGCACGGAAATATAAAATTTGTTCAAGGGTAATTAAAATCGGCGCGTTTTGCGAATTAAAGCGCTTATCAAATATTAGGGTGAAATTCAACTATCCCGAGTGTCCGGTCTTATTTACCAAATTAATGTAGACTGGATGTAAATTGAAAACGATGTTAGGTTGTGAATTTAATAAAAGACCTATTCGAATTGATTATGTACGTCAAAGCGAATTTTTTTCCTACTCGTGGGCTTCTTTTTATCAGCCTTTGGAAGCCTTCATTTCGAAACACCTTTCGGAACGCTGATGTAGAAGAGCTTTTTCGAGCGTGATTGAGTATGAAAAAAAGCTTACGTATGTTAAATAGTGTTTTATATACTTTAAACGGAGGCAAAATGTACGAAAACCCGGTCGCCTGGAAAACTTAACGATTCAAAAGGAAAATGATATTAGAGTAAAGCGTAAGAGCTATTTGGTAAGTCAACAGGTCATCGGTGATTGAAAAGATGTAACGGTCAATTACGCGCGTTTGCCAATTGGCACCGATAATTTTGTGAACGAGTTAGGTTTGATATAGTAATGAATGTAACTTATTCAATTTTACCGTCTGACTATTTGAACGTTGAAGTTTAGAATTTTTACGTTTTTTAGCTTCGTTAGACGATTTTTATGTTCATTATCGCGTTTAGAAATTCTACGTTGGAATGTTTTAAAATTATTTTCAACTATACATAGAATATTCTCGAGGAATAAGGGCTCATGTTTTTTTTGTATGAAGTTTGAATTATTGAAAGAAATATTTTAAATACTTTAAAATATTTCAATTCTCGAAATTATCTTCGAGTAAACCGATAGAGTTTGAAAGGTACGATGCTTTTATAATAGTAAGGGACATAAATATTTCGGTTGAGATGAAAAATTTTTTTTCATGGAATGGGTTATTGTAGTTTTGAGTAAAATTATAGTGATCAAAATTGATCAGGTTGGGGCGAATTAAATTGAATACCTATCGAGTTAAATTTCATTAAATTAAATTCTATTTGATCTTATTCGATATGATTGTATATTTTTATCAGATTAAATATAAGCAGATCATATTGGATCAATTATTAGCTGAGTTTTTAACTTAAAAACAACTGCTACTACAGCCTGCCTGATTTGGGAAGAAGGGGTGGAGGGAGAGCGTGGTCTTCAAATATGTACGTTTCAGATCATTTGTAATCATCTGGCAAATGTCCCACTTTTTGGTACATAAATATGTATATACCGTGCGTCCAAGTGATTCGGGTACAATCAGCACAAAAATCTCATTTTGCTGATACCAGGTAATGAGAGTTAAACTACTATTTCTAAATTAGAAATTATTTTTTAAATTACGTTAATGAATTTTAAGGTTGATAAATTCATTTCAACTGCATTACAATTTCTTTGCATTCGAAAAAATCAATTTTGAATAATTGGAAAAGAGATTTTTTCGTTGATTGTGCCCAAATCACTTGGACACACGGTATATTTTCCGTCTACGTATGGCACCGGTAGGTGTTCATAAAATTCCCTCATAATTTAATCAAAAAATCTTCTTGAAAGTGTAAAGAAGGACCTTTTTTATTTTTTCCATATACCTCAAAATGGCGGATCACTCAAATTTTAAGGGAGGGGGTGGAGAGGGGACAAATTGCTCAAATTTTTTGTTTTTGATTTCATGCGAAAAAGTAAGTCACGTACACAAACGTTTTCAAATTTCAGCTTCATAAGTGCATTCGGAGGAGAATCAAGGGAGAAACGGTTTTTTGAGGAAATTTTGAGTCATGAAATTTATTAAATCTTCTATATCTCCTCACAAAATCAACCTAGACAGATCAAACTTTGTGTGCGTGGTTAGTTGGTGATTAGAATATGACCTTTTGAATTTGGATCAAAATGGATCCAAAATGGCGGATTATCAAAATTTGAGTAGAGCTTGAGGAGCCTCAGATTGCCACATATGTAATTAATATGAACTCATATGATTATTGAAAATAAGAAGTATGCCGTATCTCTAATTCACCTCCATACGTGTTTTTGGAGGGGAGGAGGAGGGGTTATCGACCTCAAGATGTGATGGGGTACAGGAGTGGTTGAAAAATTATCATTGTGTTGTCATATGATAAAATGAGCCCAAGTGACTAACTTTTTTTGATTTTAACTCCCCAAGTGAATTTAGAAGGGAGTTGGAGCAAAAAACTTCTTTTGGAGGGGAAATTACAATAGGAAATTTCTTGAATCTTCTATATCTTTTCACCAAATCAACTTAGAAAGGTCAAACTTTGTGTGTAGAGTTAGTTGGTGACCAAACTATGACCTCTTGAATTTGAGTCAAAATAGATCCAAAATGGCGGATTATCAAAATTTGAGTAAAACTTGAGGAGCCTCAAATTGGTAAAAATGTAATTAATACGAACTCATAAGATTATTGGAGATAATAATCATACTATATTCCAAATTCACCTCCACACATGATATTGGAGGGGAGTCGGAGGGGTTATCGAGCTCAAAATAATTTGATGGTACGTGAAAGGGCAAAAAGTTTTTGCTGTGGCGTCATATAATGGAATGAGCACAAGTGACTAATCTGTTCTGTTTTTTCCTTCCTAAGTGAAGTTGGAGGGAAGTTAGAGCAAAATCGGCTTTTTGAGAGGAAATCGCTGCAGAAAATTCATGAATCTTCCTTACCTCTTCACCAAACCGACATAAAAAGGTCAACTTTGTATGTAGGGATGATCTCTTGAATTTGGGTCATAATGGATCCAAAATGGCGAATCGTAAAAATTTGACGAACTCAAGTAGCTATAATTTGAATTATCCGATCATATACTTATTGCTTGGCAAGAAGTACTACATTTGTTCTAAATTTAACTTCTTGGAATTCTTGGCATTTTTGAATTAAATTTAACAATTTACATTTTTTAATTGGTTTTATTTGTAGAACATCGTGCTCCATTATGGTTTCATATAACGAATGAATCAAGGACACCAACATCCGACTTTCGGTCTTTGAAGTAGATTTAAAGGCAAATCAAAGGTAATAATAATTCCAGTCACCAAATTTTCGGGGATGTTATTATATTAGTCGTCGCTACATGGTGTGGGTAATAGAGGAAGGGATATATGTATGTATGCCAAAAAGTTGCACATTTTTCATATGATTACAAATGGTCTGAAACATAAATCTATGAATTCTCACCTTCCTTTTAACCTTTCTTCATGAATCGTATATGATGTAGTTGCTATTCTTTTTTATTAAATACTCGTCTAAAAATTGACATTATGAGCGTGATATTTTTTTTCTGTATTGATTTAACTTTATGTAACATTTTTCAATTTTGATCAAAATTCAAAGTCACTCAGACAATTTTTTTTATAAACTACCCCGCTACCTTCGGGGATAACACGATAGAAATGAGTACGTGATTTGAAATCGATAGTATATAGCATGAACGAAAGTTTAGAATTCTCAAATTACAACGTTTCCACCGTTCGATTCGGGAAATTTACCATGAAAAGGTTACAGGTTACCTTAATCATATAAATTTAGCTAAAAGATGACCTACACTAAACGCATATCATTACGTTTAAATGAAGAAGTATCCAATTCCCCAGCGTATACCAGTCGCTGGAAAATAGATCGTTATAGCTACAGTTCAGACATATCCGCGGAAAGAATTCGAGCGACCCAGCGTCTATCCTCCATTAAAAGGCAGCAGTCGCGTTAATCATTATCGGATAATTCAACCACCGCAGCGAGTCCGCTTTGAATATTAACGAAGGACGCAACAATGATTTAGAAATTGGCTAATAGCTACCGGTTAGGTATCCGAAAATAATTAAAAATACGGTACAAGGAGCCGGTTAAGGCCGGCTTTTGGTGGCCGGATCAAACGAACGCGTAAGATTTTTTTTCTCTTCGAGATTTAATAGTCCGGTGTATTAGTTAAATCGGTTCGATTCTGTTCTGTAAGAGGTCTCCTGGGGTGTAAATGAGCAGGACACCTTTTGTGAATGAATGACACCGTGTGGGGACCACCCGCTGCCCACAAACATGGGTGTCAACGATTCACGATAAATCAAGATTCTGCCTCCAAGAGAGAGAATGAAATAAGACAGTCGTGAAAGAATATAGCATTATTACAAACCGAATCTCGCCTCTATCCTTCCAATCAACGATTCACACGACCGAGCCTTGTCACCGATCTCCTAAATTTCTTCCTACAATGTTATAACGAAGTAGTAATTAATACCGAAATATGTAAAAAATCCATTGACAATATTTTGCCGGCTACTAAGCGACTCCTAAACGAACCTACCGCGTTTTATTCGCCTTTTAGATTTACTTAACCGGAAGAAGTTAAAATCTGGTACAATAGGCGCTTCGCGTTCTACAAAGACCACCGCCAAAGATTTGCCGATCGCCATTCACTCGGTTATTATGCCTTTTCGTTATTTAACAACAAATACCTGTATTCATGTCATATAAGAGGATTACACGTTCACTATTAGAAGGGAGTCATATGAAGACTTGGCCAAAAATCTTCGTGTTGGAATATTTTTCTTGAAATGATAAAAAAAACTATAAACCGGTTTTAAATGATAAATACGTTCGGTAACTGTTTATTTTTCGGATACCAGGCAGGATATATGAATTGTAAAAAAACTCGCGGTATTGGAATCTCGCGATATAAATCAAAATTTTTCAAATCATCGACTCGAAGCTTATTTCATTATTGTGGACAGGATATCCGATGTAGAATAAGTACTCATGTTTGTATATTTTTGGTTTGTTAGGTAAATATGTATTGGCAATATTGACGTTCATGAAAAATTATACGTGTATTTTATACATTTTCAATCGTCATATTGACTTCTTATCGCCTTCGAATATTCTTATTGTTCATTTTCAAATGGCTAGACCACCAGATTGTTGTCATTTTAGCTTCAAACGTTTCGGAAACAGGTGTAAATGTAAATTGTAACTTTGCCTGTTTTTAATAATTTGCCATGATAAAGAAAACCAACACGCGTAGGAGAGCCAAAGACAATTCTTTATACTGCAAAATATGAGCTAGTTGCTGAAACAAATATTGTATGATTAAGGATGTTGAAATGATAACCTGGTATGCCAATTATAAAAACTTTATTTTACGTCGGAGTCGTTTTTGGTCTAATCTGGCTCTCACCGGGTCTGAATGTGCAATAAAAAGGCAATGCACATGTTTGAGTTCATAAGACTTTGTAATAAGATTTATTTTTATTGTTTCAGCGAAGCAGTCATGAAAAAGTTTCCAAAATATGATACCATAGTCGAACAAAAAATTGACAGTGGCATAAAATTTTCCAATTAAAGGTATGTGAACTCCATGCTCTGTTTAAGTTACAATTTTACTCCTTATAGTGAGCCAATTGCTGTTGGGATTTATTGTAGTAGTTACTGATATAGGTAATTTAGGTAAGTCCATGATATTCTCATTCACTACTGGCACCACCTACAGCAAATTGATGAAAGTAAAGTTATCATTAGTAGAAACTGGTTATGTGTGCAACGCCATCTATGCTCAGTATGATAATACGGTGAGAAGCACCTTGGGCAAAGTTTGCTTTTATATGAATATTCTACAACAGTAGGTTTTATGAAGAAAAATCTTTGAAGTGAATCTGAATGGCAGCCTGTTCTCCTACAAGCGCATAATTCTCCTACAAGCGCATAATTTGTTTACGTGTAGAGGACAACATTGTTTCACAATTTCAGAGCAGCGTTTTATTAGAGGAACAGGAGTGAAATTTTTCAGAACAGCTCAGGTGAGCTCATGATCACTTCGTTGGACTTAGTTATTTCTGGTCTCATACTCCATTATGATGAAATAATTGATAGAAGAACTTGGCATTTTATTTTAAAAGCTTTACCAAAGTTATCGATGTTTAATTGTGCTGATTATGCCTTATATTATGTTATGAGCTTTATCAAAGTTACCAATGTTCATTTGTGCTCATTGCGATTCATCTTTCACAAAAAAAAAGTAACTTAAAAAAGACATATTATCAACGTGACGATAGAAAAGAAGGCAAATAGTCGATCGAGCAGAATATCATGTATTTGCCATGTAAATTTTGCTAGTTTCGCTCCGTAATATGACCATCTGAAAAATAACCATTACGAAGAAATTTTTAAGGAAACTAAAAAATTTTGTAATATTGAAGGTAAGTATTGCAAGTCATTTTATTCTTGAAATTGCTTATGCTTATCAAATTGAATATGAACAAATTTCTTTTAACATACTGGGTGACTACTGACTACTTTCCTAGCGATCTCCTTTAAAGTCTAACTTTCGTATTAAATTATTTGTGAGACTACGAATGATAATATCTTTCGTATAAACCCATACCCCTTCAACTAAGTTAGGAGGCAACTATTACTGATCAAACCATTTTTTTATACTCCAAAGAATATATCTTTAAGATGAAATACTCCAATCTCTAAATTTGGAGGTGTAGTTCGGTTGCAGTCCTTATGAACGAGAATATCCACGTCACATAATTAGCCCATAAAAATTCTAAAAAGAATGAAACTTCGAATTATGTTTCAGTAATGCCTTCAATGTAGCTAATGCAACCAACAATACATATTTGTAGAATCCCTTCATGGACAAGGCATGAGTGGGTTCACCTATTTTAGTTTGTGTAGGCAACTTATTCTATAAAAGTGTTAATTTGGTTGCTTATTCAGATATTAAAGGAATAGAGACTCTGAAGCTTCGATAATCAAAATTATTACTTATTGAGTACAATACAATAACACAAACGTGAAAAAATTGTCCTTTTCATTGATGAAAGGGGAGGGGGTTAAAAGGATAGAACTCGATTCAATCTATTGCTTTATTTTTTATTTATTTATTCATTTATTTTAAGAACATCCATATGGTTGAATTGGAGAACATTTTTTTACATTTTTAAAGCGGGGACGGGAAGCGGAGGTTGAAATTAGACTGTTGCATAACAGGTTTTTTTTGTGATAATTTCATAATCCCACTTCCATGTAACTTCGTTTCCTTTCAATTGCTGATGAAAATGAAGAAATTTTTAAGAGATTGCTTTTTTCAAACTTCCATTTTCTACCCTTACATTTAAGACTCGATAAAAGTTTGCAAAATAAATTGACAACCGCGGGACGTAATTCAGATGTAATGGAAACAAAAGATATTTACATTGCGGATAATCGTTAGATCCAAGTCTAGCGTCAGTTTAAATTTTAAACTTAAGTAACTGGAAATTTTCATTACTTTGATGGCGAAGATGGTCCGCAGTGAGGACGACGAGGCCGCGTATTTTTCAACGATTGTGTAGTTTTAAAGCAAAGTGTGACTTTGAATTAAGTTGGCTGATTAAAAGGCGGATAAAGTTCTTAATTAAGTACTTTTAGTCGCCTCTAAAACTGACGTCGATTTCGGCTCGAAGTGAAGGGTAATTGTAATTTTAGCGAAGAATCGAACGACAAAAAATTTTTTATGTTGTTTTTCAAATGAAAATTATTGAAACGAATCTATATTTCAAAACAGTGCGCTAAGTAAACGGAAATTACCTGAAATGAATCTTAAAAAGATTTTATTGTTTTGTATGTTGAAACTTTTAATTATCTGATTTCAAAAAAATTTAAATTCCTATTTCAAAGCATCTAACAAACCGATATCTTACGAGAAGTGGAATATAAAACTGAAAAAGGTATATCTTTTATCGTAGTTATCGTCATTAATCGTTTATCTTCGTTTGTTAACTATTATCATTTTTGGTTAAGACAAATGACGTTGCTCAGGTTCCATAAATGCCAGCTTTTTAGATTTCCAACTCAGAGTTTTTAACTTGAAAGCGATATTTTTTACATTATTTTCGTCATTTGATCGTTGATCAATTTCCTGTCTTTTTGTTTATTGTTTCGCAGCTGAGTCAAAAGAGCAGCATAATGATCGTGCCGCAGGAATAATTCGAAGCTTATTCAGCCATAAAAACGATGAAATCCTATCACAGCTGTTTCCATTATTTGAATACGCTCGTAAAAGTTAATATATTTTCGTACTCGACAAGTTGTCAACTCGCGAATGGTAGTTTAGCCAATGATTAAAGTCGCAGTAGAGCTTTTTCTCTATTCTATACATGCACTTGTTCGACACTCGAGAAAAAAAAATCAAATCCCTCGGGTAAATAATTATCGCACAGAGCACTCCACTTCATATCTAATTGGTTAATTCGTTATTGCCGTTTAAATAAGGTTATAGAATTGCAGAACATATTCACGATAAAACGAGCATAATAAGTTGGCTTCTCAACGAATGGCTGAAACGTGGAACGAGTCGATGCATAATAATGAATACCTTGGCTCGTTCAAACTTACAGCACGGGCACGCAATTTCCAACTTATACCCTATATTAATTACACTTCTTGAAGAGTTCCGTTTTCATTGAATTTGTTATAGTTGCCGGTCTAATTTCCCTGCCGGATTATAACCTTTTGCTTAATTTAAAATTTCTTAAAAGAGGTCTCGAGATGATTTTGGTAGTCGCTTATCTTCGTTTCTCTTCGATAACTTCCTTGTTTTAGATTAATACTTTTCCGTGGGTTTTTACCTTGACGATTTTGAAAAGATCAAGGTAACTTGATAATTTTGGAATTTCGGCAAAATACTTTAGTTATATTTTCCAACCGAATTAATAATAGGTATTCGAATTTTAACAAGAAATTTTGTCATAAAGAATAAGGTGTAGGTTGAAGGTTGCCTCAAAAGTTATTTTTATGCAAATATAAAAATTACAAATTTTTCAGTCGTAGTAGAAAAAGCAAGTGTTCGAGCATATATTGTTTGTGTAGGATGAGGACAGTCTATTTGGTAGGTGACTATGGGTCATGAATTGACATTTTGAGTTAAATAAAATATCTGAAATAAGTATAGCCAGTTTTTTTTTTGGGGGGGGGGTTGGTGTCTAACCCCACCAAGTGCTTTTTGTTAGGTGTTTCTTAAATTGAAAATGTAACGAGCGGAAATAAGCCCGCACTTTTTTAGGTACATATTAACTTTTTGGTAATTTTAAACAATTCATTATGTTTCCCACTTGACTTTATGGAACCAATCTCCCCCCCGCCCCCCAACCAGCAATCATAAAACCGACCACGGAAATAAGTACGTCTATGTTTTTTCAAGGACCACCACTAATCAAATTTTGAGCAATCCCTTCATCTGTACCGTCAAAAGTAAGTCCTCGGAATTTAGTGTGATCTTCACGTATGAGTGTTTTTTGGTTTAGAGTAAGGTGAGGATATTCATGGTTTTTTCTTTTACGGTTAAAATCAACAAAGTGAGTTTTCATTTCAGAAAAGGTCAGACCATAATCGTTGCTCCATTTTTGCAGTTGAGCTAGGGATTCTTGGAGAATTATTGTGGCAGAATTTGGATTATTGCATCTTATTGAAATGTTTATATCATCAGCGAACATTCGAAGATAATTTTGGAAACTTCATTGATTAATAAGATGAATAATGTCGGGCTTAAAACTGAGCCTTGAGGAACACCATTTTCAAGAGAGTGCAATGATGAATAGGTGTCATTTACGAGTACTCGAAAGCTTCGATGAGATAAAAAGTTTTTATAAAATTTGCCAAATGTCCTCTAATTCCTATCGAGTGAAGGATTTGTAGAATTTTATAGCACCAAGCTTTATCGTATGCTTTTTCCATATCAAAAAAAATAGCATAAAGATGATCTTTATTTTGGAATGCTGTTAAAATATCTTGTTGTAGGGTAAGGAGGTGATCTAAGGTGGATCTATTTTTCCTAAAGCCAGATTGGAAAATATCTAAAACGTTTTTTTCTTCAATGTACCAGCTAAGGCAATTTTTTACCATTCTTTCCATTAGTTTGCATAATAAGCTAGTTAAAGATATTGGGCGATAACTGGATGGAAGGTGTGAATCTTTATTGGGTTTTTTAATAGGGATTACGGTAGCTATTTTCCAAGAATCGGGAAATGAGTCAGTTTTCCAAAGTTTATTAAATGCTGCTAGCAATTTTATTATATCAGTTTCAGGAAGATTTATTAACATGCTAGGATGAACATCATCTGGGCCTGGCAATGATTTTTTTTTTTTCATTTTATTAATACAATGTAGCAATTCCGAAAGTGAAAAGGGAGAGTTGTAATTTTCTTCATTATTTGAATCAATTTTAATGAGAATAGTTTCTTGGATGTTTTTTTTGATTGGAAGGAAGAATTATAACTATTATCAGAAGAAACTTGAGCAAACTGATCTGCTAAACAATTAGCTATCTCGTCGGGAGTGGATAAAATATTTCCATCAGTTATATATTCAATGGATACTGGAATGGAGTTACCTTTTAGGGCAAGAATATTTCTCCATATCTGTTTAATTGAAGAATTTCGGATAATATTTTCCATGAATTTTGTCCATGACTGTTTTTTTTTTGTTGTTCCGATTAGGAGTCGAGCTTGTGCTTTCCTTTTTTTAAAATCAATTAAATTTTCAAGAGAAGGGACTTTTTTGAATTTACGGAGAGCTTTTTTCCTAGAAATATAAGCAGTTTTGATTTCGAGACACCACCAAGGGACTTGTTTGGAATAATTTTTAGAAGAAGATTTTGGTATACTACTATTTGCAGCTTCTAAAATAGCTTGTGATAGTATTTGAATGTAGTCAGTCGCTTGGTGATTGTCGATATTAGGGATATTCAGTGATCTTTGAAATTTATTCCAGTTTGCTTGGTCTATTAACCATTTTTGAATTCGTCTCGATTGAAGTTCGGGTAAAGGATTGCCTAATTGGAGTAAGATTGGAAAATGATCACTGAAATATAGGTCGTTATCGGGTAGCCATTTCAATTTATGCGCAATATTTGGAGAGCATAGGGTAAGATCTATTGACGAAAATTTTCCATTTGAAATATTAAAATGTGTATTTTGACCAGTATTGAGGAGAAATACATCATTCTGGCATATGAATTTATGTAGCACATTGCCTCTATTATTTGAGGATTGCGATCCCCACATAGGGTTATGCGCATTAAAATCACCAGTTATTATGAAAGATTTAGGTAACTGCTTAAGAATATTTTCTAATTGTTCAGTAATTATCATCTGGTTAGGGGGTATATAAAAATTACATATGGTTAGAAATCTGCAGAATTTTTTTTTTCTGGTTGATCAATTTTAGGCCCAAATACCAGAAAATTTTGTTCATTATTTGAATTCTTCATATCTTTCTTTATTTTTCAAATGACAAATTTACAATATTTCTAGATTCAAATTTTGATATTACAATGATTCTTCAAAAAATCAATAATCTAAGTGTTATTTCATCTTCTCTTCTTTGTCGAGATCTTTTATTCGAATTAATACACCTTCCATTTTATCCGATTCCAAAGGTAATAAAAAATTTCATATACTCATCGCAAAGAATTACTCCTAACTACACTCCCTCATTGGTGATAATTCAGAGAAAAAAATTAAAATGCCCCCTAAACATACAAAACGTAAATTACCCCTATTTAATCATATCTTTTAATTTGATCAAAGCGACAAAACTGCGACGAAGGAAATACCGTGCTATGGAAAAATTTCAAGCTTTAAAAAAAAAAGAGAAAACAATCGCACCTAAATGTGCGCTGAAACGCTTATTAAACAATGGTAAAATAATTTTCGTTAATTCCGCACGTATCTGTATGGCATTGCATTACATATACATAGGAAAAAATAAAACCTATTATGATGGAAGTGCAGACATCGGGGTTGGGTGGCATGGAGTAGAATAATTTCCCAAAACGAGGAGACTGTCGACGGTATCAGTTGGTGCGTTGTCGTTGCTAGTTCCAGTTGTATGTTTCGCTCCTTAGTAAATTTCACCCGGTGATTACGTCCGCGCAGTAACTGATTATTTTCGTGAGTTTTGACCAAGTTTGAATTTTTATCGGGTGAGTATCATTATTATTTTGTTTTTGCGAAGGGATTTTAGGAGTGGGAAATTGGAAAATTACGGTGGGGTTATATAAGTTTGACTGATTTTTCAAAAAAATCGTGTTCGATGCGAGAAGAATTTTTCAGTTGAAAATTTAATTTACGTATTTAGATTTCGGTAAGTGATTTTGAAAAAAGAGAATTGCAAATTGATCAAATAGTCATATTTTTTGGAGTAAAATTCATTTCTTTCAAATAGGTATTTTTTTAAATGAAGAAAATTTCACGACTATGTGTATTAACTATATATGAATCTCAAGTGGGTAAAAATTTATCGTATATTTTATTACTGCTTGAAAAAACAAAATAAAACCTTCTCATGTCCATTTATCTGAATAAACTTAACATAGTGAAGCAAGTTGTATCCTACCATGATATACGACTGTTGCAGATAAGAGATAGTATTCACTTTAACGACGATATTTATTAGACCTTTCCGACGAATAAACAGTAAATTTCGTAACCGCCAAAGTTACATGCATTTCGACATGTACGTACATACGTACACGGGAATTTGAGACTTACGCAGTTCATAGAAATGAGACGAAAAAACAACTTCGTAGTAAAACAACAAAAGTTAACTCCCTCTGTGGCGCGAACATAGTATTGAGCAGGAAACCGGCGAGAATATTTCATCGGTCCGCAGTATCGTTGGCATTATTAAATACGAGTTCCATCTCAATAAAAGTTATTCGTTATGCTTTTGCCAACTATATAGTATAAGGAGTACGTAAAAGGAATTTTAAAACGAGAACGACCTGAGACCTGACAACTGACGCTGTTTTACTCGAAATTAAAAATTCTACTCTTTACCGCACGTCAAACCGAAGATACCGTGGTTGGAGAATATCAATTAAAAAGTATAATTAGTGAGCTGGAATGTTGGTGAACTCGAAAATGATCTTATCGTCGCCACTTCACTACTCAACGTTCGAATGAAAATTACCGAACAATTTCAGAAATAAATTTATCCCAGTAATATTCGTCATCGATAACGATAACTCAGCTCGTTTATTTCTCCCGCGATGAAATATTTTCTGTTCTTTCAAAGAATTAAATCTTACTCTCTAATTCGGCGGCAGTCAGCTCATGCGTTCGAGCACCTCGCGAAGACCGCATTTTAAAGTACTCTCGCCCAAATGATACTCGATGGGGGTTTTAATTATCGCTCATTTGCGAAAAATGACTCTCCTTATCTTAATGGTTTCGCACCTTTAGACTCTCTAATGCCCTTTCTCATCCTACGTTCGTGTAAGATTCGAAGATATTATCATTCGAAATGCTTAGAATTCTTTTATGCGTAAAATCATGTTTCGCATCAATACATCTTTTTGTTTTGTAAAGTGAAGTTACTCGTCGAAGGTTTTCCGGAAATTCTTAATATCGCGAGGTAAATAAGATTCTTCATCTAGAAGGAATTTTCAAATTCAAATAACTCCTTCATTTTTTCCTGAAGCATATTTCTATACAAATAACTTTCCAGCTGAAAGTCGCAATTTACGACTCATTTTTTTAGTTTTCGTGTTCAGTTAAGTATAGTTATTAATGTATGAGGTTGTGTTACGAACAGAGTTATTTTTTTCTGTATTTCGCTTGTAAATGAAGGTCGTTAACAAAATGTCAAATAGTTGTAGTGCAATACTTATGAAAAAGTCGGAGTTGAAGAAAAGAAGTCTGAATAAATCATTATCTTGCAAGACTTTTTTTAGAACGTTTGCGATGGTGAAGAAATCTTTCGCTGACTGTTGATAGGTGAAGATTCACATTACCGCATGAGTAGTGAAAGCTCGTTTTATTAAAATGACTGTAAAAATATAATCGAAATTGCATTGCATTTTCAAAGCATTGACACATTGGCTTGGACTTTTACTTAATTTTTTAATTTTTTTAATTCTTTTTTTTTTGTGTTGTTTATGTATTTATTAGTTTTTGATAAATTTTTGTAATTTTTTCCCAAAAATACTAGTAAATGGATTTTTTTCATTTTCTCTCATTCATTATAACTTTTTTTTTAATTTTATAATATAGGTCTCCTCTGGCGTTTTAAACTTATTATCCATGCTTCATATTTTGCTGATATAGATTTTTATTTTTTCAATTTTTACGTAGCATGTATTGTTATCTATTGCTGAAGGCAAAAACAGAATAATGAACATGTTTTTCATATTTTTTTTTTTTTTTTTTTTTTGTATTTTTATTTGGATTAAGATTACATCTGTTGAGGGAAAGGATGGTATTTTTTAAATAAAGAATTTTTACTCATGAACAAAAATCGACGATCTGACCATGAATACTAAAAGTGCAAATTTTGTTGGATAAAAGGGGTAAGGTTGGTGGATGGACTGATTTGCCATGTTTTACTGAAAGATAGTGTTGATTGGAATGTAGATAGCTGTGCATTTGGATTTTTTTTATACTTTCTTATCGATTTCTAGACGTATGCAATAGTACAAAAAATGATTCCTAAAGTACATACCAGATCGGTTAATATGAATCTGTTTTATAGTGTGGGGGGCAAGGTTTCTCCCCTAAATAGCATAGAAATCAATAGTTCAAATGGAACTGATTCCAAAACCCCTATCTCTCCCTTTCAAAATCACTTACTAATTTGAATCCGGCATATCTGGCAATTCTTGCCTACAGAAATCATATGAGCTCGTATTTATTTAATTTCAAACATTTAAAGCTCCTCAAGTCTCCTGTTGATTTTAATCGAAACTTATGTAAGGCTCCTCAAGCCTCTTTTTGATTTTAACGATCGACTATTTTCCATCCATTCTGAGTCCACTTCGAACAAAATTCAAGGCATCATGTTTTAGTACCAAATAAATCCCATATACAAAGTTTTAACTTTATAAATACAGTTGGTGAGGACAATGATCGATTCATGAAGTTTTCTGACGCAATTTTTCCTTCAAATACTCTTAGGAAGCTAAAATTTGAGAATGTTATTTGGCCTCTCTTAGTTTTACAAAATCATTATTAATACAAATGATCTGACAAAGATTTGAAGACCACACCCTCCCCCGACCATTCCTTTTCAAATGAGGTAGGCTGTAATAGCTTTCATGTCGTTTAGAAATTCAGCTAAAAATTAATGAATTTTTGTTTACCCCTACTCATCCAAATCTTGAGCACCATAACCTTCTTCTCTCTAACATAGGCTAACAGTATAATTCGCATTCATAATAATAATTTAAGTTCGTATTTTTTTTATTAATTTCGAGCTATTTAAGGCTCCTTGAGCTTTCCTCAAACTTTCGTGATTTTCTATTTTTGATCCGTTTGGATCGAAATCTGAAGAAATCTTATTCTACTCTGCAACCAACTCTACATACAAAGTTTAAGCACACTAGACTGATTTGATGGGGATATAGGAAGAGTTAAAAATTTTCATGAATCAAAACCTCCTCAAAAGCTATTTTTCACTTCAATTCCTGCCTAAATTGACTTGGGAAATCGAAATTTGGAGACACAATGGTCCATACTATACTTGGTCGTATGGCATTATAATTGAAAATTTTATAGTTTAGGAAGTCCCTCTAATTCCATTCGCAATTTGAGTGAACTGTTATGTTAAACTGAATCAAAAATTCAAAAAATCAGTTGTTTACATTTTCATCAAAAGTCTCTCGCAAAATGTCGAACGATTTTAATCCATACTCGGCGACGCTAGGAGGGGAACGAAAAAATGATGCCATTAAGTGACTTTTTCTCTATGATTAGACATTGTCAGAAATGCAAAGCTTTGAAGGCCCTTTCCCCTCCATCAATTTCTCCTTTACGGATATGTAAGTAGATTGTAATAGCTATCATTTTAAATTAAAAATTCACATAAAAATATTAGTGCTGATAATGTTTTAAATGGTTAGCTTCACAGGCGGAGATGTATGAAAAATTCCAAAAATTCTTCGTATGTTTCGAGTTCTTGGACATAATTTTTTTCTGTAAAATTATTCTCAGATTTGATTGACCTATTACGATAAATGCCCTTTCTGGCCCACTTACCCTTTTTAACTTTCGCAAGGTCTTAAATTGACGACTAAGATATCTGTATTTATATTCATGTTTGTATGCATCATTTTTTTGATCTATCTATCACTAGAAAAATTTAGAAAAATCGTACAATATTGAATACCTTCAGTTCAGGAATGAAATAATTAATTAAGATCATGTTTGAAGTACTTGGTACTGAACAATTCAGAATTTCGTATACTTCTTCTTAGTAATCAGATTTGACATTTATTATTAGCTGAAATCCGCAGTGTTCGTTGCTTTACTTCTTTTTCTATGTTTTTCATACCTATTCAGTTTTTTTTGTTTTTGTTTTTGTTCATGTGAATTTTGTTTTGTTTTATTATCTGACTTTATAATTGCTGTTTCAGTTTTATTTTTTATTTTTCATATGATTTTGAAGATCTTCTTCGCTCGTGCAACAGAACTTAACGCGAGGAGGGGAGGGTGTTGCACTTCTTTGAGTGAAAATATAGTTATTTTATATTTCTTAAAAATAAAAGAAAGATAACATAAGTAGTCTGAAAAAATATTTAATTACGTAAATATCAATATATTTGTAGAGGTTCGAGACCTTATATCCTCTCATCATTGTGTATTGCTATTTTAATAATGAAGACTTCTAATGTAGAAATCTCCACGTATTATCGTTTTGCGAAATAACTTTCCAGTTTTTGTTTCTTCGAATAAGTATATTTTCTTTTTCAAGCATATGATTTGCTCTTAATTTTTTAGATTTTTTTATTCGGTTGCATTTTTAGTACCTTTCTTTTTTCAATTTGAAATTTGTTCGATTGTTTCTTTTTTTTTTTTCAACTAAAAAAATCCTTGCTACTTATTTGTACTCGTATTTCGTCAGTTCAAGTGCGATACCGATGTATCGAATGAAACTGTCACCACTAGATAAGAATTACATTACCAACAACGACAAAAGAGAATAGTACTTTCATCGATGAAGAAAAATAAATGGAATTTATATCGACGTATTCGAATCGACTACCCACGTATAGTCGCGTATACGAAGCTACTATGCAACGTGACCTAACAAGTATAAAAATTCTTGTAAATTCAGCAACGCACGTTCGACACCTGTACACAATTTCCTTTAAATTCTCACTTATCCACTCCTTCGGTATGAAACTTTTTAAATTATCTCGAAAGTAAAGGAACAAGCGAGAACGAAGTAAGTGCGATTGCTTCTCTTCAAACTCTCGTCTTCGGTTAATGAGCTCGAGTTAAAGTTATGGTTATTTTTACACTATTCGTTTCTCTTCGTCATCGCGATAGGTGGTTGTTGTTTTCAAAATGGAAAGTGCTAATTGGCGGAATTGTATGCAAATTTAACCCTTACTACCTCGCTTATGAAGGATGACATATATAATCGAGTCGATTACTTATTCGTCTTCGGGTACGATTGACTTGGTTGTTTTTAATCTGGAACATGCTCCGGAAGGATACATAAATAACATATTGAGCTAAGCTAAATCTAAATATGGAAGTGTCGAGAGCTTTGAAATTTGAATACGAGACACGACGACTTACTTATAAGGTTAAATAGTATTGAATAATAAATACGAATTAGAAGCTTAATTTTCATTTATACCATCGAACTTTCACAGCTTTGGCGTACAATGAAGGTACCGGAAAAGTACTACGAAGCGTCGATAATCCGATTAATAGACGCGATACTTCATTAATGTAAAATTCAACGTTCAAGTCTTAATATAAAATTTATAGCGCAAACTTTATTATGATACCGCTAAATAGTTAATTCGCAGGTTACTTCACACCTTCGGCGTGTCGTTTACCATCACCGACGAAAAATTCTAATTAAACGCCCTTCATTCGCGCATCTCAAATCCGCCAATAGACGAGAAAAGATTCGCCAACTAATTACTAAGAACTCGCAAAATAAACGTGATTGGCGCTCGTAAAAGATATTTATTGTAAGGCAGGATATCGTAAATCGCTGCACCGTAATGTATCTCGTTTATAAATCGAACCTCGCAACTGCTTTTTGGGCCGCGTAATTTCCGAAAGATTTTTCGCGTCTAGTATAGTATGCATTTATATTCAAATCAGTCTGCCGTCATAAAAAGCCCATTGTTAGATGGAATAATTTTAAACCGTTATAAAGATTTTTGCGCCCTTCTTTCGCCTTGCTAACGCGAGGCTAGGTTTTTATATTTCTTCTCCGGGGTTTTTTTTTTCGGCGACGTTGTGGTTTCCGCTACGTTTATTTTAACGAGCTCTGTCGTGTCGTACATATTAAACCAAGGTCATCCCTGAGATCGCTAATATACCGAGATGGGTTCTTTCACGTCCTTTTTTTGGTAGGAGTGGTCACCCTCATCTAATTTGTATGAAGTTGGAAAAAATATGGAGGAATAAATGGAATCATAATAGAGTAGAAGTTGGCCTTTGAAGCATTTTATATTAAATAGAGGCGGAAAAGGTAAGGAGTAGGAGCCAGCTAGACTTTTGATTTCTATACTTTGGATGATTGGAATCACCGCAGGAAAATTTTTAAATATTATTTAAGAGCCGAGTGAGGTACTTATAGTTCCATTTCGAAAATAATTTTCGAATCGAAGCAGTGTCAGATGAATTTTGAAAATCTGATATAGAATTCAAAAACCAGTCTGTAACGAGTATGATTGAAAACCTTTAATAAGTTTATGTGTATATTTTCAAAAAAAAACGTGTCGACTTTGAAGCTCCTTCTTTCGGGAGAGAAGCTCGCTTGGACTCTTAGCCACACATATCGATTACTCTTACACGACTTGGAAAAATAAAATTAAAAATTATAATGAGTTGCAGCAATCGACAGTCTTGTACTAGAAAGAGAAAAAGCTAAATGCCGCCAGGCCTTCACTAGAGGGGAGGAGGTGAAAATGAGTACGATAGTTAGTGCATGTTAGTGCAGTAATGCATTTCGTTAGTGCAGCCTCCTTCCTCCGCTATTTAAAAAAAAACACGTGGCGAGGCTGGCGGCATGTACACCCGCCGCTAGAGAGGAGGAAGGAAGTGAAAATGAGTACGATCGTTAGTGCAGTCCCCTTTCACCCGCTATTTACAAAAATGAATTTATATTTTTTCCCTCACGCGTAGCGCGGGCGGAAATTTATGAAATTCGCTCAAAACTTGGTTAGAGACTCTGTTTAGAAATCTAACGAAACCGTTTTTTTGTTTTTTCGAAAAAATTCAAAATGGCGGATCACTCAAATTTTGAGGAGGGCTGAAGAAGGCAAAATGGCTCGTATTTTTCGTTTTTGATCTCATGTGAAAAAATGGGTCGCGGACACCAACATATGCAGATTTCAGCTTCCTAAGTACATTGGAGTGGAGTAAGGAAATTGAGTAGAGCTTGAGGAGCCTCAAATTGGTATAAATGCAATAAATATGAACTTAGATGATTATTGAGGTTAAGAAGAATACTATATCATACATGATATCAGAGAGGAGAACGAGGACTTATCGACCTGAAAATATGGTGGCGGTACACCGGAGATCGAAAATTTTTAGCTGAGTTTTTAACAAAACGATAGCTATTACAGCCTACCTGATTTGGGAAGGGAAGGTCAGGGGAGGATGGGGTCTTCAAATCTTTGCGTTTCAGACCATTTGTAATCATCTGGCAAATGTCCAACTTTTTGGTATATATATTTTTTTCCCCCCACGCGTAGCGCCGGCGAGTATTCATAAAATTCGCTCAAAATTTGGTGAGAGACTCTTCTTGAAAATGCGCAAAAATAGTTTTTTTGTTTTTTCGATAAATTTCAAAATGGCGGATCACTCAAATTTTGAGGGGGGCTGGAGAAGGGGCAAATAGCTCAAATTTTTCGTTTTTGATTTCATATGAAAGAGTGAGTCACGGATACTAACATATCCAAATTTCAGCTTCTAAGTGCATATTGAGAGGAGTTAGATCAAAAAACGGCTTTTTGAGGAAGTTTTGAGTCATGAAATTTCTTGAATCTTCCATATCTCCCCACCAAATCAAGTTAAAGAGGTCAAATTTTGTGTGTGAGGTTAGTTGGTGACCACAATATGACCTCTTGAATTTGGATCAAAATGGATTCAAAATGGCGGATTATCAAAATTTTGAGTAGAGCTTGAGGAGCCTCAAGTTGGTAAAAATGTAATTAATATGAATTCATATGGTTATTGGGGATAAGTTGTATACTATATCCCGAATTCACTTCCATACATGATGTTGGAGGGGGAAGGCGGGGTTATCAACCTAAAATAGTGGTGGGGGTACAGGAGGGGTCGAAAATTTTTTATTGCTGTGTCATATGATAAAATGAGCCCAAGTGACAAACGTATTTTGATTTTAGCTTCCTCAGTGATTTTGGAGGGGAGTTAGAGCAAAAAACGGCTTTTGGAGGGGAAATTGCTGCAGGAAATTTCATGAATCTTCCATATCTCATCACCAAATCGGCCTAGAATGGTCAAACTTTGTGTGTAGGATTAGTTTGTGACCAGAATATAACCACTTAAATTTGAGTCAAAATGGATCCAAAATGGCGGATTTACAAAATTTGAAGATAATTTGAGGACCCTCAAATAGTTATAATTTGAGAAATATGTGTTCGCATGATTATTTCATGGCAAGAAATACTACATTTGTGCCAAATTGAACTTCTTAAGTGTTTTTGGAAAGGATAGGGTAGGGGTTTTCAGACTTAGTATTGGGTGTGGCCTGTAGTCATGAACGGTTAAGCAAGGTTATTACTAAATCAAAACAAGCCCCAGTTAAAAACTCAGCTCCAGTAATGCGGCATGGCTGCTTACGTTTTTTTTTTATTGTGATTTCACAAGATGAAATGAGCCCAAGCCACTAACCTATTCTAATTTTAGCTTTTAAGTGTGTTTGGCGGGAAGTTGAAGCAATGGGTTTTCTGAGAATGTTTTGTATTATGAAATTTCTGCAATCGTCCGTATATCCTCACCAAATCATCTACAAAGGTAAAACTTTGTATATGGAGTTAGTTTGTGACCGAAATATGACGTCTTCAATTTGAGTCAAAATGGTTCCAAAATAGCAGATTGTAAACATGTAAAGATAATTTGAAGAGCCTCAAGTAGTTATAATTTGGATAGTATGTGTTCTAATGATTATTGCATGGCAAGAAGTGATACATTTGTTGTAAGTTCAACTTCTCAAATCCCAATTAAAAACTCACCTCTAGTGATGCAGTATGGCTGCTTACGTTGTTTTTTCACGTGTCTTGTGCTGCAACTAAGGCCAGACACACAGGGATGACGAGATTAGATCCTAGAGAAGAGGCCTTATTATGAGAGGAGAAGTACCTAGTCTAGTTCCTTCAATATTACAAATATGCAAATTTCATTGATTTTTGATTCCTTAGTTTTATACCTCTCTGTAATTCCTTTAGTATCATGTAATGACAAAATATGTACTTCTTTGCTTTTCTTTCATTCTTTATTTCTTTTTTCGGAAATTTAGTTTTGAAACATTTTCGAGTTATTTTCCACCTTTCAAAAAGAGACCTTAAAATGTTACCTGAAAAAATTACAAATCATTCCTTCATCCCTGTCGAGGTGAACGTCTTTTTGTCAGGTACACTGCTCTCATATGTGACAGTCTCATTGTATAAAATATTTTCTTTCGAGTTGTGATCCTCAAAGATGATTTTTTTAAATGGAAACAAGGAATTCGACTTGTTATATTTATTCACAGAATTAAATTTAAGGACATTTTTGACTTGTTTTGTAGCATGGCGAATTGTTGACATTAATGCGAGGGTTGATTCGGAAGCTGGTAATTATATAAAATGTATACGTTTAATATAGTATACGCAGTTCCATTTTTCAAATTTAATTAAAAACATGGAAATACTACGTCATTTTTTGGCGTATGTGTTTTGTTCTGAATTTCTGCAAAAATGAAGCTGAGCTAATTAAATTACACGAATTTCGAGTCTCGGGAACAATTATGCGTTTGTATCCTTAGAAAGTTGAATTAGAACGCTATCGAGAGAAGTATGATGTAAAATGACATCCAAGAAATATTATACTTAGTACCCAGTTCGGTTGCAAAAAGGAGTTTTTTAATGATATTTTGAAAACTAACGTACCTACTATCTATCGTATGTTTTTAAATGAAAATTTCAATCAAAGTGTCAACACTGAATAAAAAAATAGTTCGATAAATTGTGCGAATGTAGGCAGTTTAGAGACGAGAAAATTTCAAATAAGCAACTCATTTCATGCCTGTTCAACGATTCGTGCAAAAAATTTTAAATTTTCAGAATACCTGATGAGCTCGAAATTTGAAACGAGCGAAGAATTTTTCAAATAAAAGTATTATAATGAGTTGAAAAGTTAGATCGTCAAATTGGCATTGCCATCCGTGTATTAACTGTTCTCGAGAAAAAATTTTCGCTCCAGCCGTTTTCCGTATTTACCAACATGTTATTGAAAAAAGTTGAAAGCGTGAACAAAAGAACAAAATAGGTACCTTTATTAGTTTCACGCGTCGAAAGTACCTCAACTCTAGCTAATATAGGTATTGTGTGCAATATGTCGCTGAAGTTTTAGCCCTTAAAATTTCCCCTCTTCTTTATTAGTTTTTAGTATGTGATTGGTTTTCGCGAACAAGATATTTTTTTTTTCACGATTGATTTTAATCGGGAATTAAAAAAATGGAATTACTTTCTTTTTTCTTTTAATAAAAATTTGTGATTTGAAAATTTGAAAAAATTTCTTAAAGTCTAGACCGAAGCCAATGTAATTCTGTTTTTTTTTTTTTTTTTTTTTTTTTGTATCAAAACGTTTGAACTCTTAAAGTATGTTGAAATGTTATTTGGAATAAAAAATAAAGAAATATCAAAGAACGATAAAAGTAACAAAAATTTCAATTTTCTCACTAATTTACCTAAGATTTTTTTTCATTTCTAACTGAATTTTTCAGCTATTGCGCTGGTATTTTTTTCAGAAGAGGGGTTCGAAGAGGGATGGGGTTGGAAGTTTTGAGCCTATAAGTCCATACTATATATATTCCTCGACGGCTAGCCAAAAGGGGGTGAAGATATGCAAGAAAAACGTTAAAAATTTGGGAATATTATGCATCTAGAAGTTTTTATTACTTTCATTTGGACAAAAAAAGTGGATCAGGGGCAAGGGGGCCAAAAAAGGGGGTGGGGTTGAAAGCTACAAATGATCACCTCGCTCAAGAGCTAATCGTAAAAACGGTCGAGATGAAGAGGCTGTAGCGCGGCCTGAAAATTTGTAAAACGCCATTCAAAATTTTGAAGCTATGCCTGTTGTTAAATCAAGAAAAAAAATTCATTAGTCAGTAAAGGAATTTAATTAACTTTGAGTTTGTGATTAACGTGTGAAGTGAGACTTAGTTGTTGTGCTTGCATTCAACATCAATAATGCATACCATATTATACTCATGAAGAAGAGGAATCTGAAGTTCTCTGAGCATGAGTAGGTAGCGCCTGTTAAATTGGAATATTTTCATTAGAATTTCTTTACAAAAAAATTGCGAAATTATGATTTAAGGAAAATGCAACGAATAATTCAGCTCTAGTAATACAACATGGCTGCTCACGCTTTTTTTGTAATTTTTCATGTATAATATGGGATATAGGCTATAAAGTCTACGCATTTTCCTTTTACATTTTTATTTACAAAAAATTTGTGATCGAAAGTTCATTTTTAAACCCTCGATACGAAGGAAGAGTTCACTATAGCAGTACGTTATTTATTTATTCTATTAAAATATTTCTCCAACTCATATAAAAAATGACTCGAAAGATGTACACTAAAAATTTTCAGGTCGCCAAGAAAATATACGATCGCGTAATAAACTTATATCACCTGCTGGGTATTCCGTATATAACATTGTTTCGCTATGTGTATGATACGTACATGCACGTGCGCCATTTTACGTAGCAAATTTAATAACGTTAGTCGTGGACGCTTTTGTTCGCGATTATATGCCGAACTAAGCTGAAATTTATTAAATCTTTTCCGAAGCTTAAAACCCTATCCAGAAATTGAGTACGAGCTCGGACAAAGGTAACTTTAAGCCAGGTACTTGGTCCTGTTTATATTTTCAATTATAAAATGGAACGTCATAATACACACGGTCGACTCCATCAAGTATCTAATTTACTTTTCCAGCGAGGTATTTTTTTAAGGAGAATTCTTAACTACGACCTGTCAACAATTTAAATTAAATTATGCTAGAGGACGTGATGGTTTAATGAGGATAATTCGGCGGATAGGAATTCGCAAAAAGTTTTCGTATAAATTGAATTCGCCGCGAAATGTTGGAAAAGTCGAAAAATTAGTCGATTCGTATTTCGTCGGATGATTTAATTTTTAAAAGATGCGTTTTAAGTCTGCGTGAAATGGGTTGTAACTATTTAGCAATGAAAGGTATCACTTTGAAAGTTTTCCCCTATTGACCTTCGACGAGAATTTTCATTCATTTTACGCAACCTTTTAGTTCCAATGCCAAGGTATCATCGATAATTTTGCGATTATTAATGAGATATTAAGCCTAATTTATTATTTATTTCAATTTTGTTTTCGAAATGAAAAAAAACTTTTTTTATTTTTTGAACGAAATTTTTCAATGTCATGGCTTTTATTGGGTTATTCTTGGAAATCTCATTAAAATAAATTAGAAAAATTTGAGTCACTGGGTCCTGTTATTGTACGAGATGTATTTGTATTCGATGTAACACGTGCGTAGAATTTAATAATTCGATTTTAAATTTCCAATACCTAATGCTCGTAAAATGATGGAAAATTTTTTTTAATGTATTTTTTTTCGTGACATTATTAAAGAGATTTATCACCGATAACAATTTAACTGAGTTTTGACTTGGAAGTAATTTTAATGATAAGCAGATGACGAAGTAATTTGATGTTTATGTCTTTGGAAACTTTTTAGCCACGAATTGGTGAAGAAGTGGAGATATTATAAAATCTTTGTACTTTATTTGAAAACTGCTGGTGGTTAAGTTTGCAAATTAATGTGAATCGAGTCAGTTTTATACTTGGTACTTTGCTTTAAACTTTGTTTTATTATGTATTAAGTTAGTTTAATTTTATCGATAGGCTGAGTTAAGGGTGTTTCAAAAACATTACGGGGAAGTATTTGTTTGTCATTAAAATTTTAGATTAATTCAGCTCTCATAGTATCATCTCACTGGTGATAAAACTGAGCAAAATGCATGAGTAACACCGTGTATATGTGAATGAAGTGAGTGATATTTTGGATATCATTGGAAAGTTATAGTAGGAATTCTTTTGTGTCTAACAGATCTAAAATTAAGCCAACTGTTATGTGTTGGACCGCAAACCCCCTTGTTATTAAGGTTTTTTTAATACTTCATCTCAGTTGAATTTAAAAAGTTTATATTTTTTATTGATAATAAAATAATGTAATGTTATAAAAATAATATTTAAAAATAACATAATTAACATAAAATTGATAATTAAAGATAAAATATTTATTTATTTATTTATTCATTTATTTATTTTAAATTGGAAATTAAATATATTTGATATAGGTTAATAAAAAAAAATACTCGTATATAATGCAAATTATATCTGCATGATGGTTTTCAAATTTACTTTAAAAATGTTTTAATTTCTCTAAAGGTCAAAAGAACTAATGGCTAAAATATTTTTTCGTCCGGGAAAGGACGAAATATTAGACTGGACGTGGAAGTAGAAGATACTGAATTAAAAAAAAAATTGACATTCTAAAAAATTTTTACGTACTTCAGCGAATATTACTCATCGTTAATTTTTGGGTTAAAATGTTTCTGGAACTGCTTGAGCTCATTTAATAATGATTATAGTTACAAATTTTATGATTTTTAAAAAATCTAAAAATTTTCACTCAGCTTCCTCTTCACCACCGCACTAAAAAGTGAATCATTCAAAAAGTTTATGACATAGGATTTTTTTGAAAAAGATTTTTGTTGCTACAACTCACTCCCGTCTTCCAACTTCATCAAGAGTTACAATTTGTGGTGTACAGAGTATCAATACGTATATCGAAAAACTGATGGATTTTGATGATACTCGCTGAAAACAACAAACATCTTCTATCACACATATAGCCTAATTTCAAAATTGAAGGTGGTAAAATACTGTAAAATCAAAGAATTTATGATTTATTATTGATTTTTTTAAGAAAGAAAATCCAGTTGCCTTAGGGACACAGTCAAGCTATTTTATAAAACTTGAAAGAATAAAGATTATTGGTTATGAGTTCATGTGATCTAATGTAAGAACAGAGGGAGCTGGGTAAATTTTGTTTAATTTTTAAATTACATCACACGAATGTTCAATTAATTTCCTTTGTCTCTTATATTTTACAAATTAGTGACACTTCTAGGCTGAGGTAGTCAAATTAATTTCACGCAGTTTTTTGTTATGTAGTTGTTTTTGAAAATATTTGTCCAGGTTACAATAACTTTGCTGATAGTGATTCTTGAATAGGCGAACAAAATTAATCATTTGTTGCTGTGGCCTAATCTAAAAATAGAAGGAGGTATAATAATAATGAAATTTAAAAATGATTTGAATTTTATTGCTAGTATTTTGTCTGTTTTTAGATTAAAAGTCACTTAAACTATGTAATATTCCTTTCTTCAAGTTTTATAGGTAATCATAACTTTTCTGCTGAAACAAACTGAATTTTCACAACATCCAATACCTAAGGAGATAATTTTTATTCTAAAATCGCGTAATCTTCAACCTATAACATTCGCATGGGTTCCTGGTCATAAGGGAATCTTCGGCAACGAACGTAAGGACTCTTCCACGAAGGAGGCATCAACATGCTTTCCTATACCAAACGTTAAGATTCACCGCGCAGATCTCTCCACATACATCAAACACCTCCTTGTACAAAAATAGACTGACACCTGCAAACTACTACCAACCTTAAACAAACTCAGTTCAATAAAAGCAACTTCAAATACCTGCCTAACCTCATTCCGCTCAGAGCGGTCGCAGAAGTGGCTCTGTGCCGTCTTCGCATTGGACATACACGATTTTCTCATTCTTAACTCCTGACCGAATTTCCTGCTCCTATATGCGATAACTGCTCCTCCCTTATCCCAGTTCAACACATCTTAATTGACTGTCCTAAATACGCATCCCAACCGTCCCACCTGTCTCTTCCTCTCACCCTTTAAGAGCTACTCGCAATCGATGAAACTGCTTTGAGAAACCTCATGAAGTTCCTCAAAGCCACTAATATCCTCCCCCAAATAGTTCTTCCCTCAACCCGTGCCTTTGGCCAATGTAGCAGTACAGGGCACGTAAATTAAACAAGCAAGAAACTGAATTTTTTTCTGAAAATTAATTTAAAATCGTTATTTCAAGGACTTCACAGCATTATAGCCCCTTCAATTTTAAGATTAGATTATATGAGTCCATGAAGTGTTTTGTTGTTCTCAACAAGTGCCATCACAATCCATCGTTTCCACACTCTGTATAAGCCTCTTCGATTCACTTTACCATTATAATAAGTGGAAAAAATTGTAATCCTGAAATACCTGCAGTTTTTCCTGAGAAATTTAATCAGCTTAAAAATTTTGTAAAATATCAACAAATGAGCATTTCTGTGGTTCATGCTATTTTGCCTAACATCCCAATATATCATTTCGTGTCAACCAACTTGGACAACAAGTAAGTAAACTGGAAGGTGTAGCACAAAGATCAAAATATTCGTGCTTTAATAATCTACTGACCACAATATCTCTCCCTCCGGGAATGATTTGGGTAAATCAGTTATTCAACTCGAATACAAAAATAGCGTATTTCAGTTTTAAGATTTTGAACAAGACCAAACGTTAAGACACGCGGGCTACTCGGTTCGTGGAAGGAAAAAAGTTGAGAAATTATATTCGGAAACTATAAATTACAACTACTTGTTGATTCGAACGAGATCCGACGATACCATAGAAAAGCAGCGAAACATGAATGAGCGACACGTATTATTCAAGTTTTTCTACTCATACTGTTCTGGTGGATTTATAAAATCGGAGTAGGAAAATTACACTCCAAGTTCCAACGAGAAGGAGGAAAAAGGAACAACAACGAAGGAAAATAAAAATAACATCGTTCCGAGTGTAACTTTAGAGAGGAGAATTTTTGACCAAAAGTTTTATTCAGTTGGGAAAGTTCGAAGTTTGGTGATTATTTTGTCGTAATGAAGTGTATAATTTGAAAGGTGTTAGTCGACTGGCCACGATGTGTTGAATCAATATGAATTTTTTTCCCTACTGTTGTAAATTATCTTTGAAATACGGTTCATTAGACGCCTGTAATTTAATGGAGATGGCGTTTAATGGAGATGAAATTTCGAGCAAGATTCTTCTTCTGTGGATTATACGTCGATTGGGCCGTCGAGGAAATCAAATTCAAATTTTCGCCGTTCGTTTGTACGTTGAACGAATGATGAGTTTATTTTCAGTCGACGTTTTATCGTCGAATCTACAACTTATTTGGTAACGTTATACGAAAATACGAAGTGTTATTAAATATGTTATAGAACTGCGTTGAATGGCGGTGGATCGAGAGCGGCGAAGGGTTGTGTTAACGTCGACGTCGGTGGTTCGCGTTCATCAATAATTGTCAGAACAGAGAGAAAATCTTTTTCGCAAAAACTATGCCACTTCTGTATAAATTACCCGTTAAATTATCAATTTTATACGAAAATTATTTTCTCGAAAATGTAGAGAAATAACACCCACGCGTTAGGATATCCGTCTCTCGAACGATTTTCATAAATGCGTTGTTCGTTTGAACCAAAATGGCGTGCTTTTTTCGCACACCAGAGAACTGGAAAAATGAGCAAGCGCATATGGACGAAATATAATTACGAAGAGAAAACGACGCTGGATTAGTATGTCGACTATATCATTATTGTAATATACAATAACGTTGTGGGATATGGCTGTGGGAGGTTATTAGACGTACTTTTACAACCGTATAGTTGTCGTTAACACCGTTGCTTTATGATGAAAGTTGGTCGAGTCGATTACTCAAGAAAAGAGAAAAAGGACACATTTGGTTTTTATGGACGTTTAGCAAAGTTTTAGGTTTTGCTATACGTACGTACGAAAAGGAAATACAAATGGACTAATAAATAGTTAACCAAAGCCGGACGATATAAAGTGGAACGCCGCGGCACGCTATTGGAAACTTGTGGAAAAGGAGAATCGCGTGCGTGACACCCAGCAATCCTTCAGCATTTGGCAACTTATCAAAAACTTTTTTATAACTTGGCAACAAACTGGAAAAAGAAGATACAAAGAAGTTGGAGTTAACTTTAAAAACCTTGGATCTTTTACGAAGGCTTATTTATTTGAGTGAAACGAAGACGTATGTAAAACTGCTGACTATTGGTGGAAAATGCTGCCGCTTTTTAAATTGGCTTCGGTGTGAATTTTTCTCGGCTTCGGTTTCGTGGTGTTTTTTTCCTTCATCATGTTACGCCCGGAGCTTCGCGTTGGATGAAAAATATTTTGTTTGCGTAAGACGCTCGCGAAGTTTTCTTCTGTGGTCAATGATATCTGACTTTTGCTTTTTTAGTTCAATGGTGTTTTGATATTTTTGAGTAGACGTGATGTAGGTTTTTTTTTTCGAAGTGTAGTTTTTATCCTCTCGTAAGTGCTGATTCATGATGCAGGAAATTTTACGATTTTTCTGAGGAAGTAATTTGGAAAATTTTTTACAATTGGAAAGAAACCAGACAGATGGAGGAACTGAAAATTGATTCATTTCCTCATTCTTTTCATCAATCATGATTCAATTGTACTAAATAGGTATGAAATTTTGAAAATTCTAAAGCAACTTTTTGTGGCTTAGTAAGTGATATGTTATGAACCTCTTGAGAGTTGAAAATTTTAAATAATTCTCATTTGAGATCCCTAGAGCTGAAATGGTAGGTATACGATTCAGTCATTAACTGCCGATTATTGCACAGATATGTGAAAACAGACAAATTTTTGGAATCCTTGAAAATGATGAGATTTTATGATGAACATTTTTTTTATCTTTGGATAACGAAATATCATCTCCAAATCAAAAAATAATTTCTATAAGTCCAAATTTGCTTTAATTTTTTTTTTTTTTTTTTTTTTTTTGAAAAATGAAATTTTGAATATTTTTTTATTTTCAAAGATATTTTTGATACGTTGGAAAGCTGAAATTTTTGAGTTTTTTTCGAAGTCATTTAATAATTATCTGTTGTTGATGTAACTCCGGCTCTCTTCCGCAATGAAAAAAAAGTAGACATGCCTCATTCATGAACCTTAGTTTTGAATTGGTGCTTGTTCGGGTTTGCATATAACAGTGCTAACCCTTCATGCTTACTGACTGCAACTAGTATAGAGTCTGAAGAATCCCACACTATCTTTTCTAAAACCATCAAAGAAATAGAGTTTAGATCATATAAGTCCATATTTTGATATTTTAACCATCTGAGGCTCTTCAAGCCTTCTCAACAATTTGATGAGCCACCATTTTGTATTCATTTTGACCCAAATTTGAGTGGTGATATTCTGATTCTAAACTAACCTCACGTACAAAGTATGATTTTTCTAAATTGATTTGATGTGAAGTTTAAGAAAATACATGAATTTTCATCGCTCTCCTCAAAAATCCGTTTTCAGTTTATTTCTACTCAAAATGCACTGAGCATGCTAAAATTTGGATGTATTAGTGTCCGTGACTTTCTCCTTCATATGAAACCAAAAAAAAAATATTGAGGTATTTGTGCCCCCTCCAGTCCTCCTCAAAATTTGAGTAAGCCTCTCGTTTTGAGTTCATTCAAAAATGTAAAAAGTGTATTTCAGAGTATATATCTATGAAGAGTCTTTTACCAAATTTTTTGTAATTTTTTTCTATACCCGCCTACGTTAAGCGCGTGGAAATAATTCATATAATATATTAAAAAGTTGGATAAGTATTTATCATATGATTACAAATGACTTGAAACGCAAAGATTTGAATACTCCAAGGAAATGAAACATTTTCGACTTTCTCAAAAATACTAGTTTATTTTCATCCATGTAAATAACCCGGTAGTGATGTGAAAACCTGAGCAGTTGAAACACTGCTGGACTATAACCCCACCATAGGTAGTTTGGAACCAGGATTGGAGACTACTAACAACATATAGCTTAGCTCCCGAGTAGTTACTTGCGCCTAGTCTCAGTCCCCGTATGTGTTCATCGTATGCAACTATTTGTACATGGAAGTACAACATATAATACTTTTTAAAATTCAAATGAAACTACTGATTTAAGCATCTATGATGATAAAAAAAAAAATTGCAAAAAAATTTGTGGTATACACTTTTTGCCTATCTTCATTCTTGAAAGAGCTACGATGATTTAAAATTTTTCCAAAATTTCATTTTTTAAAATTTGATAGAAATCGTTCATTCAAGTAGGTACCTAGGATGGTAGAAAAAATGCATTAAAAATTGTAACAAACACTTTTTGCCTACCTTCATTTTTGAAGGGGCTACAATAATTTCAAATTTCCTCATGATTTTTTATTACTCATGATTAGATATTTCGAAAAAGGGCTGAGGATTGAATGAGAAATAATAGACAAAATCAAAGCCATTGTAAAATCTACATATAACAATTTTTTCACGAAAAATTAAAATATAAAGATGGAAAATTAAACTAGTACCGAATCCGTGTAGTGTTAGGAATTGCTGAAACACCTTCAATTCTGAAGATAAGCAAAACGTACATATTTGAATTTTAATTTTTCCATGATTTCAGTCACATTAGAAAAAAAAAATCATGGGAAAATTTGAAATTATTGTTAGCCCCTTCAAAAATAAAGATAGGCAAAAAGTGTTTACTACAATTTTTAATGCATTTTTTCTACTATCTTAGGTACCTACTTGAATGAACGATTTCTATCAAATTTAAAAAAATGGTATTTTAGAAAAATTTTAAATCATCGCAGCTCCTTCTAGAATGAAGATAGGCAAAAAGTGTATACCGCAAATTTTTTTGTAATTTTTTTTTCTATCATTATAGATGCTTAAATCAGTAGTTTCATTTAAATTTTAAAAAATATTATATGTTGTACTTCCATGTACAAATAGTTGCATACGATGAACACATAAGGGGACTGAAACTATGCGCAAGTAACTACTCGCGAGCTAAGCTATATGTTGTTACTAGTCTCCAATCCTGGTTCCAAACTACCTATGACGGGATAAGGGTGCATCTAATAAAATATGTAGTTGTATTATGTGGTAACCTGTCCACTCTCTGATTGGTTATTCGTCACACGTGTAACAACCAATCAGCTAGTCGGAAAATGGTCAACTTATTCGTAAAATAAAAACGTGAATCAGCTGATGATTGAAATTACGAACGAAATTCAATTTTCAATCTTTCACTGAAAACGGAACGATATTAGTTAGGAAGTTGAAAATAAAATCGCCTATATTTTATCACATTCTAGCGTTATGTATGACTATTCAGAAAAAGGAACAGTTACTACAATTACTCTGTTGAATCCCATACAGCCTTAGTATCAAATTCCCTTTTATGATAATTTCATGTTACATTACTGGCGTACTTGATGCGTTGTGATAAGTTGTAAAAATAGAAATCTGTGTAACGAACATGTTATATCTATTTGGTTGTTCATTGGAAGGGAATTTGGCGCTTTGCCTATATGGGGTTCAATCAAACGCTAGGCTTACGTTGGTAAAAAATTGATGTTTTTCTTCCTTTTTTGTTTTTCGACTCCTCCCCTTCTACTCAAGCACTCGAAATTGGTATTCCTTCAATTCCTACGCCAAAGTAAAATTCAATAATTTTCTATTAAATTATAATATTTTGAAAATGAGACCAAAAAAATATCTTCTCGGGGGAAATTTTGAAATAAATTGGACTCTCTCATAAAGCGTTTTGAAAATCACCCAACTATTCGAAGAAGGAAAGTACATTTCAAATATAATTTTTAGCGAACCAATCGCCCGCTGTAATTCGAACACATAAATATGAATACTTTCCAAAACGCCTGCTGAGTCATTGAAAAATGAAAATTTACGCCACTCCAACGGGAGAATATCGACAAACTTTTCGATTAGGCGATAATGTAACGATAAACAATGGTAGACAAAGGAAAAAGGAAATTTCAAATGTTTATCTATAGAAACGATGATTATACATGCCCTGCTATGGTATCAAAGCTTATTCAAAAGCGATGTCATATATTCGGTATTTTGACACGTGCTAGGTACTTCTATGGAGATATATTGACCGGAGCTACGATACATGGGTATCGTGTTGGTTGTTTAAAACGACTTTTATGATTTACGAGCATTTTTCACAAATTGTACGTGAAATTTTAGGCTAGAAGCGCTGTCAAATGATAAAAATATAAAAATGTACGATAGCTCGTGTACCCGCTCAGTAATGATATGTGTACAAAAGATCATGAATATAAAACACCGCATCGCTTAAGCCAAAGAACATAAACGAATATACATACCCATTCAAGAGCTCACTTTTACTTACAATTTATTAGCTGCTCTTAAAATTCGACTTTATTGCAAGCTCGTGCTTAAAAAGCGCTAAACATAATAGACGATAAATTAAAATTACACGCTGCCAGAGCACATTGAGTTTAATTTCATTTTCTAATGGATACTCAAATAACCGAAGAATTTCTTTTTGGGGAGTCGATGATGCGGAATAAAATACCTGATGTACTAGATGTACCAATGAGATAACTCGATAATTGTATTTTCGAGTTATCGTATCGTTTGAACGTTCTGCACTGTTTGCACATTCGGTCTACGTCGAAATAAATTGCTAGAGTTACTTTTAAATTTTTTATGAAGAAAAAAAAATCATAGATAATAACGAAAAGAGCGGTTCTTATCTCTCCCCAGATTGTAATCGTATTCCAACTGTGTAAAGTACACGTTTTAAAAAACTATCGTTAAATTCGGTCAAATACCTTTCTTCATATCGTAAAAGCAATCTCTTAATGCAGGCTAATTCCGTTCTAAGTTCTTTTTTTTCTTAATTCTCTTTAGAATACCGATATCGAATTCGTGTATCGTTCGATGCCATTATCCTTATTGTGAAAAACCCCATCATCTTATTTAAAAGATGATTTATTTGCGTATATAGGTATAAAATATAATTAGCTATCAACGTATCTCGTGTTTCCATTCAAAATCCTATATGAGCTCATTCACCCTATATAAAAGAGCGGTCGCATAAAAGAAATACGACACAAAGTGGAGCTTCGAGAAGGGAAATTTTGTCAACCTTGTCGTAATTCGACTAACTGCTGATTTAATAGGACAAAAGTATGTTGACGTGAGGCTAGGTAGAAATTTGTTCGTTGAAATGTAATCGGCGGCGTAGTCTGACGTTGTAGGGTTTTGGGTGACAAAAGTGTCATAAATAAAATTTACATATATTTGCATGTCTCTAGAACTACTCGAAAAGTTGAGAAAGCGAGTGACGAAATTGTTGTGGGAGTAAAAGGCGTAAATGAAAACAACTGGAGTGCCGGTGCACTCATAAATATGTATAATAAACTTTGATTTGTTGATTGCTTATGCTGCTAGTTAAAAGGTTTAATTATCGTGTTTTCTCGTACGTATTTATCTTAAGAACGATTAAAAGATGGAAAAACTTGCAGATGGGTTTTGTTTCCCTATGGATTTTCATTTTAGTAAAATTAGCGAAGTATTTCCTGTTCCCTCATTTGTACATATTTCATAATAGTATACTGTTCATGGTTCATGGTCAGATTTGTGATGATCTTAGATATTGAAAGGAAACACAGTAACAACAGTAGCCGCAGCATAAAGAATATAATGACAAGATACTATTAATACATGACACAATTGATGTAAAAACACTAAATAATCAAGAACAAATACTTAATAACATTAGCTACTGCAATAATTACTCTTTCACTCCCAATAATGATAGTAACAATAGAAACAACATGAGCAGTATGATAGCATATCTATAATAATGAATACAATAGCACTATGAGAACAATGAAAGACAAAAGAAATACTAGAAATACCAGCACAATTGAATCTATAACAATGAATACAATAGCAGGAATGATGCTAGAACAATAGAAAGGAACAACTGTAATGATCACCATGACAATAAGGTTTCAAGTAATTACTAATGTTGAATGCGAATAACAGTGATGATGTCATTATTTAAAATAATTACACGTGTAATTTTCAAACAATTTCAAATAGAGTAAAGGTCGTACTGTGTACTCTCTGAAATAATGCTATGATAGTATAACTTCAGATAATAAATAAAATTACTCAACGATATCATTTCAGGCTTCCTTGTATACATAGTGTTAAACACCAACATATCAACTTAGTATGTACCTAATACATTGTCTCAAACTCTCCACCTGAAGAAATACTATCTGTGTATAACCATTCTCTCAACACGCTTCACTCACTACGAATATATTACACAGCTTCGTGAATCATTATTTGGGAAGGATTTTCGCTGACAATAACGAATATCCTAACATCGGCAGATTTCGTCGTGGGTTTTTGGCTCGCCACGTTTCGCCATCGTTCCTAAATTCTATCAGAGATTTCAACACTCTTCTCACGCACGATGGCTTTATTGGTTTGACGGCTCAATCAGACGAGCTTCATGCGTTGTACAAACGTTTATTGTTCTAACACGTCGAAATCTTCGCCAAATAAAAATGGTAATTGGCCAAAACCGTGTTCATTAGGAATTACAAAACGTATTTTTCAACTGGATGCGTTATATTGGGTGATATGGCAATTCTCGATATTTCGATGAAATTTTACGCCCTTATAAACGTAGGATGCTATATTTGCTATCTGCGCTGCAATGTTGGGAAACATGATATTACCTGGTGTTTGTATTCGTTCGGGTTGGTTATTAAATATTCTTGCGGCTCTTTTAAGATCCCACGCAGTCTTGAATATTGGAATAACGTCGTTGGAATTTTCGAAATTAAATTTTTTGCCTGTTCTAATATCGTGATTCTTAACTTTGACTTGAAAAATGAAGTAAAGTTGCAAGTTTTTTTGAATGGTCAATTTTTTTTATCATTTTAAGAACATTTTCTCTTTGTATGATTTGTGAGGTGCGGATGAGTAAGACTGTCAAATACAGCATTTCAACTCTCTTTTTAGGAACTTGTGAGAGATTCTTGAAATAAGCTGTTTGTTTCCAGGTATGCTGAACGAAAGTTCAATGTTCAAATACTTGGTATTCGGATGAAACCCATTTCTGAATTAACCTTGCGAGTTTACAAGTATATTCGAACTCGTCTAAAACTCAAGTGCGCCAAAATCCCCTAAAATAAATTCGAATAGATTTCTTTCGTGTATTTATAACTTTTCAGCATCTTTTAGCCCTTTCGTCTCTTTTACACTCCATTTCACCGCTGGAGTTTTCGCAAATCTATATTAAACGTCTGCTGAAAAACCCCTGAAGTAATTCAATTTCGTGGTGGGTTGAAAGGAACATAAACTTTAAACTTTTTTTAATGTAGCAAAATATTCGAAACACTCCATTGCGAATAAATTTGGCGAACTGAATGATGAAAGAATAGAATCGAATTTTAAAAGCTACTTAGGTGAAACTTTTCCCTGAATATCGTCGTTTTATCGAATCAAAAGTGCTGTCTCTCATGGTAATAAATTTTCTTTAAAATATATTTACATATTGACTTTGTGATTTGTGACGAACAATATATCATCAATTCGAGGATAATTAGAAAGGAACACGTTGTTTTTGTTATTTAAAGTGGAACTACGCTATAAGGAACTGTTCAGAGTTCAGATATTTACAATTTAAGGAAGACAAATAGGTACATAGGTACAAAGGATAATGAAGACACATAAACGAGTCGAGTGTATGTCTTTAACATTTGTACAAATAGAAAATTCAAGCGTTGAAAATTTCTTTTGACGGGGCGTATTTATTTTTATTATTTTCAAACGAAGGCACGAAGCTATGTGGGAAAAGACATAGAAAGACTTCCACACTGCGAATGAAAATCGTAAATTAACGTGTTCGTAACACGTGCGCGTACACGTCCCGTATGCTTTCGCGAAATACCTTAAGCAATACGATAATTTAACTAAAACTGTTCTCTTTGGACACAAATCATGTTCTGGCTTCCATATTTCTTTACCAGATGCTTATATAGTGAATTTCTCTGGTGGAAAGAACGTGCAGAAGGATAAGCTTCGGTGTTCTTGGCTGGATTTAGATACTGAGGTGTTCGGCACTTCGGGAAATTCAACTTAATAAGAATATATGTAGTAGCGAATGAGAGGGAGCGAAAAAACCGAAGATGTAAAATTAAATTGGAATGTTTCGTTTAAAACGCAGATACGCGTATTTTGTTCCATTCGATACACATCGACGAGTGTATTGAAAACGGGAAAGTGGGAGATGCTTGAGGGTGGAACATAAATTCTTTAATCTGTGCCTTGTTTGTTGAAAGTTCCTTAGTGATATTTACGTGATGTGTATATTACAATATCAGTTACGCAAATTTAAATAATTTTTTAGCCAAATTTTTAATAAAAACGACAGCTATTACAGCCTACCTGATTTGTGAAGGGAAGGGAAGGGAAAGGATGGGAAGGAGGGGGTCGCGGTGGGGATTCGTGAAATTCGTTCAAAATTAGATGAAAACTCATCCCAAAAAATTCCATAAAGGTACTTTTTTGGTTTTTTGATATACCTCAAAGTGGCGAATCACTTAAATTTTGAGGCTGGCTGAAGAAGCGACAAATGACTGAAAACTTTAATTTATAACTTCATGTAAAAGAGTGAGTCACAGGCACCAACATATCCAAATTTCAGCTTCCTAAGTGCATTTTGAGGGGCATTAGAGCTAAAAACGGCTTTTTGAGGAAGTTTCGAGTTATGAAATTTCTTAAATCTCCCATATTTTCTCACTAGATCAACTTAGAAAGATCAAACTTTGTGTGTGGGATAAGTTAGTGACCATAATATGACCTTTTAAATTTGGGTCAAAATGGATGCAAAATGGCTGATTATTAAAATTTGAGTGGAGCTTGAGAAGCCTCATATGTGTAAAAATGTAATTAATATGAACTTATATGATTGTTGGGTATGAGAAGTATACTATATCCTCAATTCAACTTCACACATGATATTGGAGGGGAGAAAGAGGGGTTATGGACCTCAAATTGTGGTGAAGGTGCATGAAACGTCGAAAGTGTTTTATTGTGATGTTATATGATAAAATGAGCTTAAGTGACTTACCTATTCTGATTTCAGCTTCCCAAGTAAATTTGAAGGGGAGTTGGGGAAACAAATGAATTCTGCACGGGAAATTCAAGTAGGATATTTCAAGAATCATCCATATTTCCTCACCAAATGGACCTAGAAAGGTCCAACTTTGTGTGTGGAGTTGGTTAGTGACCAAAATATGACCTATTAAATTTTGGTCAAAATGGATCCAAAATTGCGGATTATCAAAATTTGAGTAGAGCTTGAGGAGCCTCAAAGTAGGGAAAATGTAGTTAATATAAATTCATATAATTATCAGGGATCAGAAGTATACCATATTCCCAATTCACCTTCACAAATGATAATGGAGGAGAGAAGGAGGGGGTATCGACCATGTGTTAGGGTGATTAGAGCAAAAAGCTACTTTTGGAGGGGAAATTGCTACAGGAAATTTTATAAATCTCCCATATCTCCTCGCAGTATCAGTATAAACTTCAAACTTTGTATGTGGGGTTAGGTGATGACCAGAATATGAATTTTTTAATTCGATTTAAAATTAATACAAAATGGCGTATGAAGATAATTTGAAGAGCCTCAAGTAGTTATACTTTTAAGTTTTAAGTGGTTTTGGAAGAGAAAAGGTGAGGGTTTTCAGACTTTGTATCGGATGTATTTTCCTCTTTAAATTAATTTTTAAAATTTTGAACAAATTTCATAACTTTTTTTTTCTTTAATCATATCTGCAAAATAATCAATTTTTAGTCTTGTTGAATCAACTATCAAATACGTAGATCTTCGATCTTTGATAAAATGCTGAAGTCCTTTAGTGTTTCCTCTCAATTTTTACATTAAAAAAAATTGTTTATTCAGATTTTTGGTCAGTATGTTAAAGTCATTTAATTTTTTTACAATTTTCAAATCATAATATCAACATTCTTTTCAAACTAATTTGCCCGGTGTACTCATGAATATAAAATCGTAAACCAACCACCATAAATAAACACATCTTGAAGCATCCCCCCCAGACAGATAGCAGATACCGGTGAAAAAAATTCGCCATCTCGATGTCGAATAAAATAAAGACCCCGCTGGTAAAAAAAATGCTTTTATAGAAGTCCCACCGAGCGCATCCAAGTGTAGCGACGATGACATTAAGAATTTTCGGTTCGAAAGCGCCAAGTCAATTCGTAAAAAGGAAGGGGAACCAAAAAATTCTTTTCACTACTAATGGCCTCTGGAATTATGCGTGTATCCTTCACTGTCGTTAAATCTGCGCGGTTTAGTCGGACCATGTTTTTGTTTCTATGTTTTGAGTAAAAACGGATGTAGTCGCTAACTAACGACCTATTAAAAAAAAAAAACAAGTGCCGTGTTCCAAAAAACCAACGTGCAAGAAATTTCGCCACTGTTTTTATTTTTTAAGCGAAATATGCGTGCTTTTTGCTTATACTTTTTTCGCGTCGTCGTCGTTAAAAAGTTACAACGAAGTTTTACCGTAAGCGTAGCGGTTCGGAGGAAATTTATGCAAAGTATTTTTATCTTTGTTTTAGATTTTTTTTGCCATTCTAAATTAATTCAATTTGCCTTAGTATCCTAGTCCTTAATAAGTGCAGTTATTGTTCGCTGGATTTTGGAAATAAGTTCCAAATTGGCGACGAAAATGTATTTCTTTCGAGAAAATATATCTTGATTTTTCTTCTTTTTTTTTTTTTTTTAATAGGTAAGCATTGCGATTTTATGAAGACATTGTTTTGTGTGGACATTTTTGAAAAACGATTCCCGTGGTCTGAAATACCAATTCATGTTCAAGGTAAAGTAATATGAGATTCAGGAGTGACACCTGAGTATTCAATTTGTAGTAAAAATACTGAGGTAGGCGATGGAAATAGGTTGGCATAATATTTCACGTAGCGAAGACAGTTGATTGGCACGTACGAAATTAGATATTTCAATCGAAATAACAGTCTAGATAGCTTAAAAAATTTTATAACGTAAAGCCTTTATTTGTATTCGATAAAATCATCCCAGCTAGAGAAGAGTATGCGAAAAACATTGAAAAATATGCCTTTTCATTACACGCCTCGAGTTATTCGAAAACTTGCGTTTCTAGCGAGTTATAAAAATTTTTAATGCTTCGTGCCTACATCTTTTCGAAACAATTCGACGAAATCATTTTGCACTTATGAGTGAAATAGATTGGCCTACGGTTACATTAAAATACTCTTTAGGTCTTCTTTAAGTTTTTATGTAAAAAGCGCGATGATGATGGAAAAAGATGATGAAAAATTCAAACCACAATGGAGAATAACTTTCGATCTTGCCATATACGAATTAGCTCTCGAACTGAAAACTACTCGCTAACTTTAGGGTTACAGTTGATTTATATCGATGGAGTATACGGTAAAGTTTAAAATGTACAATTTAGATATCTTTTGTGTGTATCTATTACGCTTTAGCGAAATTTTCCTCATTCTAAGATCGGCATCGCAAGTTTTTACCTCACGATTCGATGGCATAGGTCATACGATATTCCGTTGAATATTCATATAAAATTTCATTTCGCTATTTGAAGTTTGTACAAGCACGAGACGTAAATTTAATGAAGTTGCTTTTGGCTTCGATCTTAAATTTAAAGTAAATACAAGGCAGTGCAGAAGCTGGATTTGTCGACGAAATAATTTTTAGTCGTGAATTTTGGTACGAAGTTGCTGAACCGTGAACATGAGAGAACTCGCCGAAGCGTAACCAATATACGAGTGGTTTTAGTTTTGCCAGAAAATTAAAATTAATATCGCGACAACTTTGAAAAATTCCAATACGTTGACGCAGATACACGAGTGCTCATTTACACCTTTATGTTTTTTTTATTATTATTGTTTTATCAAACTTCTCATTCAACAGTGATTGGCTTTGACTTCAAAGTTGCGTAACTTTTAGTCGAATTCGTATTTACTCCTACAAAGATTAAAAAGAGTCCTTGGTATGGTTTTAAAGTTTTCTTTGATTGCCTTTCCTACGTCCTTTTGGTACCTAATAAATGTCATAATAAAAGCTTTTTGGGTTTTGTTTTTTAATATACGAATGGAAGCGCAGATTTTTAAGGGTTCGTTGATTTATGTTTTTCTTTGAAGATGCTTCTTTCTTGTTATGTCTGGCGTGCTATAATAAAGTGAAATGACGAGGATAAACGATTTTTAAACCGTTTCCATTATTGAGTTTGGTATTGGAGAGTTTTCCTTATGGGGAACGTTTCTGCGTTGTAATTCCTTAACGATCGAATTACATTTGTTGGAACGGAATTTACATGCTGATTTCGGCTCCTAAGGGTCTCGAATGGTTGATTGAGTGAGTCGATTTTTATTTTTTTGGGTAGAGTGAACAATAGTTGCCAAATAATTTTTGAAAACTCTGTTATTGTAAATAAGAGTATTTTATAAGTAATTTTGGTGTTTTTTTTTTTTTTTTTTTGTTTTTTAACGAAAATTAAATACTTTTTTGACGTATGATAATTTTGTTCTTTTTTTTAAATTTTTTTTCTTTTCTCGCTGCATACATGGAATGCAAAGCTTAATGAAATTATTGTATTGGCTTCAACGAATCAGCCAACTACGGCTTATAAGAAGTAAAACTTGTTTAAATAAGAGAGAATTTTTTTCAATGTGTTATTTCAAATCAAAAAGCACGAAAAAAAGGACACCAAGCATCATGAAAATTTCAACAGTAAAATTTAATTTACACTTTTCCTATATGAAGAATTGATATTTTTTATAACCTTCAAAAATTAATTTCTAATTATTTTTGCATGTTCAAAAACTACATATTTTTGTGGCGTAGTCGTTAAAAAATAAATTAAAATTGTGGCTGATTTTTCTTTGGTGGTTGGGGGGGGATCGAATAAGTTTATTATTTCTAATTTCCTTGCAAAATATCTCATCTTACATTTTTCTGTAAGCGATAATTCACATTGTTCAAATATTAAATTTTCAATGCGTACATCTGATTTTTTATTTTTTATTATTTTATACGTTATAAGTATACATGGCACTGTGGCTGGAAGCATTTGCAATTTGTTTGGAGGATCAAATTATAGAATACAACGATTGGAATTCCAGCAATTTCAAAAGATTTATTATTTTTGTAAAATATGTTACTCATATGCGTATGAAGCTTTGCTTACCCTATTTCCTGAAGGTGCCAAGATACGAACATTCTGATATTATTATTTTTCATGATGCTAATGATTAATGCTCTAAAAAGAGGCGTATGCGCATACGCCGTATTTAGTCAAATTGTCGAATGAAAAAATCGAACATAAATATGATATTGTCGTTGTATAGGTATAGATCACTTTTTTATTTTTAAATGTTTTTGATCAATATCTTTCATTTGTTTCAAAAATCATATTAGGTATTACCTATTTCAGCACAATTTCAACTTTTTCAGATTTTGGGGTTTTGATAAATTTCTTGACCAATTCCCGCTTGACAAAATACTAGTTATTTACTAGCATCTTACTCGAATACTAGCAAAAAGCTAGCATCTTACTCGCGTTTTTACTCTAGCTTCTATTTACTAGCGTAATGTTAGTCATTTGCTAGTATCAAATTACTAGGAGATTTGATACTAGCGTGAGGCTAGTTATTTTCTAGTATCAAATTACTAGGAGATTTGATACTAGCGTGTACTAGTTATTTTCTAGCATCAAATTACTAGTAGATTTGATACTAGCGTGATGCTAGTTATTTTCTAACATCAAATTACTAGCTGATTTGATACTAGCGTGATGCTAGTTATTTTCTAGCATCAAATTACGAGCAGATTTGATACTAGCGTGAGGCTAGTTATTTTCTAGTATCAAATTACTCGTAGATTTGATACTCGCTTGATGCTAGTTATTTTCTAGTATCAAATTACTCGTAGATTTGATACTCGCGTGATACTAGTTATTTTCCAGCATCAAATTACTCGCAAATTTATTAAGTTTCCTGATGTTATGCCTGTAAATAAGGATAGTCGAATATATATATATAGACTAGGGTGCGTCAAATTTATATGCAAAAAATTTGAAGTTTGAAATTTTGATGTCTTACCCCCTAGAAGTGTTCCTTTTACTTAGAAAACACCACAGAAAAAATTTCAGGTAAAAAAAAAGGTATTTAGAGGTGGCGCTTCAGGGTTGAATATTGACAACATTACCTCGCATGGGTATATGCATAATTCGCATATAAACATGTTATCTTGGGATGTCGCCATTCTGCCACCAGGTGTGCTGTATATAACTTAAGAAAAGTCCTGTTAAGGTTGTAGCGCACTAGCTAATAAAATGCTATGAATTGAAAACTATAAGAGAGCCTATCAATAACCATTTGCTGCTTGAATGTAGCATATTGAAATGCCAAACCTTATTTTTGTTTATATGGCGATTTTTTCATATTTCTTTGTCCATGAAAATGAAAAAGATATCACTGAGGTCGAGGAAGTAAATTTCAGTGGCGTAGAATCATTTTTTTAGGAGGGTAACATTCAAGATGATCTTTTTTTCAGACCATTTACAAAATCTTTACAAATTGTTTCAATTTTGTCGGATTTGTTTTTAAATTTGAATTAATGAACACTGACTGAATTCAGTTTTTTTTTTTTAATTATTCACTAGAATTGGGGAAGGGGAAATATTGATATAAATTACCCCTCTAAATTGTTTTTGAAAGGTAATTGTTACCTAATTACCAGAGGTTTCTACACCATTGGTAAGTTTCAAGTTCCCACAAATTTGACAATAACGAATTGAACATCTTTTTAAAACGTGGACTACTATAATATGCTTTTTTTCCTGCCATCATAATATCACTAAGCAATCAAAGCGAAATATTTGTTTAGTAGGTCCTACAACTTTGGAAAAAATTGAAAGAATAAAATTACAAACAAATCCGCAAGTACTAAGTCCTTTTACTACACTTCAAACTTATAATGAGAAACACCTGATATCAAAAAGCGCTAGAATTATTTGCGATGAAATTTCTATTGTTTTAGAAAAAAGCATGTATGCCGATTCAAAAAGATTATAACATTATAAAGAAGAGCATAGCACAAGCTAACCCCATATAAGAAAGTTTAGACTTTAGAGCAGTGGAATTCAACTTCTTGAGTAAATTTTATGGGTTTTGGTACTACCGTGTCAAATACAAGCAATAGGGAAATCTAAAGAAGCGTGTCACCTACTAGAAGTGAAATTAGATAAAGAACTAGGGTATTTGACTTCTAGACATCACGTTTTGGAACTGATTGTAACCAAAGTAGATACTTGATACGATTTTTGGGTCATCTGGCGAGCCAGACATTCTATTATTTAAACGATAATTAGAAAAATACTGATAAGAGACGTGTAATTAGTCTGTAGTTGATGAACAGATTAATTTTTATTGTTAAAATTTAACTTGTCAAATTTCAGAAAATTTTCATATTGGATTCTCCATTAAATTTTCAATCCAAAAGCGCCACCTCTAAAATTTTTTTTTTTTGAAAATTTTTTGAGGGTATCATTTTTTCATCAAAAGGAACAAAACTAAAGGGTAAGACCCCAAAGTTTCGAAAAAAATGCGATTTGACGCACCCTAATATAGACTTATCAAAAGTATCAATTTGCATCCAAAAAAGATTTTCTTTGCGACAATATACCTTTGTTTGGCCAATCTACCTCCGATTTCGGAGGCACTTTGGCATCGCTGTGTATATAGTGTTAATTAACTAAGTTGCATGCTCATAGAGTTATGTTAAGCAATTCTTCAGTTGGAAGTAATTTCAGCCCCTCATCTACATAAATTATATACATCTAGTTTACATGATGGTTTCACGAGACAGCTTCATCATCGAAAATGTATAGATGAAAACTGTTTCAATTTGCTTCCGAGTATATTACGAAAACAAAAGATGTTTTCAAGAACAATATGCTTCCTATTTCTGACCGCTAGGCATAGATTTATGTTGAAAAGTTATCTATCAATAATATTTAAAACCCTCACAAAGCAACACATATTACTCACAACATTATGTCAAAAAGGACACATTCTGTTCAAAAAAAAAAAAATCACAATATAATGTCAAAAACGACATATAACGATTTGAAAATATTCATATAATATGTCGTTTTCGACATCATGTTGCGAAAAAAAAAATCAAATTTTTACATTTAATATCTTGTGTATTTATCGGATTGAAATCAAAAGCAAAAATCTCCCAAGCATTTTTATAAAAACGAATACGCACGCATCGCAAACATAAATACTGCCTTAGAACGCGTATTCATCACAGGGTGCTCGTGGCCGCGTGGTGAAGGTTAGGTAGGGTAATTATAGTTATAGGGTCGTAGGTTCGAATCCCACCTTAGGCATAGGGAATTTTCGTGTTGGAATGTGCAATAAATAAGTGGGCATGGGGAGTGACAAGCCGAAAAGTGCAACCATATCTCGGAAAAAAGCATCCTACTATTTTTTTAAATTAATTAAAAGTAAAAAAAAATTAATTTTAATAGTAAAAGAATTCTTAATTTATACTAGCTTTATACTAGTAAACCTACGCTAGCGCAGAACTAGTATAAATTTGAAACAGTTGAGGTTAGATTTTTACTAGCATTTTGTAGCTAGTTATCTGCTAGTATTTTGAAGCTAGTATATGACTAGTCTCATAATACTAGTAGATAACTAGTTACAAAATGCTAGTAAAAATCTAACCTCAAGTGTTTCAAATTTATACTAGTTCTGCGCTAGCATCATTTACTAGCTTCTTGTCAAGCGGGTTATGGCGCATGCGCACACTTATCTGTATAGAGCTCTACTAATGATCACTTTAAAAATTGTTCGTTTTATTGTGCAAAGAAGATAACAATATGCTGTTTGCTCCAAAATATAGAGTAGGTAATTAGGTATACTATGTAATATTAATGAAGAAAATTAGTAACAGGGAAAGAGAAAAGGGCAAGTGGGCGGGAGAAAGTAATGTTGAAAACGATAGCTATTACAGTCTACATGTTTTGGGAAGGGGTCGAGGGGGGTCTTTAAATACTTGCATTTCAGACAATATGTAATCATCTATTAAATGTCCAACTTTTTGGTATAAATAATTATATATATTTTTTTCTCACATAACTTGAGTGAGAGACTTTTCTTAGAAATGCGATAAAAGTGCTTTTTTGTTTTTTCGATACATCTCAAAATGGCGGATCTTTCAAATTTTGAGGTAGGCTGGAGGAAGGGCGAATACCTCAAATTTTTTTTCTTGGTCTCATATGAAAGAGTGGGCCATGAACGCTAACATATCCAAATTTCAACTTCCTAAGTGCATTTTGAGGGGAGTTAGAGCAAAAAAAAGGCTTTTTGAGAAAGCTTGAGTCATGAAATTTCTTGAATCTTCCATATCTCCTCATCAAGTCAATCTAAAAAAGTCAAATTTTGTGTGTGGAATAAGTTCGACACCAGAATGTGACCTATGGAATTTGAGTCAAAATGGTTTCAAAATGGAGGATTATAAAATTTTTAATAGAGCTTGAGGAGCCTCAAATTTGTAAAAATGTAAATAATATGAACTCATACGAATATTGGTAGTAAGAAGTAAAGTATGTCCGAAATTCACCTCTACGCACGATGTTGGAGGGGAAAAGGAAGGATTATCGAGCTCAAAATGTGGTGGGGTACTCGAGATGTGGAAAATTTTTTATTGTGGTGTCACATGAATTTCAGCTTCAGTAATGCGTCATGGCTGCTTACATTTTGTTTTTTCATAAAAATGCTCACTTGATCCCATGGGCTCTGAAAAATTTTCACGTATCAGTACTGCACAACTCCTCTCCCCCTCCCCCTACCCAGCACGCCATGCATGATAATGAGTTGATATTACCTTTAGAGCCTTTAGAAAAATTATTTATTGATTTAAATTTTTGTTTAAATCACTTATTCGTTGTTTCTTAACTAGCTTGGATTTCGGGATGAAGATTTAAAGAATTATTTCTCTTGAAAATTTAAAAACATTTTTATATTTAGAGCTACCCACAGGCTTCTATCCAATAGTATGTGGATTGGTTCGAGTAATGGTCCATGAAAACATTTCAAAGCATAGGCTCAATAGAGAGTTTTCGAAGTAATTTTTTTTTAAATATGAAAAAATTGCCAATTTTCCCCATTATTTTTTACACTTTTTCATTATTTTTCTTGCTACTAATTTTTCATCACGAATGATAAATTGCATACTCAACACTTTGAAGTAAATTGTATAAGTATTTTCGTTTTACTTTAACGATGAAATAAAAATTTTCAAAGTTAATCGTTATCGATTTATTACAGTGAAAAAATATTTTGAATTCTTTTATTGTGGTACGTTTAAACATTGAAGTAGACAAACCATATTGAAAAATATTAATGAAAGGAAATTTCCTGCAAAAATATGACGAAAAAATTGAATTAAATAATGTAAAAAAATTGTAAAGAAAAATAAACGTACAAGTCGGAGAAAAGGTACGTATCATCTACTACTAATTTTGGTCTTCGAATCGCATGTGGTTGAAGTCCAAATAAGAGTAATTTCCATTTCTCATCAATAAAAATATTAATAAATTTTTTGATGTTCAAATAGAGTTCTAATTAATAATTTAGAAAGAGTGGAGGGGGCGGGGGGAGATGATTAGTGCATATTGAAAAAGAAATTTCGGACATAAAATCTTCCACACTTAAATATAATTTCAAAAAAAAAAAAAAAATGAAATTGGGAAGAAAGAAGGAGCATCTTGAAATAATTCATGCAGTATTTCATTATTATATTTACTCTTTGATGAGCTCTTCAATATTTGAATGTCATAAATCTCCGATGCCTTGCCTTTATCCTTACAGGAAGATGAATCATTACCATCATTTTCGCAGTTCAATGATTTCATGTTTGATGAGTAGACATTTCTACAATAAAATTTTCAACCCTCATTCACCTCAAAATCCGATCGACCCTGTGGAACGAAGAAAATTTGAATCTTCAATTTATAGAAACTAGATGAAAAACATTAAAGTATTTTAAAAGCTCCACTTTTCAGAAGGAGGAAATTCATGTGGTAAACTGATCGGTTAAAAATTGATCGCAGCATTAAAAAGAAATGTTTGTAGTTTCTTATTTGCTGAGACGTTTGTTAATAAATCTCGGCGCGCCGTGAACCACTCAGCGTCGCGGATAGGATAACGAATATGAAATTTTTACGCGATCGAATTACGAGGCCGGTGATTAATGGTGTTTGCTTGGGAAAAATATTTGTTTTTTTGCGGACGCCGGTGTTGAATGGAAAGACTTATACAGACTTAGGTCTGAAGTATTTCTATAAATTATTCCAATTCCCGACGAAAATATTCCTTTACGGGTCGTCGCTTATTTGCAAATTCATCCTTAGATCTAATGAAATTTTTCCTACCATCGTGGTATCTACGATTCGAAGAACAATTGTATTTTATTTCCATGGCTAGGAAGAGAAAAAAATACCATCGGCTACGAAGGAGAAAAAACATATTCTGAAATAAAAAAGTTGCATGCTGTTTGCGCTTCGGAATAATGATTTTTTTTAATTGTTTATGCCGCGTAAACAAAACCTTAGGTAACAAATGACAGCTATAAATAATTCGTTAGCTTGCTAAAGCGAAAGAATATAACGGGTTTGTAAAGGTTAAACATAATGGCTCCGTCGTTATATTTCTTCGGGTTAACGAAAATAATAATGAGCAATCTTCGCGTTCGCCCGGAGTTGACTTTCTATTTATTTTTTTGCTGTTCCGTAACGAATATTTGTCTCTCGGAGGCTGCGTTTTTTTTTTGTTTTTTTTTTTTTTTAGAAATCATTTTACATTTTGTTGAGATTTTGATTTGAATATTGCGAACGACGGAATTGTTTTTTCCTTCTCGTTTGTTTGCTTTTCCATTTTTTTCCTTCGCTGCCATGTCGACGTCGATCAACGGGTCTGGTTTTATCGTCCGAGTTGATTCTATAATTGAAATATGCTCGATTCGGTGAGTTGCGGAATCGTTGAATTTTAAACTTTACCAGTCTCGATTTAATGGACCGCTAGGTTAGGAAATTACATTCGAACTTTAGATAGAAATATTCTCCCTTTGTTTAAAAAACCAATTTCCACGTTGGTCGTAGAAATTTGCGAATATTCGGCGAAAGGCTTTGAAGTAGAATTTTTTCAACCCTTTTTTTTGTCACAAAATTACTTTAATCACTTTTGTTTCATGATAAAACCTAATAATTTCTTTGAAGGAGGAAAATTCCAGCGAAGTTCAAAATATTAGTCGAGTATTCTATAAATTTCTGAATAACAGGTTGAATGAAGATGAATCTTTCTTTTGAAAATTTATAGTTTCTTCTCTACCACCGGAGCGGAGGTGGAAACCAGCCTACACGAAGTTTCACCATTTAACGCGAAGGCGATTTCGATGAAATTATAATTTAACCGACTGTATCATTTTTTTGATAATAAAATTGTTCTGAAAATTTCACGAATGTCTACTGATAAAATTTCATAAAATGATTGGTATTCCCACTTCCGTTGTGGAATTGGAAAGGCAGGCCTGAGTCAAGTGAAATTTTGCGGAGTTGTAGGAGAGTAGAGAGAAGCAAAGAGAGAACTTTAGCAAAAAAGTGACAAATTCACGGAAAGTTAATAATTTTTATTCAAGATCTTTATAAAAAGAGAAAGGATAATTTTCGCGCTAGTGAATTTCTATTTATTTTTTCATTTTGTAAAAAAAAAAAATAAATTAGTTTTGACAGGTACTAGTCATTTTTGTTTCAATATACTCTGTATAAAAAGTTTGATGTCTTCGGAGATATAGAAGATTCATGGAATTTGTTGATTTGATTTCCCCTCTACAATGATATTTTTTTGCTCTATCTCCCCTCCATATTCACTTAGAAAACTGAAATTTGAAAATATTAGTCGCGAGGATTTGAGTTAGTCGTATGACACGATAATAAAAAAATGTTGATCTTTCCTATACCCCACCAAATTTTCATAGCAATAACTCTTCCTCCTCCCCTCACATATCACCTGTGAAGATTAGTTTGGAATATAGCATACTTTTCATCTCCAGTGGTCATATAAGCTCATATCTATCAAGTTTGAGCTAGTTGAAGCTTTCCAAGCGTTCATCAAATATTTATCATTGTCCATTTTAGGTTCATTTTGAACCAAATTCAAGGAAGCATATTGTACATAATTCTTCGATCGCACATACAAAATTTGAGTTTTTAGGTCGATTTGGTGAGAAAATATGGAAGATTCAAGTAATTAAATGACTTAAAACCTTATTAAAAAGGTGTTGTTCGCTTCAACTCCACTTCGAATTCAAAAGCTGAAATTTGCATAGATTGGTGTCCTTATGTTACTCTTTCATACGAGATTCCAAACAAAAATTTTAAGGTGCTTCCTGTCTCCCCAGTTCTTCTCAAAATTTAAGTAGATCGCGGTATTCAAGGAAATTAAAAAAGTTAAAATCAGAGTAGATTGGTGACATGAACTCATCTCACCATATGACACCGCAATAAAAAAATTTCGACCACTCCTGTACTCCTGCCACGTTTTGAGGTCGATAACCCATCTTCCTCCCTTCCAATATTATGTGTGAAGGTGAATTTGAGATATAATATACTTTTTATCTCCAATAATCGTGAGAGCTCATATTAATTACATTTTCACTAATTTGAGGCTCCTCAAGCTCTATTCGAATTTTGATAATTCGCCATTTTGGATCCATTTTGACCCAAATTTAAAAGATGATATTCTGATCACCAACTTATCCCACACACAAAGTTTGATCTTTCTAGGTTGATTTGATAAGGAGATATGGAAATCTCAAGAAATTTTATGACTCAAAACTTCCTCAAAAAGTGGTTTTTTGCTCTAACGCCCCTCAAAAGGCACTTAAGAAGCTGAAATTTGGATTTGTTGATATCCGTGATATACTCTTTCATATGAGATCAAAAACAGAAAATTTGAGCTATTTGCCCCTTCTCCGGTACCCCTCAAAATTTGAATAATCCGCCATTTTGAAATTTATCGAAAAAACAAAAAAAGTGTTTCTGCGCATTTTTAATAAGAGTCCCTCACCAAATTTTGAGCAAATTTTATGCATACCCGGCGGCACTACGCGTTAGAAAAAAATATGTATAATTATATACCAAAATTTGGACATTTGGTCTGAAACGCAGAGATTTTAAAGACCCCAACCTCCCCCCACCTTCCCTTCCCAAATCATGTAGGCTGTAATAACTATCGTTTTTTCAAGTTATAAACTCAGCTGAAAAAAAATTGGTTTTGTTTATTTCCAAGAGGAGTTTCTCTCCACGTACTCTGCAATCTTCATCCATATTGGCCGACGCTGCACCCAGGGGAAAAGAATATACTAAAAAATTGGATTTTTTTTGCATGATTATAAAAATGATTTGGAAAGCAAAGATTCGAGTAGTGAAGGTCCCTCCCCTTTCTCTTTGGCCTCCCCTTCTCAAATCAGGTAGGCTGTAAAAGCTATGGTTTTTAATTAAAAACTCTGCTGTAGTCCATTAGAGCGTGAGGGTAAAGAACTCTATATGCTGAGTACTCATGATTTATTTATTATTATTATTTTTAGCTGTGGTTTTAATAAAAACGATAGCTATTATAACCTACCTCTTAAGACAGATTCTGTTCTTTACCTACTACCTCAACCCTTCCTCCGAATTTGGTTTCGATTCGATCACTTGTACTCAAGTTATATAAATGAATAACGAAAGAAAGAAACTGAGTGAACGCAATAGCGGATTTACTTTAAAAGTGAAGTCCACTAAAAATACGGATTCATATCATTATTACATAGCAAGAAATGTTACATTTATTCTAAAGTCAACTTCTTGAATGGTTACCGAAGTGATAGGGTTGGGGTTTTCGGACTTGTAGTGGATGTGGATTGTACACACGAAGGGCTTAGCAACGTCATTTCCAAACCTTAAGAAGCCCTAATTAAAAACTCAGCTACAGTTATGCTGCATGGCTGCTTACATTTTTGAATGTAATATAAACTGACTTCATGCACAGCTCCGGTCTAGAAATGTCCTTTAGTTGATTTATAAGAGTTCCAATAAGGCAGTGGTGCAGAGTAAGCTGTAGCTGCAGTTGTGGACATTTCTTCGTAAAAATCTTTGCATAATTTAGGATAAATTTTTTCTTAAAAAATTTGGTTATTTTCCATCCATCTGATCTTCATTTGTACAAGCTTATTTCTTTATGCTTTTCTCTCTTAATACTGACACCCCTCTTTTTAGGCTTTGAAAGCATTTACAAAATAATTTTCCCATGGGTGAATTCATATTTATGAATAATTTAGTTCATAATTTCTGTATTCTTAATTGAAAAGCCAAATGGAAGGAAAATTCGATTCCTCATCGATGGTTTGATGCGCTTACGAAACCTTTGAGATTCTGGCATCAGAAATCTTCAATAATTTCCAAGGTTAACTGCGTATAAATTGGTGGTGTAATAAGATGGAGAAATGAGAATTTAATAAGGTATTCGGTGTATTCTCTTTTTAGCGAAACCCACTAAGGCGTACTTTCGATGAAATGCTTTTAAGACGGATTCTGTTCTTTACCTGCGCCGAATGTGCGTATTTTGTAGCGCGTCCAGTACTAATTGCCTATCTCGATTCGAATTTAATTTATTGCTTAGAGCTGTTTTTATAACGACGATTAAACGTGCCAATGATCAGATACTTTGTTCTGAATAGAAATGTCGAACTGCGTCTTCACCTGTATTTTCAAAGTACTACAATAAGGTAGAATATTCGCCAAGAAAATATTCACTCGTGCTTGAGTTCATGGCGAAATTAAAAAATTCCCGAGATCGTTGAAATAACGATTTGCGAATTCATCGCAGAAAATAGACTCGAAATACGCTTAATGCTAAACGTATTTACAATTTCTCAGAATAACAAACAATAGGAAAAACATGGCGTCGAAAGGAAACCGCATATAGGAATTATCGGGCCGACATTCTCTCGAGATTATATTTTCATCATTTTTCTTTTCGTCATGTCGGTAAACGCGTCAACACGATTAACCATCCGTATTTGTTTTTGACTCAAACGAATACGCAAGGTATAGATATGGTATGTCAATGCGTGCTTGAAAGCAATACGCAAGAGACGAAGCCGCGCCGAATACATAATGTGAAGTCTTACGTCTATATAGAAGAATAAAAACGTTGATAAACGAGTAAATTACTTTCGTTTAGCGGTGAAATTCGAGCATACAGTTACGAGGCAACACGATACCGCGAATAGTGAACATTTTTTTTTTTTTCTCAAAGGATGAAAAATATTTACAAACATGCAAGAGGCGACGTAATCGTCTTTACAAAACCACTTTGAGATCCTTTTAACGAATTTATTTCGGCAGGTACTTAAAATCAGCGAGTTGAAACAATTCCTCTCTGGGGTTCCGACCAAATGAATTTTGGGAATATTTTGGAAAATTTCGTCGACTGGTTGGCACAGTATAAAGTGGCGGAGTAAGATCTAATGACTAGGGATTAATTTTTCAGCACAGAATGTGAAGGATGATTTCTAGAATTTCTTTTTAATAAAGCTTTTTGATACAAATACATCCATGCATAATTTTACAAATCTGGTATTCTCAGAATTCAGGAAGAAAGAAGCCGTAGAAAATTAAACTCCTTCAAAGGTAAGTGTAGGCAACAACGCGTAGGAAAGTGGTTTTCAGGATGCCTATTTAGAAAAATAAAACATTAGAAAATGTTACCCCTTCAAATGTCACGATACGCGCTTATGTATGCAGTGTAGGGATGGTTAATTACCGGTAATTTATTTTTAGGTAACTTACCCGGCAACTTACCGGTAAGTTACTGGTAATACCACTTTAAATTACCACCCATCTCTAATGCAGTGCAGCGTGATATAAAATTTATTATCTGATGCGAAAAAATCAGGAAAGAATTAAATTTTAAAATGTTGCTCTTTCTAATGTGAGCATATCCAATGGAACCTATGATCGTGATTTGCGTATTGCCTATTTGAAAAAAAAAATTGAGAAGAGTGCTGCAAAATAAAATATTTTTCATAGACAGAAACATTATAACATGGATGATGTGTTGCCTATTCGACAAAACCAAGAGCTGCTGTAAGTGTACAGTGTACACACTATATGGAAGATGATGAAACGTCTGTTTGAATTAGCTCTTTGTCGACGATTTTGACACGACATCAGGTTATTACCGTAGGAAATTTTCACACTATATAAAAATCGTATTCTCTTTCTGATTCATATTTTCTTTCTTTTTTATTATTTACAAAATTTCCACTGAAAACGATAGGTGTAATAGTATATTAAAATTTTAAGTAGGATATCGAGCCCTTAGAATTATCGATTACAATTTCATATGATAGAGTTAGTCAAGGCCAATAACGTTAGGGCAAAAGGAATTTTTTTCGATCATAATTTCATACGATAGCATTAGTTGAGGCCAATAACATTAAGGTAAAATGTTTTTTTTCCGAATTTTGAAGTGATTCAGAATAAGACTTGAAGGCTTACTCTTTCAAAGAAAAAAATCAAATTTCTTTTCTTTTTTTTTTTTTTTGTTTATTGCAGGAGATCTAATAAGATTTATTATAATAAATATTTAATTAATTTTATTGAAAATGTTAATAATTATTAAAAATCAAATTACATTAAAAATGGAATTAATAAAAAAATTAATTCAATATTTAAATAATTGTCGCAGAAAATCGAACTGTCTATTTCATAATTATAAAGTTTCATTATTTGATCTTTCAAAATTCAAAATTCAAAAAAAAAAACAAAAACAAGTTTTTTCAAATTTATTATTATCATTAAATACAATGCTCTTCACAAAAATTTGAATATTTTTTTTGAAAATTTAAGTATATTTTTGAATGTACAAAAAACCTCATCTTGTTCTCGACTATCCCAAAAATACGAAATAAATTTTTTAAAACAATTTTGTCGCACTTTAACGAACGCATCAAAATTACAGGCCACAAAATCCTTTTTGAATTAGTTTTCAGATAAATAAATCATCTTATAAATGCAATTAATTAGCTCAAGCGTCGTATATTGTAATAGCTTAATTTTGGTTGAAATAAGCCCAAAATGGCGAATCCCTCAAAATGTTACAGTAGCTTATGAAATTCAATTGGCTGTTTGACTCAAATTTTATGAATGGGGTGTGGATGAGAAGTAATCTCAAATTGTGGTAAGGATTAACAAATAGTAACAAATTCCTATTTTGATTTAATTATCAAAAGTTCATGATCTTAGGTGAAGTCAGAAAAGAATTAAAAGTATAACCGCTTTGAGGAGGAGAAGGAAGAGAGGGGGTGAAGTAACGACATTTCGTGAATCGTTCGAACCTTTTCATCAAATGCACGTAGAAAGCTTAAACTTCGTACCTAGGTTTAACATGGAATCACAATATAATTACAGATGCCCCACAGTTTTAGAAAAGCCTAAAGAGGCCCAAATAAGCTCAGAATAGGTAAGTATGAATTCGTATTATTACTGAGACCATACACTTCAATGAAAATGTGAACGTATGTAAATTAAAAACTCAGCTCCAGTAAGTGGTTTATCCGCTTACATTTTTTTTTCTCAGACATTTTTACTTTCATTTTCACAATTTTTCTTCAAATTCATTTTCAAGTGGGAGTTCCAAATTTTCGAACAATCTTTTTACACCCCTCAGCTTTCCATCAGAGAATCATTTCATAGTTATGAAGTTCTATACAGAGTGTTCCTTTTGGATGTAACTTCCTCTGTTTCGCATACACGTCTACTCATGTACTATTCATGTATGATGGTTTGCCTACTCTACTTGTTGAAAAGGCAGAGATACAAAAATTCGAAAAATATTTATGAAACGTAACTTTTAAAGTTGGTCATTATAAATGATGAAAAAAATGCTCTTCCGAATTTGTATTTTTGTCCCTTCAACAAGTATAGTATGCACACCTGGATACACGAATGTAACGTTAGTAAAACTACATGTGTTTTGAAGGGAAGCTACATCGAAAAGGAACACACTATAAATGTGTGTTTAATGATGCATGTCTTTTCAATTTGAATGAAAAAAATCATTAACTTTTTTGTCAAGTTTTTAATAAAAATCAAAATTATTGAAAATTACCTAATTATTTTTCATTATCAATTAGAGAATGTGAACGTCATATTACAGTATTTTCAAGTGCATTTACAAAACTGAAAAAAGCATCGACAGAAGGAGCCTTCGACATTTTAAAATCCAATTTTTTTACTAACCTAATTCCTTGGAAGTTTAACGTTTTTCGATTAGGAAAGGAAGTCAGAGAAGTCTATACATTCTTTTGTGGCTTCTATTTTCGCATAAATGATAAATAAAAACTCGTAAAATGTTTTGAAACCTCAATTTGCACAAAATATTGAAATTTCGAAATTTTCCTTTGAAATCTTTCTTTTGTGAGAACTTGTTTACTAAATGATGCTATTTATTAATTTGTCTACAACGTTCTTAATAAGGGATTTCTGTAACACCCTTTAGACATTTTTGTCGATACAAAATGAATTTTTTTCCATGACTAAGTTACTCCAGCTATTGAAAAGAGTTTTTACGCCGGATATTAAATTCTTTTATCGATGAAAATACGCTTTTCGACGGTATGCCTTCTATTGATTATACGGTATTTGTTTTCCTTTCGATTTGTTTCGCGAAAATCGGACGCGACATCGTAGGTATTTATTTTCATGTAGAAAATTCCTAAATTTTGTATTATTTTCATCTGGGTTACATCATTTGAACTCGAACATCGATCAATTTATTGTTGTTTCAAGGGAGACGAGATAGCAGACGTTGAAATATTTCCAACTGTAGGGTCGAGTGGCGAAAGAAAAATAATTGAAAATTCGTTAATGAAGTTTTCTCTTCGATATTAATCAAAAGTTTTAAACGAATTTCGTCGTGTAAAAACTCCTCTAAATTGGTTAAGTAAAGTAAAAAGCGTTAACTATCGATCATCGGTTCTTCTGAGTGGACTTCGGGTTATAAAATTGATGGATATAGGTAAAAAATTTAGAAATCATGGTGGAACTATTTCGTCGAATTTATTGCCAAGTCTGCGAAAAGGAATTAAAAAAATATTCATCCGATGGAAGCTTTCGGAACGAATGTCGGGTAATAAAAAAATTCAATATTCAAATTTGCAACGTATAGGCATTTTATTTCACGAGTTGATTTCTTTTTAAAGCATACACCGTAGTTGTCTCCAACTGAAATAAGCTTTGGAATAATTCAAAGATAAAGTAAAAAAGGTCTTTGTTTATTTTGATATTTTCTTATAACTACTTCGCTCTGCCGAAGGAACAGAGAAATTTAGTAACGTGATGCAACGTGCAGAAAATTAATAACAAACATTTCGTTAACGTAAACTGACGAAATAAGTAAACTGTAAATTTACGTCATTATGTTCGTAATGGAATTCGTATTTCTGTGATTAAAATAAATGATATACTAACCTGTGTCGCCCTTTGATGATGTAACGAACGATAATTCTTTATTATTATGGCATACTTGGTATTTCTTTAGCAAAAATACCAAAAGTAATTTTTCGATAAATAATTTTTGAAAAACATTTTTTCTTCATGAGATACAATTTCAAGATGGACTCGATTCCAAAAATATTCCACTTTTTCATCTCTTCATATTTTCATATCTGCCATCTACTTACGAGTAAAACCAATGAAAGTATTTCGATTTTTTATAATTCGAGCTAGTACATTCTTAAGTTTTTTAAGCCTTCGCTTAGTAAAATATGTCAAGAGTTTTAAAGGGGAAAAAAAACAAAAATTGAAAGTAATATGGATTGAAACAGTCTACCGTTTTAAATCTAAATTGGAGGAATTCCTTCATAGCATTCTCCTTTAGTTTTTTTACCACTTACAATCGATGTCGCGCTGGAGAAAATCTAAGTATTAATAAAGAATAAAATTTTTTCGTAAGGTATTTGAAACTTTCCACTTTCTTTTTTACAATTTAAAAAATACTTTTTCATTTACGTTGAACATTGTAAATATAAGATAAAAAGAATTTGAGATTAATTTATAAGTTTTTTTTTTTTGCACTTTTTTCGAAATTTAGAACAAGCGAAACTATCGATATGGAATGAGTAAAATTTTTTAAATGTAACAGAAAAATAATTCGTGAAAAGCTACACGTGTAATTTTTTTTTAAGTCTCTCATCTTCGTTTTTTAAGGACACATTTTTTTTCGTATCAGAGATAGCATACTAATTTCATCTTCTCCCCCCCCCCCCCAAAAAAAAATTGCGGGAAGGTAGAAAGTATCCTTTGTATTTTCCAATTTTATCAATTTCGATTTTGTTTAAATCATTTAAATAAGAAAATGCTGAAATAATCAGTCTCTTATTTACAGTATTTTTTTTTTCAAATGCAATATGATTGTAAGAATACAAAATTTTATTGTTCAATCTGAAATGCCATAATATCTCTTCTTCATTCTTTCGTAAAATTGTGGAATTTGTTGCTTATATCCGCAGGATACTATTAAATTTTCATTTTATACACCTTGCCCCAAACATCATGCAACACGTAGACGTTGTCTCTATATAATAAACATTATCAATTTTTCATTTTCCAGCCACCCTCCAGCAAAAAAATCATTGTAACACGTTGTCTGAATGTAGGTAATAGATATTATGGATTTCTAATTTTGTAACTAGCCACCACTCCAAAAAAAGTCATAGAAATAATCATTATTAATTTTTCATTTTCTACCCCTACCCTGAAATCATGAAATACATGTTGTCTCTATACAATGGACATCATCAATATCTGATTTTGAAACCATCCACTATCCACCACCGCAAAAAAGTCATGGAATCAGTCATTAATAATTTGACATTTTCTAGCTCCTTTCCCTAATCATGGAAATATGTGTTCTCTTAACAACAGATAAAATATGATGAATTTCTAATTTTGTAAGTGCTCCCCCCTCCCATCACTTAAAAAAATTGTGGGAATTTCCACCGTTAATTTTTCATTTTGTACCCTCCCCAAAAACCATGGAAATACGTTGTCTGTGTACAATAGACATTATAGATCTTTTATTTTCACCTCTTTCAAAAAAAAAAAAACCTCGGTTTAATAACATGCCTAAAATCTCATGTAGAGAGTAATTTCAGATTTCATTGTTTAGAAACACAACATAAAATTGGGCCTTACTGCGAATTTAAATCACCAGCCTTGAAAGATGGTGAAAAAATGTTAAACCTTTTCCACGAGATTCAAAAAAGTTTTATATTAAACTTTGTCATTAATGTTTTAGTGCTTTAGAATTAAAATTTTCTCCATGATTCGAAATCATAATGAAGAGCCACCGAAGAGTGATAACTTTTCTCTCTAGCGCGCAAAAAAAAAATTCTCAAAGCTGAGAAAGTGGACGTCGACGGGGTCTATAATGGTGAAAAACTATCCCGTTATACGAGGATAATGTCTGCGCGGGAAAAAAAGTTTTAAAGGATGAAGGAAAAACCCGCGAGTAACAAGAATACTCTGCGGTTCATAAATAAACCGAAAAGAAAGGAAAGGGAAATTTCCGCTGTTTTTATAATTTAAAATTTTAACCCATACGCGTACGCTAAATTAATCCGAGATGGAGACGCCGCGTATAATGTATCCGCGCGCCGTATAAATTCGCAGAACTGTACGAAACAACATTTAAGAATAAAAAGGTTTCGGAAAAGGTATCTACGGTTGTCGCGTAATGTTTTTCTTCTTTTTTGATACGTGCGGGCGTGTCGGATAAAGTGGAAAATGTGTCTCGCATTCGGATGAGAGCGCAGAGGTCTGCTGAGCCGTTGATGCGTTATCATCTGTACGGCGGTGCGTTTTTGGTATAGCGTTTGAATAAACGGTATCATAAAGGAAAATTAACTGCTGGAGAAATATCATTAATTTTCATTACAAGCGAAATTCATTTTCATGGCAAGTAGCTTTTGTTCTTGGTAACCTTCTGTGGGCTCGGAGAAGAAAATGCCAAAGCTCGAAAGAAAGCAGACATTTCTTGCCGTTTATTTCACACTTCATATAACAATGGAGATACTGGATCTGGGGTGTCTTTGACGAAATCCGTTTACCCTCGCGAAGACGCTATTGTTGGTAATGAATTATCTTTGACGTGAATATTTCTACATTATATCGTCGTTTCGCAGGCATAGGTAAAGAGATATTTTTAACGATGTAATTTTTACTATCGAACTCGCGACGCTGCCGCGTTTGTTCTACAAAAGCTGAAAACGCGACAATCTCATAAATCATGCGGATTGTTCAACGTTCGCGTCTTCGTCGCCAGACTATTATAGTTCTAAAGTGACGGGTTACACTTGCCGAGGGAATTCTAACATGGTCGAGGAAAAGCAAGGAAGTCAAGTTGTAACGTTTATCTTGACTTTCTTACCGCCAGCATGGGTGAATTTAGCTTTATGTAAGTTTTTTTTTCGTTCCAACTTTTCGCTCATAACAAACTGTATGATTACCTGATTTGTTTGTACAAATTTTATAACTCTTACGTTTACTTGAAAGTTATCATTAATTATGGATAGATCCTTTACAAACTCGAATATTTTTCTATGTCATTTTCCTTTCATTGGAACTTTTCTTAAGCGATTTGTTCGTGAACTTACTAATAGTAAATTTAACAAAAACAACCTTGAATTTTGTTTTCAATAGTTTTTGTCATATATATCATCTTTAGATTCAGAAATTTTATTATATCGCTGAGGAAACTATATGGTATGCTTTCTTTCATTTTGGACTTTGTGATTAACATATTCTTGTTTCTAATCACCGGCTGTATTTCAGTGATTTCCTTGCTTTCAGATTACCTCCTATTTACATAATAATATTCAACTTTCTTTTTCAAAAGATAGGGATGCGTGCTTTACTCAAACTTTATCATACAATCATTATACCAATTATAGACTATGGTTTATCAATCTACTCACATGCTTCCAATAACCAGCTCGACCAGCTGAATACTATTCAAAATACTAGCTTAAGACTAGCAACAGGTGCTTTCAGAGCTACACCCATAACAAGTCTCGTCTGTGAAGCCTCAGACTGTCCACTATTCATATGCAGACAGCTGGTCATTACGCTAAACACACTATATGTGATGGCTAATCCCAATTTTAATCCTACTGCTGAACATTTAATACTATCTCAGTCCATACTATCAATATTCAGAGAACTAATTCAACAAATAACAACAAAAGCACTCCCCATCCATCATTATCCTGTCAACCTTATACCTCCCTGGCTATCATATAACCCAATCATCAATCTTGCCTTAACAGAATTTCCCAAAATACAAACAAATCCAATCATATTCGTCAAACACTTCAATTCCTTATTAGAAAACTTTCAAAACTTCAAACATATTTTACACAGATGGCTCCAAATCAAGCCACCACTCTGGATGCGCTATAGTTCATGAAGAAACATACATACCTATTCCCCTACCTTCATACTTCTCAGTATTATCAGCCGAACTATATGCAATTAAAACAGCTATCACATATACTATTCATTTCTCTCTTCTCAAAACTGTCATTTTTTCAGATCTCTTTCGGCCCTTCTCGCAATAAAAAACCATGCATCTAAAAAATCACATCCAATCGTTCAAGATATCATTTCCCTCCTCTCATCACACACCAACACAATAATACTATGCTGGATACCTCCCCACACCCAAATTCAAGGAAACGAGATGGCCGATGTTTGTGCCAAACAAGCATACTTTCATCAACCTATAGATAACATACCCATCCCCTTAACTGATCTCAAACTTCAAGCAAAATTTATAATGAACGAAAAATTCCAAAAATTTTGGTTCAATGTTCTCAACTCTGATAAACTAAAAAACATTAAAACCACGATCTCCCCCTGGAAAATATCTGAACAACCCTGGAAAATATCTGAACAACTAAATCGTCGATCTTCAACCCTTCTTACTAGATTGCGAACTGACCACACGTTGCTTACTCACCAGCATCTTTTTCTTAAACAAGCTGCCCCTTTGTGTAACCCATGCAACGTTCCATTATCTGTACCTCACATTCTCATCGAATGCCCAAATTACAAACGCATGCGGGATACATTTCTTCAGACCAATAGTATAAAAATCATACTCTCAGACAATATTGAACGGATAAACAACCTTATGAAACTTTTGAATTCTTCTGGTCTACTTAAACTGATATAATCATTATAACCGTGCCTCTAGCCACAGCTGCTGTACAAGGCACGTAAAAAAAAAGAAAAAAAAGAAATTGCTTTAATTAGTCAACGAAACATGGAGCCAGTTGATGACAATTGAGAGACTTATAGTAATTATAAGAGTAATCAAAAATTAATGAACGAGACATAACCCGCTTGACAAGAAGCTAGTAAATGATGCTAGCGCAGAACTAGTATAAATTTGAAACACTTGAGGTTAGATTTTTACTAGCATTTTGTAACTAGTTATCTACTAGTATTATGAGACTAGTCATATACTAGCTTCAAAATACTAGCAGATAACTAGCTACAAAATGCTAGTAAAAATCTAACCTCAACTGTTTCAAATTTATACTAGTTCTGCGCTAGCGTAGGTTTACTAGTATAAAGCTAGTATAAATTAAGAATTCTTTTACTATTAAAATTAATTTTTTTTTACTTTCAATTAATTTAAAAAAACAGAAGGATGCTTTTTTCCGAGATATGGTTGCACTTTTCGGCTTGTCACTCCCCATCCCCACTTATTTACTGCACATTCCAACACGAAAATTCCCTATGCCTACGGTGGGATTCGAACCTACGACCCTATGACTAGAACTAACCTACCTAACCTATACCACGCGGCCACGAGCACCTTGTGATGATTATACGTTCTAAGGCAGTATTTATGTTTGCGATGTGTGCGTATTCGTTTTTATAAAAATGCTTGGGAGATTTTTGCTTTTGATTTCAATCCGATAAATACACAAGATATTAAATGTAAAAATTTGATTTTTTTTCGCAACATGATGTCGAAAACGACATATTATATGAATATTTTCAAATCGTTATATGTCGTTTTTGACATTATATTGTGATTTTTTTTTTTTTTGAACAGAATGTGTCCTTTTTTACATAATGTTGTGAGTGATATGTGTTGCTTTGTGAGGGTTTTAAATATTATTGATAGATAACTTTTCAACATAAATCTATGCCTAGCGGTCAGAAATAGGAAGCATATTGTTCTTGAAAACATCTTTTGTTTTCGTAATATACTCGGAAGCAAATTGAAACAGTTTTCATCTATACATTTTCGATGATGTGATGTCTAGAAGTCAAATACCCTAGTTCTTTATCTAATTTCACTTCTAGTAGGTGACACGCTTCTTTAGATTTCCCTATTGCTTGTATTTGACACGGTAGTACCAAAACCCATAAAATTTACTCAAGAAGTTGAATTCCACTGCTCTAAAGTCTAAACTTTCTTATATGGGGTTAGCTTGTGCTATGCTCTTCTTTATAATGTTATAATCTTTTTGAATCGGCATACATGCTTTTTTCTAAAACAATAGAAATTTCATCGCAAATAATTCTAGCGCTTTTTGATATCAGGTGTTTCTCATTATAAGTTTGAAGTGTAGTAAAAGGACTTAGTACTTGCGGATTTGTTTGTAATTTTATTCTTTCAATTTTTTCCAAAGTTGTAGGACCTACTAAACAAATATTTCGCTTTGATTGCTTAGTGATATTATGATGGCAGGAAAAAAAGCATATTATAGTAGTCCACGTTTTAAAAAGATGTTCAATTCGTTATTGTCAAATTTGTGGGAACTTGAAACTTACCAATGGTGTAGAAACCTCTGGTAATTAGGTAACAATTACCTTTCAAAAACAATTTAGAGGGGTAATTTATATCAATATTTCCCCTTCCCCAATTCTAGTGAATAATTAAAAAAAAAAACTGAATTCAGTCAGTGTTCATTAATTCAAATTTAAAAACAAATCCGACAAAATTGAAACAATTTGTAAAGATTTTGTAAATGGTCTGAAAAAAAGATCATCTTGAATGTTACCCTCCTAAAAAAATGATTCTACGCCACTGAAATTTACTTCCTCGACCTCAGTGATATCTTTTTCATTTTCATGGACAAAGAAATATGAAAAAATCGCCATATAAACAAAAATAAGGTTTGGCATTTCATTATGCTACATTCAAGCAGCAAATGGTTATTGATAGGCTCTCTTATAGTTTTCAATTCATAGAATTTTATTAGCTAGTGCGCTACAACCTTAACAGGACTTTTCTTAAGTTATATACAGCACACCTAATATACCTAGTAGATGGTGGCAGAATGGCGACATCCCAAGATAACATGTTTATATGCGAATTATGCATATACCCATGGGAGGTAATGTTGTCAATATTCAACCCTGAAGCGCCACCTCTAAATACCTTTTTTTTTACCTGAAATTTTTTCTGTGGTGTTTTCTAAGTAAAAGGAACACTTCTAGGGGGTAAGACATCAAAATTTCAAACTTCAAATTTTTTGCATATAAATTTGACGCACCCTAGTCTATATATATATGTATAAAACCAAATAAACCGAGATCATTTCCATACATACGTAGTAATTGCGAGATCATGAGATTCGTTTGCCGGATCTCACAACGTTATACATAGCGCACGTTGTTTGCGAGGTGCAGTATATCGTGTATGCAAGTTTTCAGCCGGATCTCGGTTTAGCTATGATTTACATAAGGATATATATATATATATTCGACTATCCTTATTTACAGGCATAACATCAGGAAACTTAATAAATTTGCGAGTAATTTGATGCTGGAAAATAACTGGCAATACGCGAGTATCAAATCTGCTAGTAATTTGATACTAGAAAATAACTAGTATCACGCGAGTATCAAATCTACGAGTAATTTGATACTAGAAAATAACTAGCATCACGCTAGTATCAAATCTGCTAGTAATTTGATGCTAGAAAATAACTAGCATCACGCTAGTATCAAATCTGCTAGTAATTTGATGCTAGAAAATAACTAGCATCACGCTAGTATCAAATCTGCTAGTAATTTGATGCTAGAAAATAACTAGCATCACGCTAGTATCAAATCTCCTAGTAATTTGATGCTAGAAAATAACTAGTACACGCTAGTATCAAATCTCCTAGTAATTTGATACTAGAAAATAACTAGCACTACGCGAGTATCAAATCTCCTAGTAATTTGATACTAGCAAATGACTAACATTACGCTAGTAAATAGAAGCTAGAGTAAAAACGCGAGTAAGATGCTAGCTTTTTGCTAGTATTCGAGTAAGATGCTAGTAAATAACTAGTATTTTGTCAAGCGGGAAGTGCCGCTAATAACGATAAAGAGACGGTTTACAAAATTAAGGAGGCAGCTAAGATTGATATATTCAATAAACAGTCAACTAAGATTAATAAATGAAATACAGAATCAAATAATGGCAAAAAGTAAATGGTATGACTAATTGTTCGTGATAAAAAAAGAAACTAAAAGTTATTAAATTGATCCCACACTTCATTTATATCTTCTTATCACATATATTAACCTTTACTGACTGCTTATAATCATTATTCATTAGCTGCTTCCTTATTGTAGTTGTCCTCTTATTGATCTTCGCTTCTTCCTAATTGCCATAAGTTATTTTTTCATCAAATTTATTAATTTAGCTGCCTCCTCAATTTTCCAACCATACCTCCTCATTACTTAGCTATTTCTATATTTAATTTTTTTACCTCAGTTATTTCCTTATTACTGTTATTATGTTTGCTTACTACATTCGGTAATCTTGACTGCTATCTTATGATCATTAGCTGCATCCTTAATTTGCCAACTGCCTCCTTATTACTTAGCTATCTCTATATTTAGTTCATTGACTTTCGTTATTTTCTTATTATCGTTGTTTGCCTGCTTACTATATTCGGTAATATTGACTGCCACCTTATGGTCATTAGCTGCCTCCGTATTTTCTTCACTGATATTGGCTATTTCATTTTTTCCATTTGCCATCTCTTTATTATCATCAACTAGCTCCAAATTACCGTTAGCTACATCCTTATTAAGCTTAGCTGCCTCCTAAATTTTACCCACTTTCTTCCTTCTGCTGCTAGCTTTTTTTGTATTTTGTTTATATTTTATCTACTTTTTTATTTCTGTTATTTAACTCTTTACTAAATTTGGTAAGCTGAACTGTGACCTCAGATTTTTAGCTGCCTCCTTATTCTGTTCATTGAGCTCAGATGTTTCCTTATTGCTGTTAGCTGCCTTCTTATTATCATTAACTAGATCCTTATTTGTATAATTGCGTATAAATCACTATTAGCTGGAGCCTTATTGAATTTATCTTTCTCCTTAATTTTACTAGTTTCTTTTTTTTACTCACAGCACCTTCTATATTTTATTTATTGATCTTATTCACTTTTTTATTGATTTTATTCATTTCCTCACTACATTTGGTAATTTCAACAGCTACAACTTAGTGATCATGAGCTGCCTCCTTATTTTGTTCGTAGCTGTTTCCATTTTGCTGTTAGCATCTGCCTCCTTATTATCGTTAACTAGCGCCTTATTTACATAGCTACTTATAAATCACTATTGGCTGGATCCTTATTGAATTTAGCTTCTCTTTTAATATTACTAGTTTCCTTCTTTTTGTCTCCACCCCTAGTACCTTCTATACCTTGTTTATTTATCTTATATACCTTTTTATTGCTTTAATTTATCTCTTTACTACATTCGGTAATTTCAACTATCACCTTGTGAGAATTAGCTGTCTCATTATTATGTTCATTGACTTCAGCTGTTTCTATATTGCTATTAACTGCCTCCGTATTATCGTTGACTAGCTTCTTATTTATATATATGTTTACAAGTCGCTATTAGCTGAGTCGTTATTGAATTTAGCTTCTTCCTTAATTTTACTAGTTTTTTTCTTTTGCCACCAGCCTCTGGTGTATTTTGTTTATTGATGTTGTCCACTTCTTTATTTCTCTTATATGCTTCCTTATTCCATTCATTAATCTTTACTGCTTTGTTGGAAGTATTAGCCGTTTTGCTAATTCTACCAAATGCCTTTTTGTTACCATTAGCTGCCTGTGTATTTTGTTCATTAATCACAACTATTTCTTTTTTACTGGCAGGTGCGTTCTTATTGAATTTATTGATATGTAGCTGCGCCCTTATTGCTATTAACTGACTTCTCATTGAATATATATTAATCGTGATTACACCTTAGAGTCGTTACTTGATTTCTTTATCTCTGTCAACTTCTTTCTAATTGACATTAGTGTCTTCTTATTGAATTTATTAATGTTAGCTACTTCACTATTGTTGTTTGCTGAATGATTCTTGTTGGTAATTTCTTTATTACTGTTTTTTCCTTCCCTTTAATTTTTGCTTCAGTATTTCCTATCTCTGTAGTGCTGTTAACTGTGTAGTTAGAACTACCTCCTTATTGTGCCTCAAAGACCTCATTATTCGAATTGAGTATCGCTGGTTACAAAATATGATAAAAAGCTAAAATTTTAAGTAGTTTTCTCACAGCATTGTTGAAATGCGTTGCCTACTTAATGTTTTGTAGCGGTAAGCAGGAAGGGAAGGTGAATTAAGAAAAGAAAATAAACTATAATTTTTAATAATTTTGTAGAGGCAATTAAAAAAAGCGTTTGCATACTAGTTGCATTTAGTGTGGTAGAGGAAAGTGACTTGGAAATTTCTAAAATTTTGGGGCCACATTTGTCGAGACAACCTTTTAATTTCGCATTTTATTAATAATATCTGTCATAGAAGAAGTGAAAAATTGTTAGCAATTTTATGTCTAAGAAATCATGGTTCATTCTGCTCCTTTTTGTAAATGAATGGTCAGGTACTTTTGAAATCTACTGTGATATATGTCTCAATTATCTAGATTTCTGTTACGTTCTTTCCATCGCGTGGGTGCATTGGTGCCAAATAATAAGACTTAATCGTTTCACTGACGTTGAAATTAATTAACGACCGATTAACAAGGCTATCTCGCCGTTTTAACAGACAGACGATCTTTATCAGAAGGATCTCTCTTCGTCGTTCATGTTTCGAGCGACGTCGAATATCTAAATTAGATACTCAGCGAAGTAGATTTATCGTTTCGTTCACTTTTTTGCGCGCAATTTCGCAGCATTTACTTTCACGCGGTAGAAAAGGAATTGATGGCTTAGGTACCTAGATATATTTTTTTTATACCTACAGGGTCATAAATGTATTATTTATTGCGAGATAAACAGTCTACGAAAATTTATCCTCTATCCTCATATCTTAGCAGTTTAGATTTGTTCCAAATTGATAAGAGCTATAACTCACAAACGCAATTTTTAGCCGAGCGAAAGAAAATTTATTAGATTACTTTCGGTTTATCAGCTTCATTTTAGCGGCGTTTTTTTTTCTCTCGGTAGAGGCTCGATCGCGGAGGGTAGGAAATTGAAACGGGATTGAAAAAACCTACACCGATGGCTCGTATACACACACGAAAAAGAGATAAGCGGGTAATCTCGTTAAGACGGCGTTAGCTGTGGAATAGCGTGCCCCCCACCCGTTAATTTAACATGCATAAAAATTCAATTAAAAGGAGTTTTTAAAAGGATATTAAATAAAATGGTGTTCGGGGGTTTTTTAAACACTTCTGGCGCCTAATTTTTTCCTCGCCAGAATGATTTTTTTATTCGGGTTGTTAACGCGCGTGGAACGCGGATGAAACGAGCATGAAAATCCGAATGTTTAAAGGATTTCCGAACGATATAATTTACGATAGGAAAGTTGGCCAGCGTTTGACATTTTTACAACCGCTTATAAAATTCCAAATCGAGGGGTTAATGCAAATAGCGAATTATTTGTTTTAGGAAAAGCTTTATTTTATAATTCGCTATTCGTCGCGTTTATAAGCGAACGAACAAGGCGAAAAATCGCGAATTGGCGGAAAAACCGAGTAAAATTGGCGAATTAATATTGCATTCGCGTGTTGCCGGAGATCGAAAGAATTTACGCACTGTGGGTGGATCGTTTGACCGATTATTTAACCGAATGACCGAGTATCCTTTGACAATTTTTTTCACTTTCAAGTGTCCCGTGGGGTTTTAACTTTTTCTCAACTTCGGTACATCAGTTGAGACTGTGATATTGTCGGTCTTTTGAACTTTTATTCTCATAAAGTTTTCTTCAATGTCTCCGTTTCGTCTTTTGTCTCGGCGAACTTTAGGTTTTGAGTGGGACGAACCCTGTTGAGTGTTTGGGTACTGGTAAAAATAAAGTTTTTATTTTAAAGTGTCGGGTGCTTGATTGAGTTTCCTTAATGCGGTAATTTGCGGCAACCTCGTAGATGGCGGAACACTCGGAAGATTGTTCGAGTGTTGTTAATTATTTCAACGCTACGAATCTCGAAACGCTGAAATTTTCTCATCTTAGATAACTCTAAATATTTCATAAGTATCTTTCGATCTTCTGTATTTCACGTATCCTATATATTTGTAAAATCACTTCGGTGTTCAATTATTTTCTCCGATTTGTTCCTTCGGTGAGAGAAAAAAATTCAAATATACCTTCGCACCGAAAGCCCGAAAGCGTCATTAATTTTATAATAATTCGATTTCGTGTCGGCGGAAAAAATTCATTAATTTCCTGCGAACCATAGAGGCGAATCGACGCTCGTTAATCGAACAAAAGGATCGCTTACTTGGAGAAACAACCAAAAGCTTAAATTCATTCCACGAAGCGGCAACTTTCAACACCATTTCTTTTGTTTGAAAGCTTAACTTTGTAAATTGAAATGAGCATTTAAATCCCATGCGAAAGCGTGTCATTCGACAAAGAGGGAAATTTAATTTGTTTTTTTTTTCTCGTTGTTGTGCATTTCGCGAATACGACTTCCCGTAACGAGTTGAATTTTTGATTCGACTCGGTGAAAAGCCCAAATACAAAATGAAGTTTTTGTGTTAAGGTCCATCGGGAATATTGCTCGGCGCAACGATAACAAAGTTTATTAAATATGAATGGATAATAGAGTGGGTGAAGATAAGGAGGACTATTTCGCTATTTTAAATTGGTCCTTTTGCCTTTCTCCAAGAATTTATCGAGTTTTTTTAATATTTATGGCATATTTGTGTATTTCATAAGTTCAATAATTCAGTGATCGTGAACCTTCATATTCTTGTCCCTTCAGTGTTGGCGATATGCTGAAGCTAATTGCAATATTTTTGTAATAAATCAGATGTATGGAAGTTCATTTGTATTTTATCTGAAAACTTGTTTGTTTTTCCTCTCTTTCTTCTCTTTATAGGGATTTTTAATGACTATGTTGATTCCTTCAATATTGATGATAGGAAATATTATGGAGTCTTTTTTGTTGTCAGATTTGAGCTTGGCAGTTGCTTAGTTGATCAGCTGGCAATTTCGAATTCAAAATTTAATTTTTTTGGCTTCTCTTAATAGTATAGACATCTTACAAAAAAAAAAAAAATATATATATATAGAAAAGATTTCAAAGAATTTTTTTTTTCAAAAATGCGCTGTGAATGAACCCTGTATCACATTGTAATGATATGAGCTTTCTATTCTGTGTATAATTTTTTTCACATTATAAGTCGAATATCGTTAGTTTCTGTCTCAGCCTCATCAAAAAAGCAAAGATTTAAAGTGTATTTATAGGATCGATCATTCAGTTTTTTCAATCTTTTTTCATCCTAAAATTACGTTTAAGAATAGTTTCCCTCTTGACTACGGATATTTTAAAATTTTTCCGAATTTTAAATCTCTTCCTTAGGCTTAAAATGGATCCTGTTTGGTATTGACGGAAAAATGTTATTTGCAGAATCAAATTTTGCAGTACTTTTCCCTCACTATAGGTTTTTTCATTTGTTGAGGTTGGGGTTTCGATTTCCTCCAAACGTCTTTTTTTTCCCAACTCCCTTCCATATTACTTTAGGAAGCTAAAATTGAAATATTTCATTCAGTTAGGTTCATTCTATCATCTGACGTCTGATCCTATAATCAAAAATGATCGACTTTTCGTTCACACCCGTCACATTTTGAAGACAATAACCACTCCTGCTCCTCCTCTGCATAAACACGTATCAAGCTGAAATTGGCGTACAGCATAGTTCTCATTACTGTAATCATATGAGTCTAAAGTATTTAATCAGAGCCATTTGAAGTTCCTCAAGCTTTCATCATACGTTAGCCTAAACATTTTGCATTCATTTTGACCTAAACTTAAGGGGTCGTATTTTGGTTGTCAGTCAACTCCACATACGAAGTTTGACTTTTGCAGGTTGATTTAGTGAGGAGCTATGAGAGATTAAAGAAATTGCATTGCTTAAAACTTTCTCAAAAAGCTGGTTTTGCTCTGACTCTTCTCCAAATGCATTTGGGAGGATGAGATTTAGATATGCTGTTGGCCGTGACTCACTCTTTCGTATGGAACTAAAAATAAGAAATTGAGCCTTTGCTCTCTCACTACCTTTTCTCAAATTTTGAGTAAGTTACGATTTTTATGAGAATAAACAAAAGTACAACTTTTCTTGCCACGCAATAAGTATATGAACACCTATTTTTCAAATTATATTTACTTGAGGCTCATCAAATTATCCTCAGAGTTTTACGACCCGCCATTTTGGATCTATTTGGACCTAAATTCAAGAGGTAATATTCTGGCGTTCAACTAACCCCGCATACGAAGTTTGACTTTATTAGGTCAATTTGTTGAGGAGATATGGAAGATTCATGAAATCTCCTACAATAATTTCCCCTCATACTCTTTTTTCGCTCCAACTCCCCTCCAAACTCACTTGAGAAGCTAGAATGAAATTAGGTTTGTCACTTTGTCTCATTTAATCGTATAACACCAATATATACAATTTTTTCGATCCATCGTGTACCCCACCATATTTTGAGGTGGATAATCACTCTTTCTCCCCTCCAACATCATGTATGGAGGTGAATTAAGGATATAGTATATTTTTTATTCCCAATAATCATATGAGTTCATTTTAATTACATCTTTACTAATTTGAGGCTCCTCAAGCTTTACTTAAATTTTTAGTCCGCCATTTTGGATCCATTTTCATCCAAATTCTAGAGGTCATATTCTAGTCACCAGCAAACCCTCCACACAAGTTTTGACCTTTGTAGGTTGATTTGGTGAGGAAATATGGATGATTAAAAAATTTTATGACTCAAAACTTCCTCAAATGACCGTTTTATGCATTAACTCACCACAAAATGCACTCGGGAAGCTGATATTTGGATATGTTGTTGTCCGTGACTCACTCCTTCATATGAAATCAAAAAAAATTTTTAGGTTTTTGTTCCTTCTCCAGCTCTCCTCAAACTTTGAGTGATTCCCCATATCAGGTGTATAGAATTTTTTTTGTCTTAAACATTGCTAGATATAACACAGATATATGGTTCTGATTAGCGGTTCAAATGTTTTTAGAACATTAACAGACACGCAATGAATTTTTATTTATTACGAAATGTTTATATTTTCCCCTCAAATGTAGCGCAGACGGGTATTCATGAAATTCGCTCAAAATATGGTGAGAGACTTTTCTTAAAAATGCAAAAAAAGGTGCTTTATTGTTTTTTTGATACGCCTCAAAATGGCTGATGACTCAAATTTTGAGGGTGGCTAGAGAAAGGGAAAAAAACTCAAATTTTCTGTTTTCGATTTCATATGAAAGAGTGTATCACGGACACTAATATATCCAAATTTCAGCTTTTAAGTGCGTTTTGAGGGGAGTTAAAGCTAAAAATGGCGTTTTGAGGAAGTTATGAGCCATGAAATTGTTTCAATCTTCCATATCTTCACATTAAATCAACTTAGAAAGGTCAAATTTTGTGTATGAGGTTAATTAGTGACAAGAATACGACCTTGAATTCCCGTCAAAAAGGATCCAAAACAACAAATCGTAAAAATTTGAGGATAATTTGAGGAACCTCAAGTTATTGCATAGCAAAAATTACTACATTTGTTCTAAATTTAACTTCTTTAGTGGTTTTTGGAAGAGATATTGTAGGAGTTTTCAGACTCGTTATTGGGTGTGGCCTGTAAACATGAAGGGGTTAGCAACGTTATTTGCAAACCTGAACAAGCTCCAGTTAAAAACTCAGCTCCAGTAATGTGGCATGGTTGTTTACATTTTTTTTATAAACTAAGGAAATATTTGGGATTTCGCTTCGTAATATTTAGGTATATTTTTATTTTTCTGACATATCTTCGTATCAAATGGATCTTCAAAAATAAAAAAAAAAACCCCTCAATTAATTGATTCTCAGTGTTAAGAAAATTCGTCTGAAATTTTTGAGAAATTCGTTTACAATACAAGGTACCATGTTTTTATGTTACATGAACATTTTGGAAATTACGTAGTTATAAGCTTAAATTCTTCTTTTCTTCAGTGATAAGTCGTCGATCGAATTATCACTATAATTTTTTTATAAGGCTTTAAATAAAACATGGAATGTGAATTATAATTATTCGATTGAAAAAAATGTCCGAACCTAATTTTGGAAAAAAATTCAAAAAATATCTCAACCGAAATTCTCGTCTGGGAGTTTTAGCTAACATTTTTAATAGGACTCATTTGAAGAACAAAATAACACTTGTTTACCTTCGGCAAAAATAAAAATACTGGAATGTCGTTTTATTAACGACAGCTTGACGCTGTGAGCATTTTTTCTTATTTGGAAAAATACCCCAGTTCCTCCATCTTTCTGGTTTAGGTACCCAACTACGTACAGCGTGTAATATAACGAAATATTAACAATCTTTTCTTTACAGAAACATTTTGAGAAAAGTAAATAAACCTTTAGAATACGACGAAATTTGAAACATGTCGACATTTTTCGCGATTGCAAAAAAAATAATAATAATGAAATAAAAACAACACGATGAGAATTTAAAACCTCTCGGTCTTATTATTTCATACACTTGGCTGGATTTTTCGTGCCGTTGTTTCGCGACATTAGGAGAAAGAAAAAATGAAAATTACAATAACGAGTCGCCTCGCGAGAACGAAAAAAGTCACGATACAGCTTCATCAGAAATTCTACGCAGAATTTTCTATTCCATGTTTAACTTTGCTTACGTAAAGTTCGGCAAACTGCAATCAAAACTCTATACATCTCGCGAGAATTTTTGCCTTTCGCTATGTAAAGTTATTCATTTAATTAAAATAGGCCTCGCTGGTTTGAACATTTCGTCGTCACGCCGAAATTCTGAAGCGTGGAAGATATTTCTCGCGACAACGTCTAAAATTACTCGTCTATAGTTTGGGATGACGAATGAAAAGAGGTAATTTACCTCGTTCATTTGATTATACTGGGAACTAACCTCGAGTAGTTTCCAAAGCGCTTACCATGTTACTGACCTACCGTATTTTGTGATCGGTGTATTGTAGCGTCTATGAAACGACGAGTTACTCCGAAGATCGCCGGTGGGAACGAGTAGGAGAATACGTAGAAATTTGTCGCACTCGTTTATGTAAATTTACTATGAATTAATCCACCATTTAGTCTGCTCGCTTTCGTTATCACAAACGGAACATGTTTAAGCGTGGTTTTACCGACTGTAAAATTTATCACCGTCGAAAAAATTCGTTTCATGGCTCGCCTCGTGATTGTCGTTATTATCCGCAGTTGAAAAAAACCGCACGTAAATTTAAATAAGTATTAACTCAAAACGGCGGAGAATTTTAAAAACAGTATTACGGATTAATCAAGAGCACATCCCAAGTGAGTGAAACTTGCCGGTGTAAGTTTCGCGCTGCATCTAAACTTTAAAGAACTTAAACCGATAAGGAAAGAAAAGCCACAGCCTCGGGGAGCGTTTCAAGCTTCAACGATAGTTGAAAATAAATATGCTCTTGATTTCCCCAGCGCTTAATTCAAAATTACACTAAATTTTTTCCACAAATGTTTCGACTCGGTTGTATTAAAGTTTCGCTTTGAGAAATAATTTTTCCTAAACTTAAATTATTAAGATAAATATTTAGTTAACTCAAAAACTTGGACTCGTCGAGTTTTTCAATTGAGCCGTTCGTTTTTACAACAGTTACAAAAACTTGCGTCGAGTATTTTATTAATTTTTTCCCCTCTGATCCAAATACCATATTAACTATCCGTTAAAATAGCGTTTTCGACGCTCTACGTTGGAACGTCGAGACGAATAGAAAAAACCGCTGGAAATACCGAATCGACCTTCGCGACGAATCTTTTCACCGCTGTTTACAAGCGAAGTCAGTTCGAGTTTCCTTTCGGTTTTATTATACCAACGCTTTCACATAATTTACAAGGTTGAAGAAAGATCAATGTATTTTGCGAGCAACGAAGCCTTGAACCGAATTACTGAATGCCTTCCTCGATAAAAAAGTCTTTTCTTTTTCCTCTTCTGGGTTTTTTTTCTTTTTCGTTTTTATTTAGAAATTTATTGAAGTTGACTACGAATGTGTTATGTTTGAAATCTACAAATTTCTACACGAGAACCGATGTTTTCCTGCGACAATTTTTCTCGCAGAAATTGTAGTTTAAGTGTTGGAAAAAATTTCTTAAGGCAGGAAATATGATATGAAAAATTTTTTCCTCGTTTTAATTATAGGAATGGGCAATTTTTTGTCCTTAATAAATCGTCAAATACAGAATGATTTGCATTCTTGCTATATAAGACTTTCAATTTGTTCTTGCTTTTGTGGAAGGAAAAGCCATTTTTAAACTCTTAATATCATTGATACAAAATGGGTTAATAATTTTAAGTACTAGCGAAGTGATTACCTTTTTGTAGATTTAAAAAAAAAATTTTTGGATTTCAATTTGGGATCTTGTGATTTCTGATTTTTTAATGACAGCGAAATATTAATCTTATTTCTTTAAGAGAGGGGAGGGAGGGAAAATAGAATTTTTCGTCGTTTTTTTGAAAACTATTTTATATTTATTTTTGATCCAACTTGACATAATGGGGACTGGAAAGTGGCTAGAATTTCAAATTATTTTATTATGATGTATGTAATGATGTAATCCCGGAGCGTTTGAGAGATCTTGAAAACTCTGAAGTCCCTGTATTTTCGTTTTTTTTTCTTCTGAACTATTTATATGCAGTCAACCCAAACGAACTGGAGAACTCAATAACTTCTTTATTTAAGTGTAGAGTTTTGACTTGAACAACTGTAATTTTTTTTTGCTTCGTTTGTACTTCGTGTACTCTAAATAAATTCATAATAAATTAAAGAAGCTATAATAAAACTTGGAAATTTGTATTCCACTTTTTTCAACTATCTTCTGTTCTTCAAATCAACTTCCAGAAAATTTCTCACTGATGAAGTAAAATTAACAATTCTGAAAAGTTGTTAATTTGTTTAAGTTCCAAAAACTAAAATTTTTTATGTTTGGACTCTGAATTCAGATTCCTGAGTAGAAAAAAATAGGCTGTTAATTTCTTCAAAAATTTTATCAGTTTAAAGAACATCCTAATTTCATTTTCTTTCATCTCGTCAACAATTTAAATTAATTATTAATCTTTTACTGCCACGGTAAATGATCAAAAGTTAAAATGCAAACATTTTTTGAAACGCTCGAAGACAGGAAAGTTTTCATTTTCACATAAACTGAGGAAAAGAGAAGATGAATTTTAATAAAAGTGACTGTTGATTTTTTTTTTTTAGTTGAGGGAGAGGAGTTGAAGGTCAGAATTTTATGTTTAAATCTCTAAAAATTCAAATCTTTAAAAACTCTTTTTTTTAGAAACTTATGGTTCTTACTTACTTTTTTACTTTCTTTTTTTACGTGCCGTGTACAGACAACAAAGGCCAGAGGCACTTGATTCTTCATTTTCTCGTGTCATTGTCGTAGGGTATCAAAAAAATCTGTGGTTTGCGCGGTATTCAATGATATATATTTTTATAAACTTATAAAATTATTTTTCATTCCTGTGGTAAGGCAGAAGTTTTTCTGAGAAGTATATTTTAATGAGAGCATATTGTTATCGTAAATAAATTTGTAATAGATTATTGGTTTTTACAAAAAATTTGTTAACACAAAATAATGTTTGCAATAGTGAAAAAAATGTTGTGCGTGTGGGTGGAGAGGAGGGCTGCCATCAAATTCATCTCAAACACCTCTTTATAAAATCCCATCCAAGGAAAGTTTTTGGCTTCGTTAATGTGAAAGACATCAACATAGCTGAATTTTAGCTTCTGAGTGATTTTTTTGGGGGGGGGGGTAGGAGTTGGAGCCAGAAAATATTTGAAATGAAATGCTACTTAAAAGAGTGTAGAAAGAATTTAAAATCTTGAAAATGTTTAATAAAAAAAAAAAAGTTCTGATGATGGAAAAATTTGAATAATTCTGAGAAAATTCTTAGTTATGGAATTTTTTAAACATTTCATATTTTCTCACCAAATGTCACTGGAAATTCAAATATTGAGTGTTGGGTTGGATGGAAATCACAGCAATATGATGTCTATAATCTGAGCTAAAAAGTAACTGAAATAATGGATGCTCCAAAATTTGACGAAGATTCGAAGAACCTTTATTCGCTTAAATTTTTGATAACTATGTACTATGTATATTAAGATTGATCACATCTATATGGGAAAAAGAAATTTTGCTATTTTTCTGAAGCGTTACTTTCTGAAAAATTTTATTTTGGTTTGGAAAATATGTCTGAGAAAATATTGCCTGTTTTGATTCACATTTCATCAGAGAGCAGATGATTGCTAGAACCAAGAAGTTTAACAAATGGCATGTTTAAAATCCGACATATTTGTAAAAAAGAATTTCAGATATTTAAATCTGAATATGGAAGGAGGAGGGGAAGAGGGGAAGGGGAAGAAGGGGAGGTTAATTGTTGAAAATATTTCATTATGAATTGATATGATGAAGTGAAGTGAAAACAATAGCTTACAAAAATTCCAGTCCTCTGAGTGGATTTTAAGTATAGTCAGAATCAAAAATTGTTTCTGGAGGAAATTAGAATTTCTTGAATCGTTCATATGTCACTAGGGAGGTGAAACTTTGTACATAAGAGCAGTTTTATGTCATCTTGTCTTTTTGGACTGAAAATGGAACAAAAATGTCGCATGTTTCATAATTGGAGTAAATTTTGAAAACCCCAAATGAATGAAATTTAATAAACGAAAACTTGTACGATGAGTAAGACTTTGTATAGCGAAGTAGCTAGATTTTAATTTCTCAGATTGAATTAACATCATTATCCAGAAGACTGAATTTGCTCGAATTAAAAATTCAGCTCTAGTGTTTTTAAATAATTTAAACCAATAATCTATATGAAATTAGAGATAATGGAGAACGAAGAGTGCAAGTAATATATTTCCATCGTCGAATTAATTCCCGCATCGAGCTCACAAATCAACGAACCTCTCGAATTCACTTCAACGGCCAAAGTTCGTTTTAAGTTCCACTCGCGCTGATATCTTGGCAAAAAATTCAAAAAGCACTCAACCAATGAGTTAAACTGCAAGACAAATCGTACTGATAAGGCAATAAAGGTCACTTTACGGTTTATATTTTAAAAAGTCACGTTTGGCTATAATTCGTACGGTGGTACGTGAGGATATATCAGTATTCAATTTACCAAATGGCCGAGAAAAAAGTGAAGAATTTGTAACGGTTCCAGAGACCACGACTGATATAAAACGATTCTATCGAATGCTGTGAAAATTTCAAATAACGATCAAAGGACTTCTCTTAATCTTGTCGTGACGTTTGAAACGCCTTTGGGGACAATTTTATTTTTATTTTTTTCTGCTGGCCGACCAAGAGGTTTGATTTCGCGGTTTTTACGAAATTAACGCTGCCCTCGAGTCGTTTTCTTTTATACGTTTCGGCGAGAAGAAAATTTTAGATGTTATAAAATTTTATAAGTTTTAAAAGTATGATTTTTTCGATAATTTCGACCTCGCTTTTAGTAATCTGGTTGTGGTTTGTGAGAGAAAACGTCGCTTAAGGTGGATATTTATTTTTTATTGATGTTATAACTGGGGAAAAAACTTCGAGGTTTATCGAGATGAAAACAAAAAATCTTTTAAAATTATTACGAAAATTATGCCTCGTATATTCCAGTATATTTGGTTGCTTTTGCATCGTTATACCTGTATATAATTTGAGTTACCTATTATTCTCGAATGTGTAACAAAAAAATGGCTGGCTCGCATGTAGGTGGCATAAAAAAGTTGAAGGTGAAACTTTTTAAATTTATGGTACCTGGAGTCGAATTTTTAATTGGCCGACGAGGGAAAAGTTGAACGAGTTAGCGTAATGATGTTCACTTTGTATCATTTAAATGATAAATTTATATCACATTCGTGTATTAAAATATTTTTTCTAATTTCAACTTCTTTGTCATTACCATGTTGGTGAAGTTGACTTGGAGTTATGTGATGTCTCGTTTTTTTTTTTTTTTTTTTTTTTTTTTTGAATTGTACGGTTGGAAGTTTGGCTCGAAAACTAAAGCGTCGATGGTTGATAGCAATTTTAGTTCTCACGAAATGTCATATTATCGTAATATCCATCATCGTGTAATTTTAGTGGTTATGAGTTAGCCTTGGAAACTTATATGAATTGTTTTGAAAATTACATTTTCTAGTGGTTGATAAGATTCCAGAGTTCTTATGAGGTATTCTCGTTGAAGGCTTAATTTTCATTTCAGGGTAAACGTGTAGGTTGTTATTTGCTTAGTTTGGAGCCTACAAAGGAAAATTTAGAACGTGGTTAGCCTCGAAAAATTTTCAGGTAACTACATTATTAAAAGCATTGTGTTGACTTTCCAATACTTTATTGTACATGTCAAACAGATTTTGAAGCTTAAAGTCTTGTCTATCTCCTTCGAAACCATTGTGAAGGTTAAATGTGAAATATATACGCTTCTTAATCTTGGCATTTACGTAACTCCATTGTCAATACTCATCATTTCGTCATATTCGAAGCTACTCTAGCCTTTTTTGAATTTTGGGACATGCACCATTTCAAGTTAATTTCCATTGAAATTTGTGGGTATATATGAGGAGCTTGGATCCAAAAGTAACTTTATCCAAAATCAACTTTTTTCTGGAGAACCAAAAAATGGCAATAGATATTTTAATAGGTATGCGTACTGTGGAACAGGTTAGAAAAATATTTCATACAAAATTTCCCCAAATTTCCCTTCCGTCAGGGAAATTTTCCTGTTTAAAGGATGGTTAAAGTTAGTTTTGACTCCAAGCCTCATTTTTTTGCACCAAATTGAGTTTCAAATCTCTGAATTTTCTTCCTAGTTTTGACTCCAAGGTACTACTTTGAGCACGTTTTTCTACTAGAACGAAGCGTTCTAGGACAACGGTGGTAAGTTCATCTGATAACTCATAATGAATAGTACCCGGAATCGTACCTAACTCATTTCTGGCATAAATGGATAAAGTCACTTTTGGAACCAAGCTCCTCATATTTTCGTTTCTAACGAACTTTACATGTAATATCTTAGCCTCTGATAAATAATCGTTGAGAAAGTAGGAAAGATTTAAGAAATTTCGTGACTCAGAAGTTCTTCAAAAAACAGTTGATTGCTCTAACTCTCCTGCAATTGCTTTTGGAATGGTGAAATTTTGATTTATGATCGAACTCGACTAACCATATCATGTAAAATTATGTTATATAATTTTTGAATTTCCGAGTATTCTTCAGGTAGCTTGATTTTTTTTTTATACACGCCAGTATAATAATAATAATACATAAGTCACTTTCATTAGATTGTAAAAAAAAAACATTCGATATAAAACTTTAATATTTTAGTTTTTCCCTTCTCATCCCCTGAATCCTTTATTTCAAAATACAGCTCGGCTAAACAAATGTGTAGTGTGCGAAGAAAAACGCCCAAAAGTAAATAAATCTCGAATAATATCCGCCATGAATGCACTATCTCAACGTTTGCGATAACTAGTAAAAGTAAAAGTTCGACATTACAAAGCGATTCTTAAATAATTCCTACTTAATAGCTGCAGCAAATTATAGTGTTTATTCTAACGATATCCTTTTCCCACCCATGTGCGTGTATTCTTCAGTTCTACGGCGTAACAATCTAAAGTAAAAGTTGAATAACCTATAGGAGTTCGTCGCTATAAAGCTTTGAACTTAATTGGTCGACGACTCGAAATGATAAAGTTTAAAAGCAAATTTAATGTAATTTTAGAAATGCGAATTGATATTCTTTTGATGATTAATCGCAGAAGTCTTAAGTCTATTTGAACCTTGCAAGTGTTTTTGTAAAGTACCTTCGTCAATTATTCTTAAGTACTTTGTGTAGATTTATACTCACTTTGGTATTACTTATGTCCTCGTGTCATTTAAAGATGTTTTTTCCCTCAAATATGAATTAAAAGACGAAAGAAATTTGAAGATGGCTTCGTTGTATTCCTAATACTGAATTAAATTTCAGAGTCGAAAGTTTTTCTTTACTGTGATTTTCATAACTCGCATTAATTAGGACTCTGAAATTTGATTATAAGAATTTAGAAACATGTTTTTTTTTTTTTTGAAAACCTCTATGTATTTTTCTTGATAATTAACAATGTTGTAGTCAGGTATGGGCATCATTTTTTCAGGAGTACTGGAGTGCACTTCCACTATTTCCCCAGTATTCCAGATTTTTTCAAAAACTTCTTTACTACTTTTTAATTCCTGTTTTCTGTGGATTTTAAATTGAATAATGTTTAATCAGAGATGATTAAGATCTTGATCACAATGATCAGAATTTCAAAATCACCTAATATTGACTCCAAGCCATTATTTAAAAAATAATTTGATATGATTTGAGTTTATAAAAATTTTCCAAATTTGACCATATAATTTTTTTCAATTATGTTTACAATGTAGTTATATTGATAGAAAAAAAATGGGCGCAGAAAGTATAAAATTGGAGATATACCTAAATAACTAACAAAAAATATTGTGAAAAATTGGTAAATTTTTCAATTTTTGTGAATAACTTTCGAAATTGCATTATTAAGAGCATTCTTAAAAAACATCTTGATAAATACATATAAATGTATTTTACGCAGAATTTAATGGAGGAGCCCTTCTTAAATAGATTGGATATTGAGGAAAAAAATCAAGATTAGGAAAACAAGTATTTCTCTCGATTTTTTTTTCTGATTTTTTCCTTAATATCCAAACTATTTAGGAAATGCATATCTTTCACAATGTATGCAAAATACATTCTCAATTGTCAAGAAATTTTTTAAAAAGGCTCTTAATAATGCAGTTTCAAAAATTATTCATAGAAAAATGAAAAATTTATTGATTTTTTACGATGTTTTTTTATATTCATCTTCATATATTATCTCTCCTTCAATATCTTCTATGTTTACAGTTTTTTTTTTTTTTTTGTAAAAAAACTGTATTATTTGATTCATATTTTGACATAAATTGCATATTTTTACCATTCATAATTCACGAGGTATAAATTTTTAAAGTTGAATAATTATTTCGATTAATTTTTTTCCAACATTGAATATCTCAGCCCCTTCTTATATTTGAATAAGCAAACCATTACACATGTATGTAACTTTAGTTGCTGCATTTCTGATTTAGGGGTGATGCGCACGAAATAGAATACCCTGTACGTTTAAGAAATTTCATCACTCACAAGTTCCTCAATAATAGCTGAAATTTAGATATGCTCGTGTCCTTTAGTCACTCTTTTTTTTTAATAACTTCATTTTTTGTCACTCGACATCTTGGGCCATTTGCGACGAAAATTACATGATATCACATTTTGGGGAGAATACAAATGATAAACGCTTAATTGCTAAATATGTAATGAATGTTATAAAGAACCTAACAACTTAAAATTAAAAACCGCTGTTATATAAAATCATTCGTAGAAATTCTGTGAGATATGAGTCCTCTTTAAACTCTCTCAGAATTAGAGTGAATTATCATTTTGAAGTGAATTTAGAATCCAAAGAAAGCCTTTGTGCGTATTCAAATAAAGAGTCTCACTAAATTCTTTATGGTCTTCATCCATTCCCACCAGAGCTACATAAGTGATGAAAAAAGCATGTGTACAAATATAAATCAACAAACTTGACATTTGCCATATGATTACAAATGGCTCAAACCTTCGCATAGCGCCGGAGAGTATTCATAAAATTTGCTTAAAATTTGATGAGAAACTTACCTTAGAATTGCAAAAAGGGTATTTTTTTTGTTTATTCGATAAACCTCAAAATGGCTGATAACTTAAATTTTAATGGAGGATGGAGAAGGAGCAAATCGCTCAAATTTTTTGTTTTTGGTCTCATATAAGAGAGTAAGTCATGGACACCAACATATCTAAATTTTAACTTTCTAATTGCATTTAAAGAAGAGTTAGAGCAACAAAAAATTTTTGAGGAGTTTTGAGTCATAAAATTTCTGGAATCTTCCTTATATCCTCACTAAATCAATCTACTGAGGTCAAACTTTGTACGCCAGGTTAGTTGGTGACCACAATATGATTTCTTGAATTTGGGTTAAAATTGATCCAAAATGGCGGATCATCAAAATTTGAGTAGAGCTTGAGGAACCTCAAATTAGTGACAATATAATCGATATGAACTCATATGATTTTCGGAGATGAGAAGTATTCTATATCTTAAATTCCCCTTAACACATGATGTTGGAGGTGAGGAGGAGGGGTTATGGATCTCAAAATGTGGTAGGGGTACACCAGATATCGAAAATGTTTCATTATGGTTTCATATGATAAAATAAGCCTATGTAATTAATCTGCTTTGATTATATCTTCCTGAGGGGAGGTAGAGCAAAAAATAGCTTTTTGAGGATTTTTTGAGTTATAAAATTTCTAGAATCTTCCATATAGCCTCACAAAATCAATCTACAAAAGTCAAACTTTGTATGTGGAGTTGGATGGTGATCAAAATATGACTTTTTGAATTTGAGTCGAAATAGATACAAAATGGCGGATTATTAAAATTTGAGTAAAGCTTGAGAAGCCTCAAATTAATAAAAATGTAATTAATATGAACTCATTTGATTGTTGTGGATAAGAAGTATACAGTATCTCGAATTTACTTCTATACATGATATTGGAGGGGAGAAAGAGGGGTTAGCGACATCAAAGTGTGGTGGGGGTACACGATATGTCGAAAATTTTTTATTTCGGCGTCATATGATAAAATGAGCCCAAATGATTTACTTGTTCTGATTTCAGCTCTTCAAGTGAATTTGGACGGGAGTTGAGGCAAATAACCGCTTTTGGAAGGGAAATTGCTGCCGGAATTTTATAAATCTTCCACATTTCCTTACCAAACTGATCTAGAAAGGTCAAATTTTGTATGTAGAGTTGGTTGAAGACCATAATGTGATCTCTTCAGTTTCGGTCGAAATGGATTGATCGTAAAAATTTGAAGATACTTTGAGGAGCCTCAAGTAGTTATAATTTTTGAAAAATATGTTCTCATATGATAGTTGCATAACAAGAAATACTACATTCGTTCTAAATTTAACTTCGTAAGTGGTTTTGAAAGAGGTAGAGTGGAGATAGAGTGGGGATTTTCAGACTTGCTATTGGGTGTAGCTTGTAGTCATGAAGGGTTTAATAACATTATTTAAAAACATGAACAAGTCCCAGTTAAAAACTAAGCTCTAGTAATGCGACGAAGCTGCTTACGTTTTTTTTCTTTCTTTTTATAAAACCAAGAGTAAAAGAAATTGGAAACATTTTTTGCTTATCGTAAATTTATGGCTTTTCCAGTTGAATAATAAAATAATGCTACAGTTGTGTCTACCTAGAATCTCTCGAGCTCCTAATTACATTTGATCTGATGCCCAAATTCTTTAAATCAAATTCTGGTGGAATTGCATTCATGTTTTCTAACAGTCTGCCCATCACTAAATGCAGCGATGGATTGCTCGAAATTCAGTTTTTTCCAACAAATTTCTCCAATTACCAAATACGTAAAGTTTCATCCAAAGTTGAACAAACTAAGCACCTAGTTGGTGAATTTCTTCGAAACGTCGCTCAAAACGAGTAATAAATTTGCGCGGTCATTTATCGCGTACCTCGTTTACTGCGAGTATAAAAGCGAACCCAGGTTGAGGAAAAAACAAACATAAGTTGGACGCGAAAGTCGCTACAGGCTACAAACGACGGATAAGTCCACTCGCGAACGTTTCTTTTGAAAGTTGATAAACGGAGTCCGGTTGACAGGTAGTAAAACGTTAGACGAAGAGGAAGGGATATGCGGTGGTCGGTTATAAGAGCTCGGTAATATGGTCGGACGCGTTGTTGGTAATTCGAGTGAAAACTTTCGACTTCACGGGCGTGAAAAAGTTTTCAAATGTAGGCTCAAAGCTGACGCTGGAGGAAGAAGAAAGTGTTAATTTAGTATTGTAACCTGTCAGCAAATTACTTAATGAGGCGTTCATCTCGCTAGATAAATTTGTCAAAGTTGTACGACGTCATTTTCTAGCCGATGGATTCGGCGTGTACCTGCGTGTCGAGGTGAAATATGACGAAAACTCGCTTGTAATATTTTAACTTGTTCGGCACTAGAAAATAGAAGAAGTTGGGTTTATGCGGACGTCGTTGAGCGAAAGTATCGTATTTATGGTGGAAATGGTTCGTAAAAAAATGTTATTTTTTCCACCGTCGAAAACCAGGTGTTCCAAACTTCGCAGCTCGGGTTCACGGTTAGAATTGACAGCGGTTAAGTTGCGGTTATGGTTTTGCGTCGGTTCCGTCTTCTTCGGAGTTTTCCGATGTTTGTACCTGTTTTAAGATTATTGCTGTGCGCGGTTCGTTGAGTTTGATAAGAATTTAGGGATATGGATTTGGCCGCGAAGGAAAAAGCTCGCTTGTGTAAAACTTGGCGTTTTATATTTTTCCAGCGTGTTGTAAAAACACACGTGAGATGGCTTATTTCGGGGATAATTATTTTTATGGAAGTACTTACTTTCTCCCGGAATACCTGATGGTTGTATTGTTTATACCATCATAACGACGGTTTCACTTTCTTCTGGTGGTTCTAAAAAGGTGCATAACCTTTCATAAAAAATTCCAAATCTCCACCATGGTATTTTTAATTTTCGCAAAAACAAACTAAGCTTTCCAAAGGATGTGAAAAATATTCGAAAAAATCGTTCGATATTTTACATCAGCTAGGTGTGAAAAAAATCACTCCCCATCGAGCATAGGTAATACCTTTAAAGTGGCAACTTCGGTAAACAGAATCGCTAAGTGAATGCGGTCGTGTACCCTACAACGTTAAAGGATAAAGTACTTAAATAGCTTAAGGTAAGTTTCCATATATGTGATACCGTCGTATAGGTACGACATACATATATTTTGTACGATGCTGTATAATGCTTAGATAAGCGTTTACATTGAAAATACAGCCGTATCGTGAGAAGATATTGGGACGAAACGTTAAATGGTACATGAAATACGAGAAGGTCTAATCGAATATATTTTACCCAGTTTACGAAACGATTACGTTTTCGTTTTTGTCCGTTCTCATTGCGAAACGCCTTTTCGTGTATTTTCTTGGAATTCTTTAGTAATAAAATTATAACGACGGTTTCCGACATTCCGGTGCCGAAATTTTTCTCGAAAATGATCTTTTATACGGAATTTTATGCTTTATCGTCGGGTCCTTTTTTGGGGGGCTTGGGGTGTTTTTTCGTAGAGGTTTTTACGTTGAAAAGGATTTTTATCGAATGTAAATCACGCTAGTGTGTTCGATTTGAAAGGAAACGCGATTTAGACGATTTTATTGCAGTTTGGTTGAGATTTCGACGAAATTGTAATTTTTAAGTTGCGAAGAAATTTTTTCTGTTGTAAGTTTACTTGCACATTGTACCTGTGTGTGGTATCGTGGGTTTAAGGGCGGTGGTTTTTTCAAAATAATCTGTACTAACAACGTAGGTTTTCAGAAATACTATGGAGGATCCGCTAATAGACATTTTGCATCTCAATCCCCACCTGATACCAGTTTTTAAATTTTCAAAATGGAGAAAAAATAAATAAATTTTTTAATTTTTATATTATTTTGTAACTGTAGTTATTCTCGATTAATAGTTAGTGTAGAAGTTTTTTATTAAGCTCTTTATTTATTAGGTTAATTTGGTTATTCGTTGAAATTTTGATGTATTGGATTGAATTTTATTGTGTGATTTTTATTGAGTATTTTTTTTTTATGAATTCACGATACCTAATTCGCTAAAATATCGAGATAGACTACGAAAGAGTGTCTAGTATCGAAAAGCACACAGTACCCAAATAAAAGCGAAGTGTAGTAACTGATTTCAGACTAATGAAAAGCATAAAACAATAAAATCATGCTTAGATCTCTAAAGGTGTAACGTACATGACAGTTTATGCTGTAAGAGATGAAATTTTGTGGTTAAATTTTGCCTTCAGCATTTCATGCGAGGTCTTAATATTAGCCGAGTTAACTTGAAAACGACAGCTACTAAAGCCTACCTGACATGGGAAGGGGGTCAGGGAGGGTGAGGTCTTCAAATCATTGCGTTTCAGACCATTTATAATGATATGGCAATTGTGCATTTTTTTAGTATATATATATATATATCTTCCCCCTCCCCCGCGTAACGCCGGCGGGTATCCGTGAAATTCGCTCAAAAATTGGTGAGAGACTCTACTTAGAAATGCAATAAATTTTATTTTTTTATCTTTTCGAAAAAATTCAAAATGGCGGATTACTCAAATTTTGAGGGAAGCTGGAGAAGAGGGAAATGCCTCAAATTTTTGGTTTTTGATTTCGTATAGAAGAGTAAGTTACAGATACCAATAGTTCCAAATTTCTACTTCCTAAGTGCATTTGGAGAGGAGTTTTAGCGAAAAAAGGCTTTTTGAGGAAGTTTTGAGTCACGAAATTTTTTGAATCTTCTATATCTCCTCACCAAATGAACTTAGAGAGGTCAATCTTTGCGTGTGGCGTGAGTTGGTGAACAGAATATGATCTCTTCAATTCGGATCGAAATGGATCCAAAATGGCGGATTATCAAAATTTGAGTAGAGCTTGAAGAACTTCAAATTAGCAAACATATGATTAATATGAACTCATATGATTATGACGGATAACAAATGTACTACATCCCCAATTCGCCTCCGTACATTATGTTGGAGGGGAGAAGGAGGGGTTATCGACATCAAAATGTGTTGGGGTACACGATATTTTTTTTGTGGCGTCATATGATTAAATGAGCTCAAGAGTGACTAACCTAATCTGAATTTACATAGCTTTCCAAGTGAATGTGGAGAGGAGTTAAGAGCAAAAACGGGTTGAGGAAATTACTGTAAAAAATTTTGAATCTTTCATGTCTCGTCACCAAATCGACCTAGAGTGAGTAAACTTCGTGTGTAGGTTTAGTTGGTGACCAGAATATGACTTTTTCAATTTGTGTGAAAATGGATCCAAAATGACGTATGTTAAAAATTTGAGGAACGTCAAGTAGCTGTAAATTTGAAAATATGTATTCATATATTTAATTCATGGCAATAAATGTTACAGTTGTTCTAAATTTAACTTCCTAAGCGGTTTTTGGAAGAGGTGGTGTAGGGTTTTTCAGCCTGTAAACATGAAGAGGTTAGCAAGGTTATTTGTAAACCTGCATACGCCCCAGTTAAAAACTCAGCTCCAGTAATGCAGAATAGCTGCTTACGTTTTTCTTTATTTTCATATTATAACGTGATTCAGAAATTGATCTAGATATTGAAGAATTTTGAACTTTTTTTTACTTATAGTGTTAATATGTCTAAGCTCATATTTTGGGACCTTAGAATTATGTATTTTCGAAAAAAGACTGATTTTCGATCCATCGTAATGCCCACGTTTGCTATTAATGTTAAAAACTTCGAAAAATTATTCCCTCAGGGATGTAGCCAGGATACATCTACGAAAGAGGTTTGAAAATTATTTACAGAACATACTTTTTGCAGGTCTGCAGTCAGGAGAATTGGAGTAGATGGCTAGGGGAATTTTTTTGAAGGGCATAAGTTTTTCTAATTTACAATAAATTTATGAATGCACTTTGGAACATAATTTAAGAGTATGAATGAAAATTTTTTTGTAATAATTCGTAGCAACTAGACCAGTCGTAATCAATTAATTATGAAAAATTAAATTTTTTCGGATTTAAGAAATCTATTTTAGCACAAATTTACCCAGTGTTTATTATTATAGGAAAATCACACCATTTAACAATATTTAAATGTTAAAAAAGCTGAGCTCGTGAGGAGGAAGGTTCTGACTCCCAACCTCCCTTCGTGGCTACGACTCTGTATCTCCTCCAAAACCACCATAGAAGTTGAATTTAGCCTATCTAGAATTTTTTTATTTAAAAGAATCACGTGAACCCACATCTATCATATTTCAGCTATTTGAGAAGCTCTTCAAGTTTTCCTCAGATTTTAAGATTCACCATTTTGTATCTATTTTGACCCAAATTCAAAAAATTATATTCTTGTCTATAGCTACTCATGCATACAAAAGCTTCAGATCCTTAAGAGCATTTGGTGAGGAGAAAATGATTATTCATGAAATTCCCTCTATGATTATTTTCCCTCCAAAAGTCTTTTTTCTCCCCAAATCTCATACAAACCCACTTAGACAACTGAAATTCTATAAGTGTAGTAGTCATTTCAGCTTACTCTGTTATATGAAACCATAGTCGAAAATTTTCGACTTTTTCTTTAGACCTACGCATTTTGAAGATAATAACCCCCTCCTTCCCCTCCACTATGACACCACGTAATTACAAAAAGGACCTGAATCACGAAGATGTGAAGATTCCTTCCCCCAACCACTCCTTCTCAGATGCCATAGGCTGTAATAGTTCATTAAAAAACTCTGCTGAAAAAGTAAAATTTTTACAAGTCGAGCAGCATTGAGTGAAAACGTTTTGATTTTTTCACGGTCTCTGAAAATTTGATATTGAATTAAAAAAAGAAAAAAAAACAGAAGACGAAGATTTTTCATTTTTTACGCTTCCTTAAAACAAAATTCATATTTTTCTGTCGAATCCAAGATATGTACCTATCAGCAAATACGAATTTATGTAGATCTATATGTGGGAGTTCGGGTGTGTACACGTGTTTATTCGACTAATAAAAATCCGCTCAAGTTTATTGCGAAAAAAAAATAAATGAAATAAATCCATCGAAAAACACTCGCTGGTAATAAATATTTCACGATTACTCGATTCGCCCGCCATTCTTCGGTGTTAACGTGCATCAGAAATGGATAACTCTCGAGAACATATCGCTTCATCCTTTTTATCCATTTTCCATTAATATTTTATTCTCTCATTTGCCTTCGCGAAAGTTTTTTCTATATAAATAGAATTCAGACGTGCAGGAGAGGCTCTCGTATGCTTTAGTTATTCGACGCTGAATTGAATTTCCATATAGGACGATGAACCGTCGAGGGTGGAGTTTCACATGTGCATTGACCAAGTATAAAATCTTATTACGTTGAAGAAGGTGCTAAACGAGCAAGATGAAAAATATGAACGAGGGAAGTTTTATAAATCTTATTTGGCGAGAATAGAAATTGCGGTTTAAAAAGTAATGAAATTTCGTTCCATTTTCGAACTAATAAATCAGTCGCGGAGGATTCGAATTAGACTGAAATTAACATAGTTTATAGAAAATATTAAAATTGGCCAACTGCAAGAGGTGGTGTTGTGGACGAATTTCTAATAAATATTGTAATTTTTTTAAACGGCTTGAGCGTCTACCTACGGGTACGTGAAATTTCAAAATAGACGTAGAAGTGGTTGGAGTATTCGATATTAACGTGCTTTTAATTATAGCTCGAAGGTTTCAACCACATCGCTCTCACTACATACGGTATCGGAGAGTTTTATTTATCGGTTCGTTCGATAGTCGTGCCTATGGAAATTTTTATTCGGCGAACAATCGATGTAGGGACGACGATAGGTATTTTAATTAGCGTAATTAAAAGGGTATACGAGAGCAGGTAGTTGATAAAGAGTGTGAACATTCCAGGTGTTTATTGTAGGTGGAAAATTGATTGTAATCGTCGAACACGGTGTAATTTTGAGTGGGCCTTTGATTGCAGCATTATAAACGAATAGGCGCTTGTTTCCTACTCGTAAGCAGAATGGGGCGATTAACGAAATTTAATTTGGACATTTTGAGAATTTGGAAGCGCGGAATTTCCATTTACGCGACGGTATTCGGTCGGAAACAATTGTTTGATTGAATTTTGTTTACCGGTATTCTCAGTTGCTATTTTAATGTTTACAAGAACGCGGCGAAAAATCACCACCGATTGTTTATTTTATTCGTGCAAATAAAAATATTCGCCGAGAACTATGAGCGGAATTGGAAATTCATTTTTTGGCACCGTTCGCCTATAAGCAATCGTATGGGAAGTTCGTATTCGCGTAGTGAGCAAATTTTGATTGCGGAATTCTTCGTGAAATATTGAAACACGAATTTCTTCAATGCGGATGATTTTATTAACGTATGAGGAACGTTGCCGAAGTTTTTAAATGACTTGGCAAAGCCGGTGAAATTTTTGCTCCGAAGATCAAAGCGACTCAGATCTTTAACGAAGTTTTATAAACGACAACGCGCTAATTGCCAACTTCAGAGTATCTTGTGTTACACCCTTTGTGATATAACGAATTTAAGCATCCTTTATTTATGAAATGAAGAAGCAGAATTCGGTAGCTTTAATTTTCATAGAATAATTATAACATTAGGCTTTCGTATATGAGTCTTATAATCATCTACATTTATACACGAGAATACTATTATGACGAAAAATCCGGCCGGCGAATGTTTCCTCGTTGATTTTCTTTATGCGGATTAAGTAGCATCAATCATATTTCTCTGTTTTATGTTGGTCGAAAAGTTGAGCCGGATTTTCAAACGTAATCGGAGAGTTCGTTGTTAATTTTTTTCACGCAGTTCTTGACTCGGGATTAAAATCGTTTAAATTTATTACACTCATTATTAGAGCGAAACAGACTCCATTTATGACAGATTTTCATATTGAGGTGATCAAAAATATGAATTTTTGATGAGAAAAAGCTTCAGCTCTTCTTATTATGTGTTCAGACTTTTTTGAGAAGTCATTGATACCTCTACTCCTCCTGAAAAACCTGAATATGAATTTTTGATGAGAAAAAGCTTCAGCTCTTCTTATTGCGTGTTCAGACTTTTTTGAGAAGTCATTGATACCTCTACTCCTCCTGAAAAACCTAAATAGATAGAAAATATGAAGTACATATAATGTTGTACCAAGTACCATTAATAATTTGTTCGTTCTCGTTTCCATTCTCATGTTTCCGTCGTCGTTTTTGTTTTCTTTCTCATTTCAATTCTCGTTCTCGTTTACATTCTCGTTCTCGTTTACATTCCCGTTCTCGTTCTCATTTGCGTTCTCGTTCCTCGTTTCCTTTCTTGTTCTCGTTTCCATTGTCCTTCTTGTTTTCTTTCTCGTTTTGATTCTCGTGCCCACTTCTGTTGTCATTTTTGTTTCCATTCTCGATCTCGTTTCCATTCTTCATCTCATTTCCATTCATCTTCTTGTTTCAGTTCCTGTTCGCATTCCTGTTCCAGTGTCATTCCCCTTTCTGTTCTCATCTTTGTTCCCAATCTCGTTCTCGCTCCTTTTCTTTGAATGAAATAAATAAAAACGGTTTGACAACGATAGTCGCTTTGTAAAGTGAACAGAACTCAAGTAATGCGTTTGTTTTAGTTACCTATCTACGAAGAAAATTGCGACCATTGGAAATTTTTTTTTTTTAATTTAATTTAATCTTCATTTACGTGGCATGCAAAACATAAAAAAGAAAGAAAAGAATAAAAAATTCCTGTCTCGTTTTTGGTTCGCATTCTTTTAGATATTGTCATTTAACGTTTTTCCTAGTTTTTCACGATTTTATCTATCACGTTTCCGTTGTTTCAAACGTTCTAGAAGTTTCAGCGTTCTCTTCGAATTTTCAAAACCATTCTCATATAAATTACCAAGTTTTTGTGGTTTCCATTCCTGTTCCCAAATAGTTCTTCCAGCACTGGTGATTAATACTGTTTAATTTTCATCGTTCATGGGTACTGGCATCTCACTGATGTATGGTGTGGTTTGAACTATTAAATAATTTTCAGAATTAGTTTGTCATAAAAACCATGGTATCCATGATCAGCACCAAAAAGTGATTATGTGACTAATTTTAATTATTCAGGAGCTGTATTTCATAATAATAAGCGCACCTTGAATTTGGGCACATGGTTTTTGCATGTTGTATCCCCGAGATTTCGATAAAAAATCACAAAGGATATAAGTATGATTCAGAGGATCGCAAGATCATAAATTCACGTTAAAAAGAATTAAAAACTAAAAAGAAATCCTAAAATAGAAACTGTCCAAGAATAAAGAATTTTAGGTTAGTAAGGAATACTAAAAAAAAAAAATCGAAAATAAAAAATGTTCAGAAAATGAAAAAAGATAAAAACAAAAAAATAATGAACAAATAAAATCCTTAAAAAAATATCTAAAAATAAAACTTCTAGAAATTCCAAATACTTATAAATAATATAAACATATTTTCTTTTTAACGATGAAACATGATTTAAAAAAAAATTTGGAAGAATTATAAATATAAAACGATTTTGTAAATGAGTGAAAAGATGTTAAACATCAAAGCAGAAAAAAAAGAAAAAATAAGTAAAAAGCAAAGAAATAGGTAAGTACATATTCTTTTACTTTCCATCTGAATTTTTTTTTTCAGATGAATGGCTGTAGAAAGGAGGGGAAAGGAGGGGGTTTTATGTAGTTCATTTCCAAAAAAAAACAGTAATAAATCCAAACTGGCTAATAATCGTAATTAATAAAAACTCCAGTATCATAACAAAATAATATTAATGTATAAATTGAAATAATATTTTTTTTTCGACATGTTTCATTTGATAAAAATTTATGTGTTCATATTCTGTTTCAATATAAGTAATTTTTTTATACATTTTTCAATTTATTAATTATTATATACTTCGTCGAGAAAGGGTAATATAACCTAATTCTACAAAGAGCTCAAAGAAAACACTTAATTCGTGAAGTTTATGCCTCATTCGTATCTTAGAATGGAGAGGGATATAGAGTTGAAAAATATCAACATGAAAAGGTACTTAAAAGTTACCATTAAATTAATTTCATTTTCTGGCCGAAGAGTTGTTGAAAAACTTAACCTTGAGCTTGTTTTGACTAACGAGTGTATTTTTGGAATTGGTTCGATTTTTCGGCAATTATATACGAGTTATATATTGGTAAAAAAAATTCTTCGTACCGGAAAAAGGCAAAACGGAAGAACAGAAAAAGGCGAATATTTCGATGAAATGCTCCATTTATCTTAATAATTTTGCGAGAAAAAATCTTTTTTTGCGACGAATTCGGTGAAGTAATGCGTGGCTGGTTTTATATGATTGGCCTCCTGCCTTCGGTGGCCGATTGTATTGTATAAAATGTCATCCACTTTTCCCTAAATCTTGGTGGTTTAATAGCTCGCCATCTAAACCGGGATTTCCTTCCAGTTGTGTATAATTTCGACCTCTTGCATGGTTTTCTTGGTAAAGACAACTGTTATAATCTGTTTGGCTGTTGTGTTTGAATCCCTTTTGGGGATACAAAACGGAGCGAGATTTATTATGTTTTTCCTTTATTACTTCGTTTTCCTTACACGTTTTCTAGACACGTACTAATATCCGCGGCCTTTTGTGTTTTTGTTGTACGCGGCCGAAGCGCAATGAGAGAAGAATAAAATGGTCTCGAAATTAAAGTCCAGCAGAGGCCGGCAAAAATTACATATTGTTTATGTAAATTTAACGCTCTCTAAACGGCTCGAGCCGGAATGGCGAATTATTTTCAGACATTTTAAGCGTTTTTTAAATTAAATTTCAGTTCGGCTTTTGGCGAAATTAGTCGCGGAAAGTGCCGTAACGATGATTTATTCACCGCTTTGAAGTTTCGTCTGCGTAAATATTTTTCTTACTCGACTCGTATGCGAGGAGCATTTTAATAGCGTACTTTTAGGTGTACGCGTTCGTTCAAGTGTGCTTTTTTAGTTCACAAAAAAGGCACAAAAAGTGTATGTGGTACGAGGATTAAGAATTTCTTTTTTCCGTTTTTCCAAAACATGACGATTTATTTTTGTCTCGTGATTGCGAAATTTATTAAAAAGGGTACACTTAGATAATGAAAAGAGGCGTAACAATGGACGAGAAAAGGCATAAAATTGAACTTTTTAAAAATGGCGACGACAAGCGAGACATGGGCTCGAGATTAGAGTTTATTAAATGGGTGAATTTGTTCTGGTATGATGAAAAAATCCTATATAAGATGTGTAATGTGTAATGAGTACATAGAATGTGAGGTAACGAATAATTATCTTCGACGAACAGATTATGAGAAAAGATTTTATGTATTACACTTCCAAATGTGTAATTTATTATCTCTTCAAGGTCTAGACTTTTTTCCTTGCTACCATACTAATGACGATTCAATATAAATTGTTAATACTCTGCTATTATGTAGTCTTTCTCATAGCCTTGTTAGTATTCCAGATGAGTAAAAATTTCATTTAACTTTTTTGTCGTTAAGAAAAAAATTCCTTTTTTACGGATAGAAATAAATTATTTTTTTCTTCGGTTTCATTGTGAATTTTGTTGTAGTCACTGTTTTCAGCAAAAAGTTTTATAAAAATGTTTGCCTATCTACGATAATTGAAGGAACCATAAAAATATCCTAATTATAAAATCTCCTAGCACCTTCAATTTTAAGAATAGGCAAAAATTATTACGACTTCGTTTGCTGTAAAATGTGAATACAATAATAATTTACGATCAAATAACTAATAAAAAGAAGTGTAATTTCCTCCCCCTTCGTGATATATCTAGACTGTATAATTTATAATTTTGTGTGTAACAAAAAACATATTTAAAAAATAATTTTCTTTCTGTAGTTTGATTTCGAATTATTTCATTCATTATTTGCAGCAAAAAAATGATTGCTTATTTATTTAACGCTCTCTAAACGGCTCGAGCCGGAATGGCGAATTATTTTCAGACATTTTAAGCGTTTTTTAAATTAAATTTCAGTTCGGCTTTTGGCGAAATTAGTCGCGGAAAGTCGTCGTAACGATGATTTATTCACCGCTTTGAAGTTTCGTCTGCGTAAATATTTTTCTTACTCGATCGTATGCGAGGAGCATTTTAATAGCGTACTTTAGGTGTACGCGTTCGTTCAAGTGTGCTTTTTAGTTCACAAAAAAAGGCACAAAAAGTGTATGTGGTACGAGGATTAAGAATTTCTTTTTTCCGTTTTTCCAAAACATGACGATTTATTTTTGTCTCGTGATTGCGAAATTTATTAAAAAGGGTACACTTAGATAATGAAAAGAGGCGTAACAATGGACGAGAAAAGGCATAAAATTGAACTTTTTAAAAATGGCGACGACAAGCGAGACATGGGCTCGAGATTAGAGTTTATTAAATGGGTGAATTTGTTCTGGTATGATGAAAAAATCCTATATAAGATGTGTAATGTGTAATGAGTACATAGAATGCGAGGCAAGGAATAATTATCTTCGACGAACAGATTATGAGAAAAGATTTTATGTATTACACTTCCAAATGTGTAATTTATTATCTCTTCAAGGTCTAGACTTTTCTTCCTTGCTACCATACTAATGACGATTCAATATAAATTGTTAATACTCTGCTATTATATAGTCTTTCTCATAGCCTTGTTAGTATTCCAGATGAGTAAAAATTTCATTTAACTTTTTTGTCGTTAAGAAAAAAATTCTTTTTTTACGAATAGAAATGAATTATTTTTTTCTTCGGTTTCATTGTGAATTTTGTTGTAGTCACTGTTTTCAGCAAAAAGTTTTATAAAAATGTTTGCCTATCTACGATAATTGAAGGAACCATAAAAATATCCTAATTATAAAATCTCCTAGCACCTTCAATTTTAAGAATAGGCAAAAATTATTACGACTTCGTTTGCTGTAAAATGTGAATACAATAATAATTTACGATCAAATAACTAATAAAAAGAAGTGTAATTTCCTCCCCCTTCGTGATATATCTAGACTGTATAATTTATAATTTTGTGTGTAACAAAAAACATATTTAAAAAATAATTTTCTTTCTGTAGTTTGATTTCGAATTATTTCATTCATTATTTGCAGCAAAAAAATGATTGCCTATTTATTACATTGAAGGAATTGTTGAAATTTCCTGTTTTTGAAATCCCATACCTCCTTCCATTTCAAGGATTGGTAAGAAATATGACGGCTCATTTTGTTGTAAAAAAATGAGTGTAAGCATAATTCGTGACCTAATCATCAATGAAAAGAAGTGTATTCTCCTCTCCCACCATTATCTACTTAACTTGCGCGTATACCAAAAAATATAGTAAAAAATTTTTTCCTTTCTTTACCTTAATTGGGAATTGTTTTATTTACTATTGGTAACAGGAAAAAAAAAAGTAAGCCGCCATGCCGCATTACTGGAGCGAAGTCTTTATTAACCAGGGCTTGTTCAAATTTGAAAATAACGATGTAGTATTTTTTGCCATGTATTAATCATATGAACACATATCTTTCAAATTTTTACGATCCGCCATTTTAGATCAATTTTGATTCAAATTTAATAAGCCATATTTTGTTGATCGACTAACCCTACACACAAAAAGTTTGACTTTTTTAGGTCGATTTGGTGAGGAGATATAGAATTTTTTGTCGTAATTTCCCCTCTTAAAACCGTTTTTTGTTCCAACTCCCCTCCAAATTCACTTGTGAAGCTAAAATCATAATGTGTTTGTCACTTGGGCGTATTTTATCATATAACCCCATAGTAAAAAAATACGATTTTTTTTCTGCTCTCATCACATTTTGATGTCTATAACCCCTCCTCCTCTCCTACAACATAATGTGTGGAAATGAATTTAGAATATAGCATGGTTCTTATTTGCAATAATCATACGAGCTCATATTAATCACATTTTTACCAATTAGAGGCTCTTCAAGTTCTACTCAAATTTTGATATTCCGTCATTTAGGATTGATTTCAAACGAAATTTGAAGTATCGTATTTTTGTCACCAACGAACCCCGCATAAAAAGTTTAACCTTACTAGATTGATTTGGTGTGGACATATGGAAGATTCAAGGAATTTCATGACTCAATTTATACTTCCTTAAAAAGCAATTTCTTGCTTTAAGTCCCTCCAAATGCTCGCTGTTTTGAGATGTCTAGAAAACACAAAAATGTACCTTTTTTTGGAATTTTTATGACGAGTCTCTCACCATTGTTTGAGTGAAAAAAAAACAGCAATAAGTTGAACATTTTGCGTTATAATAACGCAAAGATTCGAGACCACACCATTCCCCGACCCACCTTTCAAAATCAGGTAGGTTGTAATAATTATCGTTTTTATTAAAAACTCGAGTAAAAATAATATAAAATTTTTGCCTACTTGTGGATTGAAGGAACCACGAGTGTTCTTATTTTTGAAATCCTATTGTTCTGTTAATTTTGCAAATGTGCAAAGTATTACTCAGCATTAGACTCCATTCCGATGAGAAAAAGAAAAAAAAGGAAGACCAAATAAAAAGTAAAGAAATGAAATAATTTAAATGGTAATGTTGGTCTAGGAGATAACAACTCATAATTCAATTACCTGGGGCATAGTTATAGAGGCCTATGATCAAAAATGGGTGGGCCTTAATATAGCCTTGGGGAGGAGGGGAGTGGGTGTCCAACACCAACAAGTGCTTTTTTCTGGGTGTTTTTTTATTTGAAAATGTAACGAGCGGAAATAATCCTCACAATTTTTTTGGTACATATAACTTTTTCGTAATTTTAAACAATTTACTACCTTTCACCCTTGACTTTATAGAACTGAAACCCCCCTCTCGCCTCAAACAGCGATCCTAAAACCGGCATTGGGCCTTAATAAATGAATAAAAATTATATTGTAGTGAAAATTTGAAAGTTCTGATTTTTTCTTTCAAAAATTTATTTTTGTGAAATTCGAAATTTATGGATTCCGAGCTTTAATTTGTTGCTAAAAAAAAAAGAAAAAATTCCATCTTTAAATTTTTTCTCTTTCAAGCGATTTAAAATTTTTTTATTTTAATAATACGTTGTTTCAGTTTATTTTTTTAATAATTCTTATTTTTATTTTCAAAATGAATAATACATGAATGGTTGATGAGTACAATGTATGGTACAAGTTTTTTTTTTTTTTTTTGAAACACTGAAGATATAGTACGCTGAATTTTCACCTTCTAGGGGTTTCTAAAATTTATCATCAACTACTATACTACACTATGCTGAATACCCGGTATTTTGAGAACTTCTGAGGTACAAAAATGAAAGGCATTTTTTTTCATTTCTGACCGTTTTCTTGATGCTTAACCATGTGTAGTTATTATTGTGATCTTGAACATGATATGGATTCTTTGATCGATTTTTCCAGTGAGTGTTGTATTGAATGAAACGAAAAAGGTGCGTCAATCATAAGTCAGACGTAGATAATTTATCTCGTATGTACAATATCGTTATTTCACCTATTCGTCAAAATCATATCTGATGATGCTGCCTTGTGGGTAGCGAAACGTTGTAATTTTCTCGTAATTTTAATTTTATTTTATCGTGACAAATAAAAAAATACTGTGAGTTGTGTGCCACCTTTTTCGTTTCATGATATGGATTCATTTTTTTTCTCAAATAAAATTTCCGATGAATGATCTTTACGTCCAAACTCTCGTTATGTGAATGCTGAGTTCAGTTACTCAGTGACCTCACAGCTTGATCCTTTAGACCAGACTTTCACATGGTTTGATAAATCAGTGTCACCTTATATAAGAAAATCTTCAATTTTTTCATCCACTTTCTATCTTAATTTGACAACTCTGAGTTTCAAAAAAAAAAAAAAAAGATCGTTGGTGTTTATTTCACATCGCAAAATACGAATAAGAAAAAGCCTTACCTAATTGACTCGCACGCATTCTACGATAAAATTGAACGATCTCCGAGGTATTATTCTGTTGCGCGTCGATGCAACGAGCTGAGAGACTGAAAAAACCGCCGCCTTCAATGAAACCCCCAGTGAAGACGCATTAACGGCGGATTTGTAGTACGTTCATTTGAAATTCAAAACCTCAGCCCATATTACATTGTGAATAACAAAGCGTACTCAATTACGAACAACTTATCCGTACGGAATTTATTGTTTCTTTTTTTATTTCTCAGTTTCGCCTTTGTCCGCGCACCTGAGGCTTTTTTCGTAGTTGATAAAATGCAAATATAACATAAATCTGAGACGAGTGTTTTATAAAAGTACCCGAGATACCTTTATATTCTCGTTATGTAAATTCCGGTTTTTCTTAAAGCGAGATCGTTGCGAAGTATTTTATATTTTATTCCATTATGCAACACATTTTTTCAATCACGATAAAAATTGTATAGGAATGAAGGATTTTTTTGCAGGTACCTGGCTTAATATCCGCTCGATATTTTTGCAATGAATATTTTAATTGAATTAATAAAAGAGAATGTTTTTTTTTTGTTTTTTTTTTTTCTGATGGTCGTTCGAATTTATACTAAATCCTTGAATAAATGAAGTTGGAATTTTTTTAGGGAGCTTTGTCTAATGAAAAGCTTAGTAATGTGTTTTTACGCGTGACATCATTATTTATGGACGAATACGTTGCCTTTGTGTAAACTAAACCTTTTTTTTTCTCCAACGTATCTGATTTCGAGGGCTCTTCGCTTGAGATGTTTTCTTATAGGGAGGAAATTTTGCGAGGAATTTTTTTTTCCCTTTCGGGGTATAATTAAATTTGGTCCGGTGAAAAAGTTTTAGCGGTGTCGACGTGTTTTAAAAATACTAACTTTTGTGTGATTACGGTGAAACCCTGTGTACATTGGTGGTTTTGGAATTGAAGCAAGTTTGCAAAGTTTATTGGTGTCGTTTGACAATGGAACACCCGGTTAAAAGATACGAACGAATTATTTGGTTTAACGAGAAACTATAGAAGGTTATTAGAGAAGTGAGGATGGTGAGAGACTACACAGCATTTGGTTTCTGTAAAACTAAAATACTTCCTCTTTATTCGAATGCATTTGCTGATATTCATTTCCTTCCTGCTGGAACTAACTTGTACCGATATACCGTTTCGCGTGAGTGTTTTAACCGAAGATGAGCGCCGAGTTCCGGATCACTGATTGTAGACTTTATTCGGAGGTGAAGACGAGTTTGTGTGTTTGTGTTGAGTGTATCAGTGGAAGTGTGCTGGAATGGGTTTAAAATAGTCGATTTTTGATGCAAAGGTTGAAATGAAGTGAAATGGAAAAGACAAATATGCGTTTTAATTTATAAAGATAATTAAGACGTAGGTATTTAATATTTGCTGATAGTTTTAACATGGCGGGATTTGATGTTTATGAAAACTAGACGAGATTTAATTTCGTTGGCAGAAAATGCGACGTAATTATATACTTGAACGTTTACTTCCTTTTGTTTGTACTGATAAGTATAAAGATTTACTTATCGTATTTGTCAGTATGATTCTTGTGCTTTATAATTTTTGAAATTTCATTACGTTTAATTAGAACGTAACAGCTTAGACTCGAACAGAAGCTGCATCGGATTTATGTGCAGTGTATAAGCTGCTGCTTATTACCGTTGAAATTATGAGAGCTCGAAAAAAACGTAAGCAGCTCTGCTCCATTACTAGAGCCGAGTTCTTAATTGGGGCTTGTTCAGGTTTGCAAATATGCTGAAAACCTCTACACTGTCTCTTCCAAAAACTACTTGAGAAGTTGAATGTAGAACAAATGTAGTATTTATTGCCGTGCAATAATCATATGAATATATATTTTTCAAATCATAATCATTTGAGGCTCCTCAAGAGCTCTACTCGAATTTTGATAATCCGCCATTTTAGATCCATTTTGACCGAAATTCAAGGAGTCATATTCCAGTGCCAAACTAACTCCATAAAAAAAATTTGACTTTTTTACGTTGATTTGGTGAGGAGATATGGAAGATTCGAGATACTTCATGACTCGAAACATGCTCAAAAATTTGTTTTTTGCGCTAATTCCCCTACGAATGCATTTAGGAAGTTCAAATTTGTGTATGTTGGTGTCCGCGACTCACTTTTTCATGTGAAATCAAATCCAAAAAATTTGAGCCATTTGCCCTTTCTCCAGCTTCGCTCAAAATTTGAGTGTTCCGCCATTTTGAGGTGTATCGAAAAAACAAGGAAATGTATTTTTTACATTTTCAAGAAGAGTCTTTTTTTCAAATTTTGAGCCAATTTCATGAATACCCCACAGCGCTACGCGTGGAGAATAAAATAAACATATATACCAAAAGTTGGACATTTGCCCCCGTAATGAGGCATGGTGGCTTACCTTTTTTAGCTGAGTTTTTAACTATAAAACGACAGTTATTACAGCCTACTTGATTTGGAAAGGGATGGTCGGGCGAGGGTGGGCTTTTCAAATCTTTGCATTTCAGACCATTTGTAATTATCTGGCAACTGTCCAACTTTTTGATATTATATATATATTTTTTTCTTTTTTCCCTCACGCGTAGCGCAGGCGAGTGCTCATAAAATACGCTCAAAATTTGGTGAGACACTCTTCTTAAAAATGCGCAGAACAACCTTTTTTATTTTTTCGATAAATTTCAAAATGGCGGATCACTCAAATTTTTAGGGTGGCTGGAGAAGTAGCAAATAGCTCAAATTTTTTGTTTTTGATCTCATATGAAAGAGTGAGTCACGGACATCAACATACTCCCATTTCAGCTTTCTAAGTGCATATTGAGAGGAATTAGAGCAAAAAACAGCTTTTTGAGGAAGTTTTGATTCATGAAATTTCTCGAATCTTCCATATCTCTCACCAAATCTAGTTAAAGAGGTCAAACTTTGTGTGTGGTGTTAGTTGGTAACCTGAATATGACCTCTTGAATTTGGATCAAAATGGATCCAAAATGGCGGATTATCAAAATTTGAGTAGAGCTTGAGGAGCCTT
>CM019754.1:9045465-9165465 GCA_009761765.1 Phenacoccus solenopsis | reverse complement strand
AAATATTTGGAAAAAATTTAAATAATTACATAAGGTATTTTTACTTATTAATATTAAAATGTGTAAAACACCTCAAAATACATGCTTGTGATAAAATTTTAATTGCAAAAATTTTAAATAAAATGTATTTACTTACTTCTTGAAAATCAGACATATCTGTCATTCGTACCATGAATTCATAGTATCAAAACAAGATGTTTTTTTCAAATCACATCTCACAGATAAAAATTTCACCGCGCTTAAATTACCATAATTCGACTAATATGAATAATGAAATTTTTCAACAAATACGTTTTAGGTTGGGAAAAAACGAGGCTGTCCAAAGGGCGGTCATAAATGTGACACTAGGCAGAAGGCACCAATCAGCCAAAAGCATCTCGCTTCATAAACTTTTCCGTTATGTAGTTTATTATTACAAAGGAAGTAACAGATTTTACGCTTTCATAGTCGGCAACCAATGTACTCATATTATCGCTAAATAGGTATAGAATATCTGTTAAGCTATAATTTTAGGACACGTTGATGAATGGTTGAATCAAGATTTGAGAAATTCCTTAAATTATATCGTTCTACATTAGCATAAAAAATACGCGCTAAAAAAATTGTTAAATCGATTATCAATTCTAATCATAGAAGCTGGTATGAGTATATTGATGGTCTAAGATATGTAAGTACGAATTTTATGTTAAAATCCATTTTTCTTCTCACTCACATCCTCAACATTTTTTTAAGAGCTCTCATGGGCAACACTACTCACAAGAAATTCCAGCTTAAGAATGAGATGAGTAGGTAGTTACCCAGAGGCGGACTTTAGATTTTTGCCGCCTGTGGGCAGTAAATGTTTGCCGCCACCCCCCCCCCTTTCAAAAAAAATATGGGAAATTTTCATGCAGGATATTTTTTTTTAAAACGTTCATTCTAGTATATAAGCCAAATTTTTAAGTTTGATATAAAATTTAAAAAAAAATGTAAGCAGCCATGTCGCATTACTGGAGCTGAGTTTTTAACTAAGACTGATCATGTTTGGAAATAACATTGCTAAGCCCTTCATGTCTACAGGGCACAACCAAGGCCAAGTTTGAAAACCTCTACCCCATCTCTTCAAAAAACCACTTGAGAAATTAAATTTAGAACAAATGTAGTGTTTCTTGCCATGCAACAAGTATATGAACACATATTTTTCAAATTATATCTTCTTGAGGTTCCTCAAATTATCTTCAAAGTTTCACGATCCGTCATTTTGGTCCATTTTGAAATAAATTTAAGGGATCGTAATATTCTGGTTATTAACTAACCTTGCACTCCTTTCTAAATGCAAGTAGGAAGCTAAAATGAAAATAGGTTAGTCACTTCGGCTCATTTTATCATATGAGATCACAATGAAAAAATTTCAACCTCTCGTGGATTACCCCTCCTTCTCTCCTTCAGTATCATCTGTGAAAGTAAATTTGGAATACAATACACTTCTTATCCCCAACAATCGAATGAATTAATATTAATTACATGTCCACTATTTTGAGGCTGCTCAAGCTCAACTCAAATTTTGATTATACGTCCTTCTGCATCTATTTCGATCCAAATTCAAGAGGTCTATTCTGGTCATCAACTAACCTCACACACAAAGTTTGACCTCTCTAGGTTGATATAGTGAGGAGATGTGGAAGATTCAAGAAATTTCATAACTCAAAACTTACTCAAAAAACCATTTTCTGCTGCAACTCCACCACCAAATGTATTTAGGAAACTGAAATTTCATATCAAATCAAAAACAAAACATTTGTGCTATTTGCCACCTCTCCAGCCTCCCTCAAAATTTTATTCATCCGCCATTTTGAATTTTATCGAAAAAATATACGAGAAATTTTTTCGCGCTTTTGAAAGAGTTTGTCACAAAGTTTTGAGCGAATTTCAAATGAATACAAGGCGGTGCTAGGCGTGAAAAAAACAGAAATTATATAGGTATCGTTCTTACCTTAAAAAAATTCAGCTGAAAAAAAACATGTTTTTCATTTTTACTGCAATTTTCAATTTTTCATAATCTTATTTTAAACTGATTTCTGAATATATTATACGTTCATCCAACTGACTACCGTAATTTTTTTCAATCGATCGTCATAATATTTCACATTTAAAAAGCATCAGCATGAAAAATCAAAATTTGCCACCGCTGAAATCTCGTCGCCATGGGCAACTGCCCTCTCTGCCCACGTCTAAATCCGCCTCTGTAGTTACCTGAAAGGACGTCAATATTTTTACTTATTGATGAAAAATCATTGAAACACCTTCTAACATTATACCCATAAAACAAAGGGGTATAAAAAAGACAAAACATCTTAATTGTGTTTCAAGAATTTCAGAAATGTTGATATAATAAATTATAAAAAAGCATTGCGAAAAATTGCATGTACCTTATGAATTAAATTCTTACATCTGATTCTGGGTATATTGAATAGGTATCAGTAGCAGTAGCTGAATTTTGAACTTAAGAACGATAGCTATTACAGCCTACCTGATTTGGGAGCATCTTCAAATCTTTGCGTTTAAGAACATTAATAATCATTTTTTTTATTCACAAAAAATGCCGATATCCATTTGACATTAAATTAAAACTTTTCTCTGAATCCACTTTGACTCCGGGGTCATTTTGGAGTCAATTTAACTCCGTCTTCAGAGTCGACTCCGAGTTCTTGTATTGCTAAAAATGATTCATATTGATGTACGATTTTTGGCCCTTGGAGATGGTCTACTATGAAGAGGAGTTTTTAACAGCTGTCATTATAAAATTTCAAAGCTCGCAGCATCCATTTAAGCCTATTTCGAGTAATAGAAATATTATTGGGGAATACCTGTTTGATGCATGCGTATATGCCTAAAAAGAATTTAATATAGGTATACTTAAACCTACGTATCGAAATAAATAATATTATAATCACATTTTATCTACTTACCGAGTAATTTTTACATTGGTGAGTAGGAGTACACAGGTACAATACCTATGTTACCTTTGTCATCAATGTAGGTTTTTTCACAATAGCAATACGATCTAATACTACCTATGATAATAATAGTTAAATGAAACCATTTCTTTATTTAATATTTATCCTCTTACGTTCGCAAGGCCAATATCAACAACAAATTGAAACATGAGATGAAATTTCCACTATCAGTAGTATTGACCTAAAGACATTATGCTCATCTAGTCAATCTTTTTATATGTTCTAAGAAAAAGAATGGAAATAAGTGAATATTACGTGAATACAAAACTTGAAGAAGAATTGATAAAGTAAGGATATAATTAATCGTAAATAACATAGGAATGTTTGGTTATAACGGTCTTCTTCAATTCACAAACCACAAATGCATAGTCATCATTCACCTTTTAGCTTTTACATCTTCAGAAACAAAGCAGCGAAAAAATACCGATATTTTTACAAGTAAATAAAATCATAATATTGAAGATCGTATTCGCAATCTATCGTCAAGGCGACGCTAATTACCAAAGATAAGAGCTGAACGGATAGGTCGAGGTAATAGTTAAGGTGCAAGGAGCAATTCTACTTCGCATAGACGAAATTAAATTTCATTTCGCAACGCGGAAATACAACATAGCCTTTGGTTAAAGATAAAGAAATATAAAATAAAACGTTTCACCCTTTATGAAACGTTTAAAAAATTATCGCTATAATTTAAGGCAACAGGTATCAGATTACGATAAAATCATATCCATCGTGTTATGAATTTACATCGACGGATTTGAAATTCGAAAACTTCTATCGAGTACATTTCGTGTTCCTATAACAATCACGGGATAGGGGCGCGGCACACTTTTCAAGCGGTCATCGCGACGTTACGCTATGGAGCACAGATTACAATGAGAATATTACACGGTAAATTAAACCCGAAACGTACCTATTCTAATTATATTGTTTGGGCAAATTTCATTGACTATTATCACCGGAAGGTAAGCACATAATATTCGTAATCTTCCGTTGTATCTATTGCGCTTTACAGTGGATATAAACGATGAATTTTGTTTACAATTGGATGAGAAGTTATGACAGCCGATATAATTCAGCTGTTGTTATATTCTAAATGAAACTTTGACTATTTTTCTGTATTTTATTTTTTGTATATTTAACATGGAAATATAGGTTATCTATACCCTGAGCACCTGAAAACGAGTGATAAAAAGAGCAAATTGCCATAGATCATCCACACAGCCACAGATTACATATAAGAATGTGGAGAATATTATCTAAAATCAGGAAAGATGAAAAAATAAATCAACGCTTAAAAGTACAGGCAAATAAGCTCTAAAAAGGGCAGTATCCAGGAATAATTGTCAATAAGCTTATTTTTGCATTATTTGTACGTAATGGTGATCATATTAACAACCGTATTCCAATATTCGATCTCGGCACGTGCAACTAATGATAAGAGAAGGCTCCAACCTCAACAAAAAGTTGTTTTTAACTCCTAACTCTGTGAGGAAGTCTACAAAATTGAAAAATAAGAGCAATGAAAAAAGATTCTACGATGGATTTCTATCGTACAAACTACTTACTCATCCTTGAAAATTCAGCCTAAAGTTGGAGAGGGATAATGGTTCAAAATTACGTATTTTTCTTTTTATTCGAATGTGCTATTGTACATATATCATACGTACATTTATTTCAATGTTATTCTTCTGATCTAAGTTTTTAAATTCCTTTTTTCCTGGTTACGTAATTATAATAGGTATTGTATATTATCCAAGTATTCCTTGATAAGTAGAAAGAGAGGAGTGATTTCCAAGATCTCCCACTTCACCATTAGGTAAATATATTAAAAAATACTTCTTGACCGTAAAAATATGAATAAATAATATTTTTTGAAAAATAAATATAATAATTTTGTTATTTGAGTGTGAATGAAAAATTTACCCTCTCTTCCCCTTCCCCCCTTTGGCTCTCTTTCAAGAGTATTTTTTTTTTCATTCATCAATGAATACTCAAGAAGAATACTTATGCAACTTTAAATATCACTTGTAAGTATCGAATATTCGGTAAGTGAACATTTTACCACACCCCACACCCTCCTACAATACTTGAGACTAAAAAATAAGCGTGTAAAAAATATTCATAGTTTAAAACCAATCCAAAAATTTTTAAATGTTTAATAAGAACACATATTTCTTCCATTTTTACCCGTTTTCCCTCCAAAAAATTCAGAATTATATTAGGTAAGTGTATACCTACTTTCAAAGGAAGTCAACACATTTAAATATTTCAATATTTACTTCAATTACATAAACAAATAATGATACGCATTAAAACATATAACTTTGTAAAATTAATTTAAATTTAACAAACAATGAATTGAGAATGGATTCAACATTACCTAATGAAATACAAAACATTTTGAAAAAGTAAGATAAATGGTACAGTTAGTTTATATTTCGATGCGATATTAATTTACTTTTAAAGATTAATTAAGAAGGATAAAAGCATAAATGAAAGCAATTATGAATTTGGTAACTATTACATCGTACAATTACATAATTTTTTCCCTTAAATATCAGTAAAAAAAATGCAAATTCAAATTGTTATTTGCATATTAATTCAAATCGAACGAAATAAATGACAACTGAATTAGCCAAATAAAAAAAAAAGAAATGCAAAAAAGCCTTAAAAGAAATGGCACAATTAAAATGGTTAAATTACATGCCACTGAGATGAAAAGTTTTTTATCGAGGTACATAGGGACTTACTTTATTCCACTTCCTATAGGAACATATAATATGTAGTTTAAAGTAATTGGAAATTACATTTCATGTTTAAATAAAAAAAATATATACATATACTTATAAGGAAATGCGAAGTGAATTTCAAGTGCGTAATATTCAAGTATGTACAATATAAATCTTAAAATAAACCATTATTAGCGCAAATCGGAAATGCGATAATAAATTACATTGGTGTTATTCAGGTAAAGAAAAAGTTTCTGATTCAGGGTAAACATTTCACTTATTATACTTTAAGTTACTGGATTAGAAAAATGTATAGAATTTAATTTTTGTAAATTAATTATAAACAAGTAAGAATTAATATTACTACACAAGGGTATTATGATGGCTATACGAGAGCATTGCTAAGCATGAACATAGTTAAATATGGTGTATGAAATAACGAAGAGCAAATTCATTAAGCAAATAAAAATATTGAATTAAAAAACAAGCTCATGATTTGTTTCACAACGTAGAAAAATAGCTCGTTATTGACAAAAGCATTTGAAAGTGCGATCATTTACGATGAGAAAATTCAACGAATCCTCGGAAAAACCATATAGATGTAAGCGCTATAGTTTTCTCATTAGAGATTTAGTTACAAATTTTTCTTAATTTTGAAACGCGAATCAAATATAGTCATATGCATAAAATTTTATTCAAGTAGGTATCGACAAATAGAAGATTTAAACTCGATTTTTCAGTCTTATATTCCATTTTACACTCGATCAGGTTCAAACAGTTGGAAATATTATAATAAACGATTACAATACCTTCTAAACTTAAACTGTTTGATTACTTTAATAAAAAATAAAAATCATCACAATTATGTTAATAACGCATTAACAACGTAGGGGAAATTAAAAAATAAAAAATAATAAAAAGCTAAAATTTTTAGTAGAAAAACAAAAATCAAATGATAAAAAGCAAGCAAAAAAAAAATGAAAACTAAAATCGTACGATTTCAGTTAGAACACAACAATTAAAACATAAAATTTATTCAAAAGCGGCGCGAATGTCATCGAATGTCATTGAAGAATCGATATTCGTATACGTTTGAGAAATGATATATAAGAGGAATGCTAACACACATAAATCATCGAGAAAACCTATAACACCGATTACATCGGGTATTAAATCGGTAGACCAAAAAACATAAAATGGGGCAAAAAGTAAAGCTGCTATAACGTGACATTTTAATCGAAAAACTAGTCTTCCGTGAAATGCTGCGAAAGAGCCCATTAAATGACGAATAATTACAGGAACATCTCGAATTCTGTTTAAAAACTGAAAAATTTCATGTATTAATAATGTTATGTCCTTTTAGGCAATAACAAATATAAATAAAAAGGTGATGAAATAATATTACCGGTATTCTATGCTCTGCTCTTGAATTATAAGTAGTCACTGATCTTACAATGGACCTTTGCAGATCGCTATTTACCCCGCGAGAGTCGTAGCAAGGTAGGAATAGAACTCGACACTATAATAAAAAACAATTTTTGCAACTTCGATTGGAAAGCAAATAAATAAACCAAAGAAAATACCAACTTCCTGTCTACAAAAAGGACATTTTATCGGAACTGAATTATGCTCTATTAAATTCATAGCACATATGCCTAAAAACAATTTGCAAACAAAATCAATAATATTATCAATAATAAATTAGAAATGTTCGAAATTTAAAAAATAGCTGATCTTACCACAAAAGCAATGTCCGCAAGCTGAAGTGACGGGGAATTCACAGTCATCATTTAAACAAACACAACAACCGGTATTGAAAACTCGTATATCTAACGCTTGATCTGTAATAATCACAATATTCATTTGATCCGGTTATAGGATAAAATAGATATTTTAAATGATAATAATCACTTTGTTCATTTTCAGATGCTGTTTCTTCTGAAGATTGCTCTTCTACCACCATGACATTGTTTCTTCCAAATAGGCTTTTCAAGTATGACCATATATATTTAAGATTTCTGTTCAACATCGAAACTATTTCATTTACAAGTCTTAATGAAGCAACTTTTAAAAAGTCGAAAGAGTATACAAACCGAAGAGAGTTATAACTGAAGCCATTTGTTAGCAGAATCGCTATAAAAATACTGAAATAAGCGATTAAAAATACAAGCAATTCATTTCCAACACCATCCATGAAATACTCCATCGCCAAGGGATGTTGAGATTTCTGGTCCTACGCCAAAAAAATTTCTACATTACTCGTTTATTTCGTTCATATTAATTGAAGAGAAGGGTATCAATACCCGGTATATTCATTTTGAAGGGCCAGATTTTCAGAAACTCTTTATATGTGTATTTTGTAACATCTGGTTTCAAAGGGAATAAAGATATTACGCAATAAATTATCTAAGTAAATCTGATAACACTAAAGAAATACGACATCATTGGAGAAAAGTAGGTATGGAGGCAGACTGTCCCATTTTTCTAGGAAACTAAATTTCGGTGTAAATGAAAACCGCTGACTTTGCGAAATAAGCATATAATATTAAACTTACCGCGGAATTATTTCCTACATTTCAGGAGAACGAATTTTCCTGAAATCGAAATTAACAATTTTTTCGATTTAGGGTATAGTATCTATTTACTTGGGGAAAGTAAATTTTTTGAAAAGAAATTATTTTAGGCCAAGAACAATAAAGACACTTTGATAAAATTTGTAATAATTTATTTGCTCATTATTTTTCACAATATTTTTCCAAAACATCTGATTGACACCCGGTCATTTTAGTACGGCCAAGCAATGAACGCTGAAACTGAAGGTTTTTCATTTTTACTATTTTTACCGTGTTTTTTTTTTTTTTTTTTTTGAGGAGAAAATATTAAAAAATGCCGATTAAGAAATAACAATGAATATTTTCGTTTTAAATGGATTTTTTAAAATTCGTTTATGAATAAAAAATTTTGATATTTTTTCAAAAATTAGAAAAAGTAAACAAATAGTGTTTACTAATAATGTAATTCTCCGTAATTCTTTGTAATTCATCTAGTCACATAGACGTTACAATAAAAAATGTTGCAACTGATCTCGCATGCAACTAAAATTTCAACTTACCCAGTGTTTCGAATTTGGACTTTGATCACGAAACAGTGAAAAACAATATCAAACGCCGAAACACATAACAATTGTACGTAACTCAACAAATTCGCGTAAAATAATTTTATTGTTTAGTTTAGATATTTTGCAATACTATGCCGGTCACTAAAAACAATAAGTTACTGCAGATAATCAATTACCGCATCCGTGTGATTCTTCAGGATGGACGCACATTCATCGGTACGTTTAAAGCTTTTGATAAACATATGAATTTAATATTATCCGAATGCGACGAGTACAGAAAATACAGAAATAAAGGCGACGCTCCGCCACGAGAAGAGAAAAGAGTTTTAGGTTTCGTTTTACTCAGAGGCGACTCCGTAGTAACAATCACAACCGAAGGACCTCCGCCGCCGGATGAAAACCTTCCCAGACTTCCTTTACCTGGATCTATGCCTGGACCTGGATCCGGACATCCTGCTGGTCGTGGTATTCCTCCACCTCATGCTGCTAATCCAATGTTCGGAAAAGCTCCTCAAACTATGGTACCGGGTATGGCCCATGGAGCTTATCCAGGGTTAGGAGCGCCCAGTTTACAGATGATGCGGCCATAGTGAAGTGCTAGCGGTACCAGGTTCCATTTACTGAGAAACTTTTTCATCGATGAAGCAAAATGTGTAATTGTTTAAGCTGATATATGAACGAAGCTTTACGTTGTATATGATGATGTATATTTTTTTCGATCTAAGAATATATTTGTACATTTTTAAAGTAATTTCTGTTCACTTTTTTCCTCTACCTTTTTGTTCATTGGCTATTCATTCGAAAATTATCATAAACATAATACGAATGCCGTTATAAAACCCGCTGATTAATTTGATTCTTTTTATTTTGTTAGTGCGATGATTATTTAAACTTTGTGCAAGAGTCATAGGACTTCGGTAGGTTCAACGTTTCACGTTATGCTCGTGTGAAGAAAATAAGATATTTGAAGAGCGCAAGCTTGGGTTGATTAATAAAAATTGAAATTTCGAAGTTTCTTTCTTTCTATTATGTTGGACTTTTTCCCTCTTCTTGTCACAAAGAACTATTCTGTACGAACAACGAATTGGAAATAATCATTGATGTGCTTGAGAATAACAATACGCCCAACAGTAAAATAAAGGATATTTACCGTAATTTACTCGTATATAACTGGTAATTCGAGTTTTATTATCATATGCGCAGAATCGGGGACCAAAATACTGTTTGTATATCTTCTGTAGGAACTCATCTAATCTGTTATTTGTGTGTGTGTATGAATGAGATTTAATAATAATTTTAAAATATTAAATTATAATAATGTATAAATGTACTGTAAAATATTTTAAATTGAATTTTCTAGTTGCTCTATCATAAAAAATTCCCTCAGCCCACCAACCAAATTCATCCAACTATAACATTTCAAGTACTGTTGTATTATCACTTCCAGTGGCAAAAATCCACAAAAATGTCCGAGGTTTGTAAAATTATGCTTTTATTATATTACTTTTGTTTAAAAAGCATTCGCCGTCATTTCTATAATCCTTCGAAATGAAGAAGTTCGCTAACCTACATTCGTCGGTTTTGAATCATAATGATTTTCATTCGCTGCCATTTCCAGGCTTATACGTTATCCTACACTAAAAACTACCAACAACGAACATTATTTACCTGATTTTCATTAAATCGTTTTTTAATTAATTTCAGGTCATCAAAACTGACAGTTCAAGCTCAGGTTCGTATCTTGCCTACAAAAAAGTTAATTTCTATTTTGTGGTCGAACATAAACCTTCAGTAGGAAAGACCAAATAAATCTGTGACAATCTAATGAACCTTTTCTATAGTAGATGAATCATTGGATATGGATCGAGATTTTACACCCACCGCTGACATGTTGGTTCACGAATTCGATGATGAAGCTACCCTAGACGAAGAAGAAGAAATTGAACCAATCGATTCGCAGTTGCACGAATTAGCTGATTTACAGCGGGTACGATATACCCCACTTTATGCCATCATTACTCGTATGATTTTACAAAAATTGAAATTTCTTTCGCAGGAAGGGGATATGCCTCTTGAAGAACTACTTAACATGTACGGATATAATTTCGAAGAATGTGCTCCAGAAATTCTGAAGGTGGAAGAAAGCGTTTCTGATAACTCAACCAATCTAGAAGCATCTGTACCTGAAAGCAACGATTGCGACGATGACGACGAACCTCCTAAAAAACGCTCAAAAATCAGATTCCTGCGAGATAACACTGTTTCTGATACTAGTACGTATTCTTAAAATAAATTCAACTCGAAAAACCATCGTGAGTAGATAATGTGAAACTACAATTTTTATTATTTTATAGACAGTGAAGATGAGATAGACGAAGATGACGATTACTTATTCAATATCGAAGACGAAGAAAAAGTAAATAAACCTATTTTACCTTTAGAAACCTTATTAAAGCAGTTAAATCATTTGTTAATAAATTTTCAGAGTGTTAGGATTGGCAGCGAATACCAAGCTATTGTACCAGAAGGTTTATGCATATATGATGATGCATTACCGTACGAAAATGAAGATAAATTACTATGGGATCCGAAAAGATTACCGGAAGAAGAAGTTGAAAAATATTTAAATAAAGTTCGAGAGTTGAAGTGCCTCAATAAAAAAAATGATTGCAAGAAAAACGACACGAAAAAATTCAACGTTGTGATTCGCGAAAGAAAAAGAAATCGTCCCTTCGATTCTGTAGCCACTAAAGATGACGAACAGGTAAAAATAATCCACTAGGCTTCAAATGTAAACGTATTTCTCAAAATTGTGTAACTTTTTCGCTGGAATTATTTTTATAGGCTTTATATTTACTGGTACAGTGTGGTTTTAATGTCGAAGAAGCCTTAAGGCGTCAACGTTTAAATGTTATTCCGCAAACAAACATGAGTCTGTGGTCTGAAGATGAATGTACTCATTTTGAAAATGGTTTATATTCTTACGGCAAAGATTTCCATCAAATACAATTACATAAAGTAAGATTTTTATAGAATCTTGATCTCCTTCGCTTTCTTTGGTGCCAGACAAGTGCTTATGATTTTTCTATTTATTTAGGTACGTACTCGATCTGTGGAAGAATTAGTTCAATTTTATTACTACTGGAAGAAATCTGAGAGGCACGATGTTTTCGTCAGCAATTTTAGAATGGAAAAGAAAAAATATAATATGCATCCTGAAATAACGTAACTTTTTTTTTTACTATTCACGAGCTGATGTGTGGGTTCCATCATCATTTCGAGGGGAAGAAAATTTTCTTTTTGGATGTTGCAGACGACTTCTCCCTGATTATAAAAATTGATGTTATCGATCCCTTGGTGTGATCTCATTTTTTGGGGGCAGTGGAATTTGGAAGAGAGTTAGAGGTAGATTAGAAAAATGGTAATTTTTTCGTGAATGACAAGTTCAGTCAAGTTCACTGATCAACTTTGAATGTGACTGAATAGACCTCTCGTGAAAATAAATAATGAAACGAAAAGTCATAAGAGAAAATTTTCTCATTTTTCCGAGAGAGAAATGAGTACAAAAACGAATAGAAGCAATCAAGCTTCAGAGTTCGTAATGTGATCATAGGTAGGGCGACAACATGATTTTTTAAACTCAGAGAGGAGTCCTCTACAACATCCAAAAATAATTCCCTTTCCCCCTCGAAACGTCGATGGGATCGAAATCTGCTCCTGGACTACTTATCATTTTCTTCAAATATTAATTTTTTTTTTACATCAGCGATTTCATGGAAAAATGTAACGACGAACCGGAAATCGAAGAACAGCCTGATTCAGGTAGTGAAAACGCTGACGGAAATGTAAGCTGTAACAATGGTGATTTTTTATTTAACGCTGGTCCCGGAGCCAGTCGTCCTATTCGACATCTAATGGACGACGACCTACGATCTGAAGATAGCGTTACGTTACTTAGAGGCAAAAATGCTGTAACCTCTTAGGACACTAACATTGAACAAAAGGATTTACAAAAAAAGGTTTCGCAAATTGCTTATTTCGGAACAACTGCATTTAGCCGGAGATCCGGCTAGGGCGATTTTATTGTGAACAACTTATGTGATGTATGTGAAGAATCGAGGATCGTATGCATTTAATTTTTTTTAATGATATTTTAACATGTTTTGTTTTATACGTAGAATTTTATGTAAAGGATAAAGGTAATTTACCGTTCATTTGTAATGGCGCTTTTGAAGTTTCCAATGTTGAATTTTTTGTTATCATTTTTACTTCGATGAAGTTCTCAGCCGATTGATTCGGTGTATTTCAGATTTCTTTTGCTACCCCATTTATTATTTGCATCGAGCAAACCATGTACCAGTGTTCTGTATTTGTTTTTATTTGTGAAGCATACATGCGTTTTTTATTTTATCCTAATTTTTAGTTGGCCAGCGTATTTTATTTCTATGCTTTTCCATTGTCTAATTTATGAAAAATTTGTCTTATAATTTCTTCGGAGCGATCGTACGGACCTAAATTATTTTTTAACGTTCGTTCCTTCGAAACTTGAACATATCTTGGTTTAAAAAAAAAAAATTCACGTTAAATGTGTAAAAATGCTCATTCGTATAAATGTAACCACCAAGCTTATGTTTTTAAGTTTAAAGTGAATTTTAAACATGTTGATATTTTTAAGTACTGTGTATTGACTTGTTGAAGTTTATTCAAGCGTCAAAATACCATTTCGGATAAGTTTGAATTTATATGTAATTTTTTAAAGGTTGAATCTTTATTTAATTCTTATTCACGAAAAAGCGAATATAATTTTTCTGTGGCTATATTTGAAAAATCTTATTTAAGATTAATCTCGAATCTCGTAATTAAATTAATACAGATTGTTTATTCTGTTGTTATTGTTGTTGTTGATGATTCAGTTTTTTTTTCTAATTACTATACCGTTCCTTTTCTTTTCTGGTGATTTTTTTCTCTAGATTTAAAACTATAATTTCAGTATGTAATTTTAACCCTTGGAATTTCCAGGCTGTTAATTTAAATTCCACTTTTTCAGCTGCAAAAGTGCTGTAAAGTTGAAGTTTGTAAAATATTGTTTTAAATTCAAGTACAATTTAATTGTTCCTTTTTTAATTTGAAATAATAGGTGAAAAAGTACTATTATCATGCATGTTAACGATGAAAATTACTGCGAGTTTAATTATTAATATTTGTTTGAATTAAAGAAAAAAATCATGTCTTACATTGATTTTGTGTTTATTTTAAGTAAATGTGCCTTTGTTTAAGTATTTAAATATGATTTTAATTTGTAAATTTAGTTTTGTGATTTTAATTTTAACCATAGCATTAATGCTTCCGTTTAGCAACTTGAATACGGATAATATGAAGCGGGTCAAGTTACACATTTTCAAAGCAAAATGGGTGATATTTGGAATACGTGTTTGAATATGTTGAACCGTGAAAACCGTCCACTACTCCGGGTGAGCGAAAAAAAAAAAAACAAAAATAAAACAATCGGCATATTCGAATACTTGAAGATCATAAGCTTTGTTTTACTTTTATTTCTCGATAAGTTATTTATTTTGATTTTTTTATTACGACTTTTGTCTGTGTACTATGTTAAAATTTCATATATAAACTCGTGATTTTTATGTATTTACTTATTTTGTGAGTTGCTGACAATCTAGTATATATTTTTTACTACTGATGCAGTCTGCAGTGAACGTAATACAATTTAGCTCATTAAATTATTTTAATACAGTTACCTACCTAATCGTTTAGAGAGATAAAGTTGTTCTGATGGTACTGACAGAATATGTAAATACAGTGTTCAGATTTTACGATTTGTTCATTATTCGTTTGTAAATTGATTTGTAGGATGGTTATAAACGTTCACTGAAAATTGTTTTATCACCCAATTGCTCGTGAGTAAGGATAATTAGTGAGTTGAGAGTTTTAAGTTTTTTTTATTTTATTGTTGGATACGTTCATTCTTGTTTTTGATGCTGGTTTTTTCGATTTTTACGATGGTAATTTTTATTATCTGTGTTGTTCGTTTTTAAGGTAATTTTGAGCTTTTGTTTTGTTAGTCAGTCTGTTTTTAAAGAATAGGGATAGGTAAGTTTATAAACTCGTTCAATTCATTTGTACAAGTGGAATTAATTAGAGATCAAGTTCATTTCATGAAAAACCATCCAAGCACTTAAATACCACTACCTAGTTGTAATTGCAAGGCCTGTAAGAACCCAAATAACATCAAATACGATCCATTTTTTGATAACACTGAAAAAAAATATATAATAATGAAAAATTTCTGAATACTTGTTCAATTTACAAAATCTGTAGCTTATTTCTTTCAGTATTCATTTTATTTTGAAACGAATTTTGAGTTTACTTGGGGAAAAATTAGGTTGCCCCAAAGAATAATGAAAAGCTTATAATTCTTCTCTTTCGTTTCTGATTCTTGTTCCTTACTTCATTTTTCTTAACTTTTTTTTATCAGCGTCTATTCCCTTCGAAAAATGGGTGATTGAAATGAGCTGGTTTTTTGATAAATATACTGTTGCAACATTTGACTTCAACAATCGAAAAATTCACAAATGTGGTAGGTATCTAATGTTTCTATTTACTTATTTTATTTTTAATGATAATAAATAAACGAATTCTCATGCCTAATTGCCTACTCGTTTTTATTCTGATTTTTAGTTCGTTTTTGCATTCATTTCATTCACGGAAAATTGAGAAAGTTTATTCTCTTGTTCTCTTCGGTTCTATAATTTATTTTCACATAATTTGCAAAGATGAACTCGTTCTATACAGTCACATTCAAAATTAATCAGTGAATTTGATTCAACTTGTTATTCACTAAAAAAAAAAAAACTTATTCTCTATATCCTACCTCTAACTCCCCTCCATATTCACTTGGAGAGCTCTGAAGTTTAGAAATACCTATCAGTGTTTTTCAAAAAAGAAATTAAAAGACAATCCAATAAATACAGAAGTGAAAGTTTGCAAGGGGCGAAATTTAATTCAATTCATTCGTAAGTTCAAAGGATGTGATTGAAGCTCAATTCACAAGTTCATTTGCGAATAAACCGGGAGCTTACTCGAAGATGGACATCACTCTTGTGGAAATGTACTTCTCTTCAACTTAACTAGGCAAAGGGAGTGGGAGTGGGAGTGTGAGTTCACTCCTATTACAATGAAAGCGCCTTCACTCCTTCTCACTCTTCTTTTTTTTCAATTAATACGGCCTAAATGTCGTATTGCTCTCCGTGCAAGTGTGCTAATCGACACTGGTTGAATCCACTATTTCCTACTCAAAAAATGTTATTTTTCGATTCTAGAATTTTGAAATGTTTGTAAAACAAAAATTACGGAATTTTTTAAATCCTTCTGCTCTTGACTGGTAAAAACTGAGAAGGTCATTTTCATCAAACAAACTACGCAGTTTGTCTGATTGATTGTTTTAAATATTCTGAAGATGTTTGACAATTAAGTATTCATCATTTCACTATTTTCTATGATATCATTACGAGCCACATCAGTTTTAACGGTGGTGGTTCCTTGTAGAAAAAGAGAGAGAAAACTGCTAAAGTGAGGATTGCAAATGAATGCAAGCTTTTCGCTGGAAAAAAGGTGAGAGTGGGAGTTCACTCATATTTTTCAGTTTTCAGGAGTGTGCCCATAAAAACATGACACAATCCTGATCAATGAATAATTAGAACCTTTAGAACACATTATTTTCAAAAAATAGGTTTCTTATCACACATTTGATATTTGCTCAACAAATAGGTAAACCAAACCTATCATTCTTTATCACACAGCTTCTCAAAAGTAGGTACGATACCAAGGTACGATAGAACACAATAGTATAAGATAAAAAAAGAAAAAAAAAATAGGAATAACATTCTAAATTTGCTATTATAGGTGTTAGGTCATTATTAGCTTGGATATCTTGCATATTATATTCTCCATCAAATCATAATAAATAATTGAGTTCTTTCGAAAGAATACTTGGTTCAGGATGATTCGTTTGACTAATCTAGACCAAGTAACATGTATAATAATCATGTACCTACATTATACTTGAAAAATTCGTTAATCTTCAGTAATTCACTTTATACGGAATGTTGATAAATCATACTCGATTATTCTGACCTTTATTACAATACATACTGATATACATGTGTACTATATTTTCAATTTCGGTTAGCACAAGTCGGAAATCTTCAGAAAAGAAGAAAATCGCCAGTATTCATGCAAATACAGCTTGGTTTATTTCCTCATCATCTTCTTCAACAATCAACGATGATAAGAAAATTCGCTCGAATATTCCAGTACGATCAGAGTATGCAAAAATCAAAAATCGTACAAAAATTCGAATTTTTAACGGCTTCCATAAAAACAATAGGACAAGTTTGCGACAATTTTGCATGCGCTAATCGCAGACGGTAGCCGTTAAATTCAAATCGAGCTTACATTCCTCACCCTCCCAAGCCGCCATACCCACGATACTGGCAGACTGCGCGTCGCCAGCGTAGGGGAAATACCGCGGCTCGTGCCACGATAGGTCAGTAACACCACCCACTGTCACAATCATTCGTAAGCGAGCACTTGTCTTTACTCCACTTGTTTCAAATTTTAACGGCTAGATTTATTGCTGCTAGAGATGTGCTTCGATTGAGTCGTATTAACGCGTTAATTCTTTAAACAATTTAATCAACATAGTTTCTCAAACTCTTTGAAATATTCTCCTTATAACACAGTTTCGCGACAATTTTTTCAACTATTCGTGTTTCTCAGCCGATTCCGCGAAATAAAAAATTTCTCCGAAACACTCGACCAACGATATATTTCCATTTGCATCAGTAAGTACAATATACCAATTCGTAATGTCAACTAAACATTCGTACCAAGGTAATTTACAAGAACGACTGCGTAACCTATCTATGAGAACCAATTGCCCAACTCGTCAAGAAAACGGTCAACGATATTTAGGACCACCGATCGACTGGACCGCCAAGGCTCCATCAAACGCTGAAATATTCATCTCCAAATTACCCGCAGATTGTTACGAAGATGAAATTTACGATTTTTGCGCCCAAATTGGAAAAATTTACCTCATTCGGTTGATGATAAATTTCGAAAATGAAAACAGAGGATTTTGTTTCGTCACTTTCTCCTCACCTAAAGAAGCCTCCGAAGCAGTTGCTTCGTTGCCTCAAAATGCTCTACGAAAAGGGCATTATATTCACGCCGAAATTAGCTTCAATAATTGCACGTTGAAAATGTACGGCTTGGATTTCCGCTGGAACGACGAAAGCTTGGAACAGGTATGTTTTAACTTGTCTACGTTTGTGTGATTGTGAACACGTTCGGTGGTAATACGTGTGTGTATTTATTACAGGAAATTCGCGCTAATACTAAAGACGTGGTGAATGTGACCATCAAAAGGAATATGGCTCAGAGAACGTTGATGGCTACTTTGTATTTCGACACTCATCAAAAAGCTGCTATAGCTCGTCGTAAGCTGAGCCAGATCGCTAATTCAAGATGGGGGCAAAATGTTAAAGTATTTTTGTGGAGTAAGAAATTACAAAACAAAGGAATCGCAAAACGAGTAATTATTTATTTTATTTAAATACGGATATTTATTCGCGCATATATTACAACATGGATCGTATTTAGGATTACATAAATGAAAAAACGTGTGATCGAAAGAAGTCATCGGATTCCAGCGACAACGATTCGCCGTTGAAAGAAAAAATGCACGATTTCGAGGAGTCGTTTACACGTAATAACTACGAAGATTACAATTCGCCTTCGAATAAAGTGAGTATTTTGGGACACTTGTCCGACTCAGTTTGCAAAAATCATAATTAAAATTTAAAATATTCAATCGTTTTAGAATTTCACGTCGGAAACCTCACAACTGCAAGATTTCTCCGCTTGGTCCAACTCACCGATCTTTTCGCCATCCAAACAATCGTACGACTACGCTGATAATTTTTTAGCTCCTAAATTGGATAACGCATACGATAACAATTACTCGTCCATCGATCATTTCAAAACATTGGATTCGTCGCATTTCGATGCATTCTCTTGTTTAGATAAATCGTCCTCGTTAACTCGAGCTTTGGCAACCCCTGTGAAAAACTCCTCCGGTAATTGGGATAATGCGTGTAATTCTCTTTTTTCACAGTCCTACGAAAGTTCTCCGGCCGCACGTTCGAATTCCAGCACTTCGGATGATTCTGAAACGTATAGTCTGTTCGGTACCAATTGGAACAACGACCGTGATATCGAACAGAGTTGTCACTCGAACGAACCATCGTTTGCGAACGATTCTCAAACGCTTCCTCAATTTTACTGTAATATTCCTGAAAAACAGATAGCGACTATTTTACAAGAAGCGTTGGAAGCTTTGGCGTTGAATAATCTAGACGAGATGGACCAACAAAGGCATTTTTTCTTTTAACGTCCATTCGACCGAATGAATTTAATTTGTTATTAATTGTTGACCGTTTTTGTTATGTTCCAACTATTTATATACTTTTCCTATTTATGTGCCATTTATACTTTTTATATATTTAATATTTATTTATTTTTTATTATACTTTAGTTCTAATTGTTTGGCAATTGCTTTATGTTTAGTCGATAATTTATTTATTTATTTATTTTGTTCTGTTTTTCAATTATTTATTTATCTTTAATTATTCGATTTAACCTTCGATTATTTCAATTTAGTTTTTAACAAGTTCTTAAATTTTTACAACTTGCAGTTGATAATTCTCGTCAATTTGATATTATGGTTTGATATTTCAAATATTTGAAAATGTTCAACGCGATAAATATTTATCCAAGCTTAGGTATTGGTTAATATTTTTTTTTTAAATTTAATTTTATTCCTTTTTTTTTTTTTTTTTTTTTTTTGAGAAAAAAAATCAACATTATATCGGACGACTATTTTACTCGTTGATTTTAATCGATGGCGATATTTTATTCGTCTTAATAGAGCAACTAGATTTTCTACAAATTATTACGATCGTTTTAATTTTTTTTTTGGGTAGTAAAAGTGATTGTCCGACTTTTTATCTTGAAAGAGAAACATTTATCATCAATTCTTATAAGATCATGATTTATAAACATTTTAACGCAATCGTGATTGTCTTTTCATCATTTCCTGAATAAGATCATAACAGTAGAGATATTTTATAATTTGAAATTAATTGGAGGCAAATATTTTCAAGTGTTGAAAAAGTATAGTGTTTTTGAAATTACTATACATCGTTTAGGTTAAGTTTATTCGGTGTTGTAAATTATTACTTGGTTGTATGAGTTGAGATTTTTAATAAATCAATTTGCATTGTAATTTAGAGTTATTTATCACTATTCAGTTCTCTGAAATATGTCAAGACGATAAACGAAGTGGCATTTCCGACCAATTCAAAGACGCGGAACTCGAATCTGACTTTATTTTTTACTTTTACTTTTTCTCGCCCCACTTTAAATGCAATTTTATCACCAAATTTCAGCGAATACGTTTCATTGCGCAAAATTAACCTTGGAAACGAATTTATGGACTCCGGAAACTCCATTCTAGACACTTCGCACGACAAAACTGACAAAAAGGTTTTTTCGGCCGAAATCGACGAAGTTTATAGGTTGTAGATTTTTCGATGTTTCCACGAGTCCGAATTCATTGATATTACACGTCATCCTCTTCTTCAAGGAATAATCGCGATTTTTACCAAGAGGGAAGCGTTAGAAAATATCACGAAATTCGTAGTCAGTGAACTCAAATTAGTCGAAAACGACACTTCACTCGATTTTTTTGAATCGTAAAAATTTCGAAAAATCTACGACCTACAGGCTTGTTAGTTTTTTGACGAAAAGAACTTTTTGTCAGATTGTGTCTAGAATATGATTTTTGAACTCAAGAAATTCATTTCTGCAGTTATTTTGTCGAAATGATGTGTATTCGTTGAGATAAACGTAGATTCGGAATCAATGACCTGGAATTAGTTGAAAATGACACCTTCATCGTCTTAACGTATTCTTAAGGTATTATTTTGAAATAATATGCTGGTGCTTTCGAATTTGAAAGTAGGCAACTTATTTAACGAGTAAAAAAACCCATGAAACCGAATCTTAATCTACCTAATATATAAAATTCTCGTGTCACTGTGTTTGTTGCCCAAGGACGTACCGAAAGGGGGGAAGGGGGGAGCTTCCCCCCTTGGCTTTTGGAAAGTTGGTAAATTTGGAGTTTTAGCGTAAAGTTGGTAAATTTGACCACTTGTGCAGTATTTAAATTTTTTGAAGACTAACAAGACTGTGATATCATATTTTTTCATAGAGCAAAAAAAAAACAAAACAAAAAAAAAGGTCAACAGTTGGTAAAATTTCATGGTATTAGTTGGCAATTTTTGGTTTTCTCCCCCCCCCCCTGAAGAAGGTCTTCGGTACGCCCTTGTTGTTGCCAAACTCCTCCGACACAGCTTGACCGATCCTAATAAGAATTTGTGCGTACATTCAGTACGTCTGAAAATAGAAAGTAAAATATTTTTCATATCTCTAAATTTCAAAATGGCGGATCACTCAAATTTGGAGGGCGGCTGGAGAATAAGCAAACATTTCAAATCTTTTGTTTTTGATCACACATGAAAGAGTGAATCACGAACATCAATATCCAAATTTGAGCTTCCTAAGTGCATTTTGAGAAGAATTAGAGCACAAAACAGCTTTTTGAGGAAGTTTAGAGTTATGAAATTTCTTGAATCTTTCATATCTCCTCACCAAATCAACTTAAAAAGATCAAACCTAGGGTGTGGGGTTAGTCGGCGACCAGAATATGACTTCTTTAATTCGGACCACAATGGATTCAAAATGGCGGATTATCAAAATTTGAGTAGAACTTCAGTGAGCCTCAAATTAGTAAAAATGTGATTAATATCAACTCGTATGATTATTGGTGATAAGAAATATTCTATATTCCCACTTTACCTCCACACATGATGTTGGAGGGGAGGAGGGGTTAACGACATCAAAATGTGGCCTTCCCTATTCAATTTAAAATTAAATTAATTTAATAAAAAAATATAAAACAACGGATAATTGTCAACTTCCACTTATACGCTTCAAAAAACATACCCTTCCCCCACCTCTCTACATAACTTTGCATCAAAAATCACAAAACGCTAATCAGAAGAAACATTTTTATTAATTTTATTCCTTAAAAAATACCTATTAATATTCTACATGTGAATCTTATAAGTACGTATTCGCTTTGCGACTACTGGAAAAAAAAAGAAAAAAGAAAAAAAAAATGACAAAAGCAAATTTACTTAAAATTATAAACTGATAAAAATCATAAAATAAAAATATCACATCGAAATCGCTACCGTAGTATTAACATGGAGGTAGCAACTAAAAAATAAAGTCGACAGTGAAATGAATCCAAAATAGCGAACTTACACATAATCTTTTTTGGAATATATTCACAATTTCAGGTAATCATTGGCAAAACTCAGAGTCAATTAGCGACGAATATCAACCATCAACGAAACGTTTTCCAAACCGAACAAAATATTCTGGTAAACGCGGCGTATAATTTTCAAAAAAAAAAAAAAATACCAATTTAAAAACGAACAAAAAAAAAACAATCTATCGATAACTATGAAAATTGAAAGAAAAATCGTCAATTTTTTTGGTTATTTTAAAAACGTCCTTATTACAATCTTTACGCCTTACGTCGATAATTATTATTTTTTTCTAATTTTCATAATTACATACGCGCCTTTTATAACGATAACAAATACAAGTAAATACCACTACGATAAAATATACGCGAACGGCAAAATCATACGTTACTACTGCAACAATAATAAATGTACACAGCGTTACCGAATATACAATTTCGTTAAATTTTTACAGTCGTGCTACAAAATATACTTCACTACCAGATTATATCCGAGAGGAGGAGGAGAAAAAAATCGTTAAAAATAAAAAACAAAGAGAAAGAAAAAACAATTACTAATTTTACCTTAGGACGATACAAGCGAACTAGAATAACTTTAGAATGAATTTTTAATATATAAAACGAAAAACTACAAATATTAATTAAGATGGAAGCCTTTTTCCCTGGTCGCCGTCAACAATCTCTCTCTTAATATTTCTTCGGTCGGATAATCGGGCAATTTCAGGTAATGCACGCAAGTATTCACCGATGGATAACTTCCTTCGCCGGCGTCCACTTTACGTACCACCGTAAGTCTCGGATACAGATTAGCCAATCCTCCGGGCGGAAGCGACGAACATCCGGTTGTAAATTGCAAAAACGATTTACGCTCTTCGGCCGACATATCGACCAATACGTTAACGAATCTTTGGAATCCGGGACTACAACGTGGACAAAATTACGATTAGAAAAACGGCCGAAAAATTTCACCGCCGTACAAGTATAAATCAACACGTACCTCTCTTTGGTATAACCGAGTTTAGGATCGGTATAGTTGAGTAAATCTTCTCTGGTCCAATGAGGATTCTGATCGCCGCACAACATCAGGCGAATCTCATTCGGTGTAAACGCGCTCAGCTTGCTCATCGGGAATACGCGACAGAAGCCGTCTCGCAAAGCTTCCATTTGCCTTCGAATTCCGGTTTCCAAGAAGAATTTATAACTGAGATCTATGTATTCGTCTACGTTATCCATGGTGACCTGAGGGCAACAAAATATCGCAATTGAGATGAGCACGGTTACGTGAACGTTTAAATATCAAAATATCTGGCATGGCTGCTGGCAGACAATCACTGCGCTGAGGATGTGTGGCACGTAACAACGAAACATCGAAATTTTCGCGCAATTTTTCGACGCAGTTAGATAAGCAATTTTTGTCTGCATAGGCAAAATTTTGAAAATCTACATTTCATCACCCAAGACGTACGCAAATATGCTGGTTGTGCCAAATGATGAGAAATTGATGGCGGGGGGGGGGCAACACAGATGCGGAGAAACGATGAGAAAAATTAGTCATTTATTCATACTTGTGGCAGGTAATTTGAAAAAATCACCCATTACCCTAATTTTTTTTTGCCCCAACTTACTTTCCCCTGCCTACTATACAGAGGGTAGAAATACCCTTGAATAGCTATAAATATGGAGAAAAATATTTACTTCGCAACAAACTTCTATAAAACTACCGTTTTTTCTTCAGCTGAGCTTTCAACTTGAAAAAAAAAAACTAATACAGCCTACCTGATTTGTGAACCGGGGGGGGGGGGGGGTGAAATCTTAGCATGCCAAACTTGTTGATATATATTTTTTCCTCCCACGAGTAGTCGCGGGGAGTATTCATGAAATTTGCTCGAAAGTTGGTGAGATACTCTTTCCAGAAATGCGACAAGGGTACTTTTTGTTTTTTCGAAAAAATTCAAAATGGCTGATCATTTAAATTTAGATGGAAGCTGGATAAACGCCGAATGGCTAAAATTTTTCGTTTTTGACCTCATACGAAAAAGTGTGTCATGGACACCAACATATCAAAATTTTAGCTTTTCAAGTGCATTCTGAGGGGAGTTCGAGTGAAAAACCGGTTTTTGAGGAAGTTTTGAGCTACGAAATTTCTGGAATCTTTCATATCTCCTCACCAAATTAACTTAGAAAGATCAAACTTGGTGTGTGAGGTTAGTTGGCGACCAGAATATGACTTTTTTAATTTTGATCAAAATGGATTCAAAATGGCGGATTATCAAAATTTGAGTAGAACTTGAGGAGCCTCAAATTAGTGAAAATGTAATTAATATCAACTCATATGATTCTTGGTGATAAGAAGTATGCTATATCCCCAATTCACCTGCATATATGATGTTGGAGGGGAGAAGGAGGGGTTATCCAACTCAAAATGTGGTGGGGGTATTTAAGACGTCGAAAATTTTTTATTGCGGGGTCATATGATAAAATGAGCTTAAGTGACTGACCTATTCTAATTTTAGCTTCCGAAGTGAATTCGGAGGGGAGTTAAAGCGAAAAACCGCTTTTGGAGGGGAAATTGCTGCAAGAAATTTCATGAATCTTCCATATCTTATCACCAAATCGACCTACAAAGGTCGAACTCCGTGTGTAGGGTTAGTCGGTGACCAGAATATGACATCTTGATTTTGGATCAAAATGGATGCAAAATGGCGGATTATCAAAATTTGAGTAGAGCTTGAGGAGCCTCAAATAAATATAAATGTAATAAATATGAACTCATATGATTATTGAGAATGAGAAATATGCAATAACCTCAATTCACCACCATATATGATGTTGAGGGGGGGGGAGAGGAGGGATTATCCAACTCAAAATGTAGTGGGGGTAGACGAAATGTTGAAAATTTTTTATTGCGGTGTCATACGATAAAATGCGCCCTAGTGACTAACCTATTCTAATTTTAGCTTCCCAAGTGAATTTGGAGGAGAGTTAGAGCAAAAAGCCGCTTTTGGAGGGGAAATTGCTGCAAGAAATTTCACGAATCTTCCATATCTTGTCACCACATCGACCTACAAAGGTCAAACTTCGTGCGTAAGGTTAATCGGTGACCAGAATATGGCATCTTGATTTTGGATCAAAATGGATACAAAATGGCGGATTATCAAAATTTGAGTAGAGCTTGAGGAGCCTCAAATAAATATAAATGTAATTAATATGAACTCATATGATTATTGAGAATAAGAAATATATAATAACCCCAATTTACCACCATACATTATGTTGGACGCGAGAAGGAGGGGTTATACAAGTCAACATGTGGTGGGGGTAGACGAAGTGTCGAAAAATGTTTATTGCGGTGTATACAATAAAATGAGTCCTAGTGATAAACCTATTCTAATTTTAGCTTTCCAAGTGAATTCGGGGGGAGGGAGGAGTCAGAGGGAAATTGCTGCAAGAAATTTCATGAATCTTCCATATCTCATCACCAAATCGACCTATGAAGGTCAAACTTCGTGTGTACGATATTTGATGACCAGAATGTGACCTCTTCAATTTAGGTCAAAATCGTTCCAAATATTTTACATAAATTCAGAGCATAGTAGCAGGACAAAAATTATCATAGATGAAATTTTACTGTATGATATCGTCAACGCAATCTTGAAAAACTAATCACCTCACATGGAATGTGAAACACTTTCATCGAAACAAAAATAATTAATTTTTGAAGGGGCGTGAGAAAGGGGAGAGAGAGGGAGTAAACGCCAAAAATATCAAATTCGGAACAACGATATTTCGTTCATGTAGGGCTTATTTTTTATTTATTTTTAATTCAATTTAAATAAACATTTTGTGTAATTTTTTCAACTTTTTGACACTCACATCTTTTTTAAGGAATAATCGAATTTTTTTTATCTCTCTCTATCTCTATATATTAAAATCAAAATGAAATCGGTTTTGAGATACGCACGCATCTTTGTTTTGAATAGCAGATATAGAAGGTATAAAGTGGCGAGGCCATTTTTAAAAGAACTCTTAGTGGAGGCAACAAGAAAGAATAAATTGCGTTGTGCAGTTTGAAATGCAGCAGTAATTGTCCGATAAAATACCTTCATGCCAGTTCACCATTCCGATCTAAAGCCTTCAAGTTCACTACGAATCACTTACATCAATGTCCGATCCGTTTTTCACCAAGTCCGCCGACGAGAAACCGAATACTCGAGACGATGGTAAATACGTAAAGTTTACAGCGAGATCTTCGAGACGCACAGCCGGTTCAGTCGTAGAATCGTTCAACGACAGATTCTTTATTTGACATGATTTCGCCTCCAACGAGAGCGTATTGTCGTACACTATTTTAGATTTACGAGACGCCAATTCCTTCAACTCTAGTAGGAATTTACTACGAATCGGATCAATTTCTTCCAAATCTTTTTCGTTCAATATGCCCGCGAACCTGTTGCAAATGGGACAAAAATTAAAATCAAATATTTCCATTAAACGTAAAATCCGCTTTCTTTGCGTTATTTCTTACCAAGGCTTATCGTCCGAAAATTTGGGCGAATCTTCCGCATATAATTCAGACTCTTTTTCGCTTTCTTCCGAAATAAACGACGACACCATCACATCGTCGTCGGCGTTTTTACGGAATAATGGTAATCCGATCCTATGAAATACAACGTACCGTTAGACATGTTTCGAGAGCAGTTTGAAGTCATTTCATATCAATTCAACGAGTGTTTTGACCTCGCGTCCTTTTATTTTGCTTTTTCTCGTAAGTTGGCCTCACGACAGAACTACAAATAACACCATCGGTTCCCTCGCCAACCCTTTTAGGGGTCAGTGGTACCAACTTAATTTTCGAAATTTCGGATTTTTGCGAAGAAGCTTACTGCATACGGATATTAGCGGTTTTCACACTTCAACAATGTATCTAGGAAGAGAAGAGAGGAAGAAAGAGGGGAGGGGAAGGCAAGAGAATGAACACGAAATACGTAATACAGAGGTGTGGTGCAGTGCTGCATATGTAATTTAACCTACTCAATTACTAAAAGCATCATTAAAATTTACAGAAAAAAATTGACGTCGAGTTGTATTTCACTTTATATTCACTCTATCCGAAGAATTTTTTATGTTTTTCATTCTAATTTTTAATTTAATATTTATTCATTAATTTCCTTTCGTAAACGTATTCTCAAGATAGGAAGATGGGTACAACAGCGACGCAGATTTTCAAAATAGTTTCGACGTAATGCAACCTATTCCTCACAATTTTTCAAATTCTGAATAATTTTTCAACGTATTGTCAAGCTATATCAACTTTTAAGCGGGGAGGGGGTGGAGAGGGAAAGGAGCATTAATCACCTTCAAACTCATCGGATATAGAAAATGCTTTTGAAAATGAATTCAAGAAACAAATTACATACACATAAAATGATACCTACATCATATCCCATTTGGATGCCGCAAACTTATTGATTCAAAATTTTTCAACTTTTCCATGCTCCCTCCCCCCCCCCACCAAAATGCCTTTTTTTGGATTCCAAATAAAACGCTACAAAATGTCAATTTGGAAAAATAATTATAATCAGCGGCGACTCAAACTTGAAGTTCACAAAAATTTGAAATTTTCAGCAAAAAAAAAAAAAATAATTTAATTAAAAACTTTCAAAACCAAAAAAAAATTGCTGCGTTATAGTTTAGGCTAATTGACCGTTAGTAGCTGTCAGATTCCTTTAAATAAATAAATGAAAAAAAAAAACTTTCGAATTTGAGGAAAGAGGGGGGTTTATCAGCTTCAAACTCTTGGGGGGGGGGGGTTATCAGCTTCAAACTCTTGGAGATGTAAAATTAATTTAGGTAACAAATTACACACGAAATGATACCGATGTCATATTCCCCTTCTTTATAGATTAAAATTTTTTATCAATCTTTCAACGTGCCTTTCCCACCCCTCCCCAAAAATGTTCTTTAGATTCCAAATAAAACTCCAAAAAATGTCGGCTTAGAGCAATAATTTTAATCTGTTTTGACTTGAGCTTAAAATTGCGTTACCAAAAACTTGAAATTAGAAAAAAATAAAAAAGAAAAAGTAATTTTTTTAATATTTTCTTTGCTGTTTAAATGTTATATTTTGTATCATAAAAACCCCAAAAAATTACCAGACAATTTTATCTGAAATAGTAGTGAGTAAAAATCATTTCATTTTATTGAGAGAAAGCTATGTTGATGTTAAAAATAACTCACGATTCAATAATTACAGGATTAAATGTCTAACACAGACTTAATTGCAATAATTTACAACTTGAGAGACAATTTATAGTCTATATCATCTATCAGGGGTTCTCAAAATATCAATTTATTGACTAAATACGAAATTACTTTGGATTCCTTATCATGTAATGACTAACAACGTGGCCAGAGGTCATAAAAAATGACTTAAAAAAAAAGTATTACACGCATGAAAAAAATTCATTATTCAGTATCTTAGTCCTTGAAGGCACAATACATGGCATTAAAAAAAAAAAGAAACGTTAAAAAATTATTGTTTTTGATTTTTTAGAAAGTTTCAAAATTTTGGAAACTTTAATCTTAAATTACCAAGTATAAAAATTATTTTTTTGAGACGATATCTTTTGAAATTTCATTTAGAATCCAAAAATATATACAATCAAAAATCCAATTTCGAAAAATAAGTGGCGCTTTAATCCCCGCATCTGACCCTTGGGAAAACTCTGGGGATGTTACATCCCCTCTCCACTTTACTGGTGCTCACGTGATCAATGATATGAGAAAAAATGTTATTTTCAGTATTCTCGATCATTCCAAATATATAATATGCCAATCACATCAGAAGAATCATTTTTTTTTTACATTATGCGCCGTGTACAGCCTGATGGCTAGAGACGCATGCACGTGAGGTTAAAGAGACCAGAGTTGAGGAAAGAGTGAGTTACGGCGGATAAATAAGAGAAGGTTCTGTACAGTTTGCTCGTCGGCCCCTAGAATATGGGGGAGGGAAGAAGGGATTTTGAGACATAGTAATGCTGATAATTCCAAAAAAGCGGATGCTTTTCTGGATTCAAAATGAAAATCGACAATTTCAATATCCATAAAATGATACTTACACGAGTATATTGCTCTTTCTTAAATTTTTCAAATTTTGTCGGCATTATATCCCCTCACCCCTTCCACCAAAGCTCATTCCTGTTTTAGAAATATTGCGAAAAAAAAAAAAAAAAAGTATTACAATGAAATAATAAATATTTTCTTCAAATTATTCAAGTTCACTCGAAATGCTTTTCTGAGTGCCAAACTTGAGCTTTTGATAATGAAAGTTCAACTTTCAATTTTTCAATGATTTACGGAGTCAACAAGATCTCCTTTGGATATAGCCAACCATTACCAGCTACACAAAATAAACATTTTTTATAAACACTCGAAGGTGACGATATTTTAGAAAAACCTGAAAGGATAAAAAACTAAGAACCTGCCTCACTTTTACGAAAGGAGTCTGCGGGGGGGGGGGGAGGGTTTGGACGATGGGATTTTTCACTTCAATACAGAGACTAACTTGTAAGGAAAAAAATTATGCAGTATCGCAAATCCCTTGCGCTCAATGATTTACAAGGTACGTGAAAATACGCAAAAAAATCTATCTATCTCAAAAAACACATAGTCGATCACGCGACACAATTAAAAACGCTCATCTCGTTGAGACATGAAGGATAGGCACCATTGTAATTATTTAGATTTCATTCGAACATTTATCTTTGATCTCTTTTTAATTCAATATGAAAGATAGGTACTTATTCTCCACGCCCAGTGTCCGAATTCGACGGAATTTTCCACTCTAAAATCACTCTACAATTAGACAAAATGAAAAAACCACAGAAGTAATAAAAATCCCGATATTTCGTTCGAACTGATATGAAATGACTCATCAACATCGCCGAAAATCGAGCTCTTACTTTTCGTGAATATTCGTGTGTATTTCGCCCTGACAAATGAGCTTCAAGAAAGGCAACGATAATGGCAAATCTACTAATCTATTGTCTTGTAAAACTTTCGCCAGGAAAATACCGAGGAACCAGAAATGTTTGACGGCGTTATCACATTGTACCGAGTCTTGCGGCAGTGGTGCTGGAAACAGGCCCGAAGGTCTACGTACGTAGTATCCGGGAGGTTTCAACCCTTCTCCCAGATCGATCGGGAATCTAGCCGCTGTATCCAGAGTCTCGTCATCATCGCACAACCAAATACCTAAAAGTGATACATCAATGTAACGAAATTCCATTCGCCCTGCGTAAAATTACACTCTCAAATAACCTACCGAGATCACGTCTTTGCAGTTCGGCCGAAATCAATGCGTAGAATTCCAAAGTCGGTCCAAGACCTGTACCCTGTTCACCGATGAACTCCACCTGGATAAAAACAACAAAATTACAGTCATGATATCGAGAAAAAAAACACACATAGAAGTCGTAATATGTCGTTATTCCTTCGTACTTCTAAAATACTCTTTCTGTCAGCGTGAGTCCTCATAGCTTGCCTAGCCCACGCCAATAATTCTTCGTTTCTCGGTACTTTTATACGTTCGTGTTTCAACCGACCAACTCGAAATTCGTGAGTATCTTCTCTACGCGGCGACAAACTCGGTACTCGTTGTCTCTCCACGGTCACGTCGCGTTGAGTTTGCAACCACACGATCGATCTAATAAATCATCAATGTACATATTAGCGAATACCGTGTATACTGTATACCTCACAACGTCGTCTAGGAGCTGACTATGAGTCCAACAGATATCTCGAGGGGGAGTAAATTTCATTTTAGAATCTTGTAGAGGACTCCCCTTCGAGTATGAAAAATCATTCGTAGGTGAACGATATTCATATAAATATTTCGGCTACAATAATTTTTGTATGCCTTAAAATGAGGAGGGAGGGGGGGTAAGCGATAGATTTTTTCCAATAAATGAAAAGAAAAGAAAGTTAGCTACGTGAAAGAAGTCTAATTTCCAATAATTCGAATTCATCATTTTTCAACTACCAATTATTTCAATGTACAATTAAATTTACGACAATTTCAACTATAATAATTTCTCTATGCCCCAAAAAGGGGTGGGGGAGGGTGAAGGGTCAAAATTTTTCTCACTGAAATAGAAAGTAAAAAAGTTGAGTATTAAGATGAAGAGAGTGTAATGTTCAATAATTTGAATTCATCATATTTAACTAGGGTAGGTAGGAAGTGAGGGTAAAAAGTTATTTTCTTGCACTATAAGTTGTTCAGTTTGGAATCTCAAGGGTGTAATATTTATTTTCTTCGCGTATAAAGCGACATCGTTAATCGTAGGTGAACCTATAGTGCAAAAAATGAACATTTTTAGCCCTCCCCCCCCTCCTATAATGAATCAAGCGTTAGTTAAAAAATGACGAATCAAAATTATTGAAAGTTAGACTCACTTCATCTTAATACTCAACTTTTTTACTTTCTATTTCAATGAGAAAAATTTTGATTACTCCCCCCCCTCCCCTCCTATCTATTGTGAAGCATGTTAAATTTCCTGATTATATTAAGTGGTCTAATTTTTAATTTAAGTTTTACATACTAAAATGTATTTCATAAGATTTTATATTTTTCAGTTATAAAAATAAAAATTTTTTTAATTTTGTTTTTGATATTAATTTTTTTCTTTTCCTTTAGTTCTCCGATTTCTTTCTGGGACATACAAAAATTACTGCGGCTGAAATTGTAAATTCGATCATACTAATATTTATATCCATTTCGTTACCAACGATCAATGGTATCCGCGATATACATAAAAAAATAAATTGTACTCCCTTCAGCCCCCTTCCCAACAGGGTTTCAAAGAAATTGCTATTTTCCAATATAATGCAAATTTAATGCTCTTCATTTTTGAACTGAAATATTTAAGGCTATTCTATACTGCTCTACGAACAACAAATTTCAACCTAATGGTGATAGTCACGTGACCGTTTTTAACCAATCACGTTTCGAATTTTGAACCCTGACCCGCTCCCATCCGAATTTAGATGCACTCAATCTCCGTCAATTTTCAAATTTTTTCAATTTTTTTTTTTGAGATGTTTGTAAATGAAAGACGAAGATGCATATATGTCAAATTTTTAATTGATTGTTTCTAAAAGAAGTTGTAGCAGGCTCGAGATACGTTGGTTGCATCCTTCCTAAATAAAAAACTAATCAATTTTTCAAAATTGTCTCAACAGTCACGTCTTTTTTAAACATTAAGAAATAAAACAAAACGAACTCGAACAATTCAACTTCAATATTCGCGAAGATATAGTGCATCTAAATCACCCCTCAAATCGAGCTTTTCTGTTATCATTTGTAAACAGAGAGAACAGCCTTAACTGAAATATTTTTCACATAGAAATACCGGTAAGTGAGATATTTTCAAAAAGAAAAATTTATAATATTCGCAATTTCGGGATTAAGAGCACCTCAATAACTCAAAAAGTATTAACCCTGAGGGGAAAATGCAAATCACTCAATTTTTTTGAAATTCTATCATCTTCATCGTGTTGTGAACGGTTTCCACCTACGACTAATACTAGCCGCAATAAATTCGAAAAATCAAATTGCATACTTTCAGAGCACCCCTCCCCCAAAAAAATTGTGACTATGAAAAATTGATCTCCCCCAATTTGTCACAAATTTTACGCTCTTGATTTTGTTTCTGAGGTATATATCTTGTGAACATGACGACAAGCGAGATATCATCGAAAAACAACACATCTGACAGTCTTTGCATGTTAGGACCAAGGGTATCCTATTCTAGCGCTAATAACTCAAAAAGCATAGGTCGTACGAAAAAAATATATACCATCTGATTTTTTGTAAATCCAAAACCCTTAATTGTCGTATAAAACTTTTTCACCTACGACCAATGGTAGCCCAGATAATCGCAATCGAAAAAATGCCATGTCCCCTACTCCACGTAAAAATACATCTCAGCCGGGCTGAGAACCTGATACATCGGAAAATGAAATTTTCTCCCCCTCGAAATGTCGATGGGATCCACGTCAGCTGCTGGACCAATGCACAATCACTACATTCCTTTCTTACCTGGACGGTCCGAAAGCTGTACAACTGAAATAAAGTTGTCTCGTTTCGAATGGGAATAAAAATGGACACGAATGATTCAGTTCCTCGCACCAAGCCGGTAATGCACCCGAGCTTAGCACCAATGGGTCTTGAATTTGTTGCAGCAATTTATTCGTTACCTTTTTACTAGCGAATTCTTCCGTTGTTAGAATATTCGAATTGTCGATATCTGAAAAAAAATCGCAAAATTTGTAATTATAGCAAGATGAAATATTTCATTAGAAAATCTGGTACATATTATGTACAACTTAATGGTAATTTTTATGGAATTTTCAATTGGATTTTTTGATTTTTTTTCCAATTTGAAATTATATCATTTCGATTATTAATTTTTTTTTCATCTATAATTTCGATAAAACCATGAGTATTTTGTATTATTCGATCGTTTCTTCCATTTACGCATCATTTTTTTCTCTCCGAAATTTAAACTTGTAACTTACATAAATTATTTTCATTCTCCGGTCTCGTGTAAATAACGAACAAATGCCTCAACAATTGCAACACGTCCTCGACAGTGCAGCTCATCGTCTGGCATGGTGATGTAGGCGACGTAACACTTCCGTGAGTACTCGACGCTCCCGAAATGCTACCTGTTTGATTGGTTGTTTTCTTACAGAATATCACGTCTTTTCTCTCAGCATCTGATTCTTTAGCTTCTTCGTATATAATTCTAAAAAATTAAGGTAACGTCATAAGTGGACTTTTTTTTTTCCCACAAAATATTAAATACGAATAATAGTCGAATACTTACGTATATATAGGTTCCCAGATCTTCCTCAGTTTCTCCGATCTATTGCCTAATTCGATTCTATGCATTAATTCCTGAACAGCTTGGAATATCGTCCAATTACCATCGGTTAGCGGAACCTCAACATCGGTAATCTGCGAAAATTTATTGTAAAAATAATCACGTTAAAAAATGTCAATGCGAAATATTAGTACGATGAATTTTGTAAAAAAAAAAAAAAATGGTAAAAAATTAAATTTACAGTTAATAAAAAACCAAAAGTACACTTTTTGGAATTTCACTCTCTATACGAAATGAATTTTATTACTGAAGAATTGAAGGGAAAAAGTAATATCTATATTAAAAATATCGAAATTATCACAGTAAAAATGTAAGCAGTCATGCTGCATCACAGGAGCTAAATTTTCATTAATACAATTCCAGATCTGTAGAAAATACTGCTAATCACTTTATTCTAGGTTCATTTAATTAGATAAAATTTTCAATAAGCTGGTATTTTCAGTAAGGGCTTTGAGAGTGGATGAGGAAGGTGCACAAAACCTTAAAATGCGATAAAGTGAAAAAAAGGTTGAATATTTTTGTTCATGATTTCACGTGATAAGAGTAAGTTGAAAATTCCAACAAAGTGATAATTTTAGCCAACTACACGAACATAGAAGGGAACTCTATGTCAGATATCATTTTTATTGCAAATTCAGTTAAAAATTGAATTCACCAAAATAAAAAATAAAAATCAACAGTCATTTTGTAACAGCTAACAAAATGTTATCAATTATCGTGAATTTCATTCGTGATAGTAAATTCTCAATTTCTCGATGATCTAAATTCTTTATGACAACCACGTGCAGGGGTGAATTTGAAATAATGACAGTTATTCAGTGATGCCTACTTACACTCAATATCATACTCAATTTCAAAAATGTTCATTATATTGCTACCTTCACGCAGAAGGGAGCCCGCTAGTTCTAATTTTCATCAATTCGTTTGCTCATTTTCAATATACAGAATATTTTATTTTAATATTTTATTATTTAAATTTTGTTAAAATTGAATTTATTTATTTATTTATTTATTTTTTATATATTCATTTTAAAATAGTTAAATTAATAATTTATTCGACGTTAAAAATTAACAACAAAAAAAATCTCCCATAAAAGCATCGTCGAACGGAAATAAAATCAAAATCCCTTACCCCCGACAAATTCGGCCCTCTCAACGTCAACTTCAATTTCGGCGTCTGATACACAGCTTCTTCTTCAAAAATCGGCTCAAAATCTTCGAACTTCTCCGGCGGCGTTGGTATCTCCAAATCGGTCGTCTGATTAACATTCGTTCGCCCGGGTCTCGGATCGAAGGCGGGAATAAGAGCGGAAAATTGGCGTTTCAATACGAACTCGTCGTCCCAACAACGACGTCGACTTCTCAACGACGCGATACCGCTATCCGCCATGTTTCTCGTTTCGAACGAATCGTCTTCCTGCAAATATCAATTGTGGTTTAATTTATCGCGCCAATAATAAATTCTCGTTACTTAATTTAAATAAAGAAAGAAAAAAAAAAAAAAAAATACTGAAAAAAATCACGTAGCTCTTCTCGTCATTTCGAGCCGCTTCAAAATTTAAAATTTATAATTACCATAAATGACAACAAATTTCTACCGACCACCACTTCTTCGTATTCGTCTTCGTCTTCGTTCTCGTCGTCGTTCTCATCGTCATCTGGTAACTGATCGTCGTCCTCCAAGTCAGCCAATAACGCCGCCGGTGCTCTGCAGCTTTCCAAGAAATCCTATCGCATTAAGAATTATTTTTAGTTTTTTTTTTTTTTTTTTAATGAATTTATCACTGTTTGCGGTTCGCATCATGTGTATTGAAAAATCACTGTTGCAAGAAAAAACCGACAAAAAATTAAAATGTATTTCTTTTTCAAAGATACATCATAAAAATACACTAAACACGTTCCGACACTTGGTGTTATCATAAGGATCCGAGTGTCGAAACATGTGTATTTTTATAATATACCTTTAAAAAAAAATACATCTTGATTTTTTGTCGATTTTTTCTTGTAACAGTAATTTTTTAATACACAGATTATTTGACGATTAAATTTATATTTTTTAAAAGGCTCATCCATATCAATTCGAACAACGTTTTGCCTTTGCTCCTCTCCCCAATTTCCATACAAGAGCTTAGGCGGAACAAGTCGCATGCACTTAACAACTCATAATCTGTAAAATAAAGGCATGGCAAACCGTTCAACATGAAGTGTAAGAGCTGAACTCAATAAATGGCATTTATTGTTTAAACCATCGCGATTTGGAAGATAACCCTTTCCCTCACCAAGGGGACATATGAACAACGAAGAGGCTATGCAGATAAATGAAATATTTTTCATCATAATAAATTTAAATAAAGTGAAAATTATTTCAACAAGAGAGGAACCGATTTATGATGTTGATTGTATATAAATGACCCCCACCCCCCTCCCCCAAAAAAAATTTGCTGCTCACGGAGTGTGAAACTTGAACTAGTGCGGTTATAATATAAATAGTTGTTATTGGATTATTTCAGATCAAAAAATAATCGATTTACGATAATATTCGGCGATACATGACTCGAGCCCCTCCTCTCCTCCTCTTAAAAACACAATATTTGTAAGGTTTAAATATCGATAACGAATGAAAATAGATGCTTCATTGCTAAATCAACACTGATTCGCACATGTAGACGTGTTATTTTGTATTATAGTAAAAAATAACGAAAATGAAGCATTTGAAAATTCACCTCCTCCCCTCACCCCAAAAAAAAGCATCTAAAATTTTGGATATGAAGTAGCCTAGGCAAGTACTACCCTAGTCAAAAAACGTATTTTTTCTAAACTTCCATTTTTGTAGCAATTGAAGTGGAAGCGGAGGGCTAAGGGACCACAGGATAATTACAGGTGAAAAATAAGTTTATCACTGAATTCAGCGGCCCCAAATGCTTATAAAATGATATACCACATCTTTACATTACGCATCATAAATTGGTAAGGGAATTTAGAGCTACTCTGACCTCCCCCTTCCTTCCCCCCACCAATAAATGCACAAATGAAATTTGACGAATTTATGATATTAATTTCAATGTCTTTTATTATTACAAATTGAAGTGAAACAAATATTATCGTGGAAAAATATTTTTACCAACCGAGGGAGGGGTGAAGAGGAGGGGGGTAGACTGAAAGACTTAAAAATAGTTGCGAATGAAAAATAACTTGATCATCGCACTCAGCACTCCCGAATAACATTGAAAGTGTTATGTCATGTATATTCTCATTTTAATTTTTTTTTTTTTTTTTTTTTTTTTTAATTTGGGAATGTCTTATAAATTAACCTTACTATATTATGATAAGCGTTATCTTTCATTTTAGAAATATTTTCCCAAAACATACATTAAAATATACTATTTGATTAGATTTCTTTCATATTTTCAAAGTGTACCCCAATAACATCCTTAGTTGCGAAAATTGAGTTTTCAATACTCGAAAATTTCATCGTTTTGTTACTGTCTACTATGAATACACCACTGCACTGTAAAAATCGCTTATCTGTAAGAGAAATGGTTCTCTTTTCACATATACTCGAAGCTAACCTAGCATTGGTAAAAATCGAGAAACACCACAACTTGAAAACCCTCTATGACAAGATAAATCGTGAAAAAAATCTCAAGACAAGAGGCCATTCTCCGTTTGTTCCAATTGATATAGAATGACATATTACACAATTCTCGATGTCTTCCAACAATCCCATACGTACTTCTAAACTGACACGTTCGCTATCGCTGGACGCTGAGGTCAAGCTCATCGCCAAAGCTTGGTTAAAATTAATAGATCCGCTTCCCGTATTCGAAGCTATAGTCGATATACTATTCTGAATGGTAATAGGTGTACTACTGTTACTCAAACTGGGAAAACTCTGCGCCGAATGTAAAATACCTCCTGCGAACAACACCCGGGATTAGTTTACTTTCTTAATTAATACTCTTCATGGTCGAAATGTACATAAAATATACAAATTTATGTTTCAATCTAGCGTCCATTTGTACAAGCTAATCATGCTAACATCAAGCTTCCTACTCGAACTAGGGACCAAAAATAAAAGCTAATATGCGAATATATTTACAAAAACCGAAACGCTTTGCAATCAGCTATACGTTGAAGAAAAGCGTAAACTAGGATCAAAATGTAACCCTTACACCTCGCAATGAAAAACTTTTCAATTCGGGTGTACCGTAGGTACTCCCTTTCACATCGAAAATACTCCAAAAAGTTCTTCATTTTTTTTGAGAGGGGGGAGATTTTTCTTTCTAAAACTACGCAATTTACCAATGATGAATAATGCAAGTATATTTTTACCATCGGAATTTAACTGTTTTTTAGATCGATGTTTTATAGTATAGTCACGAATACGTGATACCGTTCTGTTGTTGGCCTTTTCTTGAGGTACCGCCTCGACACTAGTCTCTGAAGTAGACGGACTGGCCGTCGCTGTAATAAAATTTCAACCACTGGAATTTTTTTCTTTCGTTTATTTTTTCAATTTTTTTACTAGATTTTACGTCGATATTTTTTAATACTCGAGTACTACTAAGATTATTAAAATTGATATCCATCGTTTATGATTACTACTTTTTTTTTCCAAGCTCGCACAAAACTAAAAAGTACACGCTAGGTGACTGAAAGCGCGAAACCAATTTCTAGTTGAAATCGCAAAACATCAACTCGCACTATTTCCCTTCGACTCACCTAATGCGCTAGAATTATGCGGTATGACCAAATTATTCGCCTCCATCGTCAAATAATTATTAGCGTTGCGAATGAAATCGTTGCTTTCGCGCCATTTTTCGTACATCTCGAAAGCTTCGATAGGAATCACATTTTCACCGGGTAAACCTTTAATACTCGACAAACTCCTCTGTAATAATACGGTAAGAATGCGAATGAAAAAAATAGCGAAATAAATAAAATACTACGTCGACTCTATCGAGTAAAATATCGACCAACCATTTTAAACTTAGTGTAGCACGCCTTATTGGAAGCGGTATTCGAGGAACTCTGCACCGTATCCACTAAAACATAAGTATTAGGATTATCTTTCGAGCTAAACTGACGAGTTTGATTGTTATTGGCAGAATTGCCGGCTGCAAAAACGCAAATAAATACTCCGTAAGTGATCCGCAAAAGCACCACTAAGCCCAACAGCCGCGTACCAACTTACCATTCATACGAGCCGTTTCTTCCGATACCAACGTTTCGATGATAGTGGATAAGTCTTTGTTGGCGTTCGATATATCCGGATCTCGCAGTTGCATTACAACGTAGTGATCCGACTGATCCGAAGTCTTGTCGCTGTTGCTCGACGATATGCTCGCCAATTCCGATCGAGCTACGTTTACAACGCTTTCGGTGATTTCCTGAGCTGCTTGCTGTACGCAAATTGAAAAAATTTTAATAAAAAAAAAAATTCAACGAAAATAGGGCGTTTATTCTCTTACAATTCGAATTACGTTTATTTTTCAAGTTTGTTACATTATAAAAATTTATCACGCATCTAATTAATTTTAAAAACAACAACAACTAACCTTGGCCGCTAAATTATCAGCCGAAGCTGCTTGTTCGGTACTAGCTACAGAAGCTTTATGACTATTCGCGTCCGTAGCATCGGGTAAACTAGGCGTTGAGCTGGCTTTACGACTCAATATGCTGACGATAGCGTTACTATAGTCCATCTTGCCGCTCGCCAATTTATTACTTTTATCTAGAATGAACATTGAACACGAAAATTTTATTAGAAAAAATTTCGAGAACATTAGTATTTGCCCTATGAAATAAAATTAAAAAAATTACAAGAACAAAATTGAAAAAAAAAAAATACAAACATGAACATTTCTTGAAAGGAAATATTCAAATAACAAAATAAATAATCAAATAAAAATTTTGATGAAGAAAATGTTACTAAAAAAAAATAAAAAAAATTTAAATAATAATAATAAATTTAAAAAAATACTGAACAGGAATAATTTATTTAAAAATTTAAAGAACAAAATTGAAAAAAAAAATTACCAACATGAACATTTCTTGAAAGGAAATATTCAAATATTAAAATAAATAATTAAATAAAAATTTTGATGAAGAAAATGTTACTAAAAAAAAAAAAAAAAAAAATTTAAATAATAATAATAAATTTAAAAAAATACTAAACAGGAATAATTCATTTAAAAATTTAAAAAATTAAAAACAAAAGAAATGACACGAGAGAAAATCAGATGAAAAAAAAAATGAAACATCTATGAACATGAAAAGTATAGTCGATGGACCCATTGTGCTTTTTTTTAACTAGGTAAAAAAAAATAATAGTAAATGCGGGAGAAAAGCGCTCGTTTGAGACCCGAGGGATTAGCGAGCGGGAGGTAAAGTAGCGCTTTCCTCCCGCAAGTATGAAAAAATAATTTCAACAGAACACTTGGAAATTTAATTCATCTAAATCAATATTCATCTTTTTTCACTAGGGCAACCCAGTCGAATAAAAAAAAGTCATATCCCTTATTTACAAAATAAAATATAAAAAACAAATATAAACGAAACTCTCTACATTGGGCGTAACAATCTTAGGAATTATAACCCCTCCAGTATCATAAAATGAAAAAAAAATCGAGTTTGGAAAAATTAATTTTTTTCCCATGTCTAGGGACTGAAAAAAATTTCAGATGTCAATATCACTATTTTTACGAAGTCTCAATGTTATTTTTTTAATTTATGAACAAAATTGCAATCTTTATTAATTTCTAGAAATGGCAAATAATTAGATAATTGATTTCAACCGAAATGTACTCGCCAAAAACATTGCATTCAATTTTATTACGAAATATTTGTATTCAGATATAAAATTGGAGGAAATATCTAATTTACGGATAGTACAACTTCAAGTAACAAAATTATAGAAAATTTTAAAAAGTATTAAAATATTAAAAATTAAAAACTATAAATATACTCATGTATTAAATCTTATAGTCTCTCACTAATCAGTATTTATTTGCTCATAAATTTCATTTTCACAAAATTTCAACATCAGGAAGAGAGAAAAAAAATACACATACTTGAAGGAGGCCGAGAAATCGGAACTGGTACATTTGCGACCGGTGATCCATCTGAAGATTCGGGTAAAATTTTAAGATCGTATTTTCCTTCAGCTCCCATTCGGTAAGAATTGGTGCTTCCATTATCCCAAGTAATATCCACCCATCCTATACATAAAAATATCAACAGCAGTTAAATTTGATAATTTTTTTTTTACAACAAATTTATATCACTCGTGATAATCACCATTATGTAAATTTCCGGTAACCGTTCCTTCTCCGGGTCCATCTTGATCCCTCCATTTCCAATCTACTCCACGAGTAACTCTAGCCCCAATAGTTAATAAATTCAACGACTGCTTGGCCGCCCTTCTTTGCTTTTTCAAATTCGCTTCTGCTTCCTTAGCTGCTTTTCCTAAAGTACAATGAAAATCTCGATGATATTTTCCCTATTTCAAAACGATATTCAAATCTCGCCGCCATTTCTTTACTTACCCAAATCATCGCACACTTCGGTAACAGTGCCGTAAATCTCGAATCCGGACAAAGAAAGATAATGCGTTTGGGCGGAGGCGTTTTTGCCTTTTTGTTGTATCCTCACATGCCTCCAACCTTTCTTTTCGTCGGCTGGCGGTTGCAACGTCCACGAAGCTGTGCTACCCGGTTCGTTTAGGGACGTGTCGTCGATATGCGCATACATCGTGATCCAGTTCGTACCGTCTTTTGAGACCTATTCGAAAGAAACAACCGATTAAAGAAAAAATCAAAAAGTAAACAGCCTAGCCGCATTATTAAGGCTGAATTTTTAACTGGAGTTGGTTCAGGTTGGCAATGACTTTGCCAAATCTTTCATGTCTTACTCGGTGTCAAGTCTGAAAACTCCTACTCTATCCCTTTCAAAACCACTCGAGAAGTTAAAGAAAGAATATGCAGTGTTCATTATATGAGCTCATGCTTTTCAAATTTTAGCAATTTGAGGCTTCTCAGGTATCTTCAAATTTCGATGATACGCCATTTTGGAACCATTTTGACACAAATTCAAGAGGGCATATTATTCTGCTCATCAACCAACCTTACACAGAAAGTATGACCTCTCTACCTCCGTTTGCCGAGGAGATATGGAATATTCATGAAATTTCCTGGATGATTTCCCCCTCCCAAAAAATCTTTATTGCTCTTACTCCCCTCTAAATTCACATGGGAAGCTAAAATCAAAACACGTTAATCACGTCAGCTCATTTCATCATACGACACCGCGATAAAATTGTTTGGACCCTTCGTGTACCCCCCACCACATTCCGAGGTCGATAACCCCTCAACCGCTGCTTCCAACGTGAATTTGGAATATAGTATACGGCTTATAATCATACGAGTTCATAATAATCACATTTTGAGCTATTTGAGGTTCCCCAAGCTCTGCTCAAATTTTGATAATTCGCCATTTTGGATCCATTTTTACCTAAATTTAAGAAGTAATATTCTAGTCATCAACTAACTCTACATACAAAGTTTGACCTCTCTAGATCAATTTTATGAGGAAATCAAACAAGTTAGTCACTAAAGCTCACCGTATCTTATGACACTATAATTAACATTTTTGAATCTTTGGTCTACCCAATCACATTTTGAGTTCGATAACTCCCCCTTTCCCCTTCCCCATCATATGTAAGAGTGAATGTGGAATATAGTTCACAGCTTATCACTAATAATCATATAAGTCCTTATTAATAACACCTTAAGTTATTTCAGGCCCATCGACCTCTCCTCAAATTTTGACAATTAGCCATTTTGGATTCATTTCGACTGAAATATAAGGGATCGTATTTTGCTCTCAAATTAATCCCACACACAAAGTTTCACCTTTCTAAGATATTAATCCCACACACAAAGTTTCACCTTTCTAAGATAATTTAGTGGGAAAATACGGAACAATAAAAAAAAATTCATCTCTCAAAACTCCCTCAAAAACCTACTGGGATATGTCGATGTCCTTGACTCACTCTTTCATATGAGATCAATAAGAAAATTTTGAGCCTACACCCCCCCCCCCCGTCACTCTTAACTCAAGAGTGATCCTCCATTTTGAGTTCAATCGAAAATTTAAAAAAAGTACTCTTTTGTGTATTAATTAAATAAATAAAATAAAATATAAATAAGTTTTAAAAAATAATTTTAAATTATTATAATAAATTAGGTTTGATAAAAAAAAATCATTATTAAAAAAAAATTTATTTTTGTTTAAATTTTAAATTCAATTAATTTTAATATATATATTTAATTGAAAAATTATTAATATATAATTATTTTTATATTGAAAAATATTTAATATTTAATATTTAATATAAGTCTCTTATGAAATGAAGTTGCACATTTGAAGTCGACCCTCGCATTTGCCATAGAATTACAAATGGTCCGAAACACAAATATATGAAGACTCCAACCTCCACGACTCCTCCTCCCCAAATCAAGCAAGCTACAAGAGCCTTTTGAAGTTAAAAACTCAGCTAAAAATGCCTATTACTATTCCTGAGATCCTGACACAGTGTTGAAATTGCTTACTTGGAAATTCCAATTCCTGAGCGCCGATCTGCCATATCCTCTGGCGTGTCTTAACGTGTAACACGTAGGTATCACATATAGGCCGAGATCGATGGCGAACCACGCGTTTTTGTCGTCATTAGTGTGACAATTTAAAGCGGCGGTATCGCGACTTAAAATATCTTCCAAACGGCCGTAAGGTAAATTACGACCGTCTGAGGTAGTAACTACAACTAAACCGTATTGAGCAGGGTTTACCCAATCGGGACACGTTCTGCAAATAGAAAATAAAATCGTTACAGCCAATAGCGTCGGAAAAATCCAAACTACCGGTATGGTCGTCGATAATTATCGCTTACTTGGCGTTCGTGCCGATCCAGTAAATAATACCATTTTCGTCGAAATCGTATTGATGTCTGAATTGCAGTTTTACATTCGGCTCTTTTAATTTATTCACGAACGTGAATTGCGTTCTATCGTTATCGTACCATTGTTTGGCCACCATTTTCAATAAATATCTTTCCAACTGCGCTACCGTACTTAACGGTTCCATTTTCAAACTACGTCCGGTTCTGTCCACCAACGATGTATCGCCGGCTGCTCTTTGTAATCGGAATCGCAGACGTCTGGTTAATGTCTGTGAAACAAATGACCTCATTAAATTCTCATTCGTTATTACTGGCGAATAAAAATCGCAAATTATTCGTACTTGTAATCCATAACCCGAGCCAGGTGGATCGTAAATATAAACAGGTAATTTTTCGATGGATTCTAAGACCGAAATTAATTTATGTACTAATATCGCCGCCGAATTATTCACGTTTTCTCTATCGGTGATTTCACTCTATAGCAAAAAAAATAAAAATAAAAAATAAACATGAAATTCCACTATTTTGTTTTTGACCTCTCATTTAGGCATCGCCCATTACGCACACCTACCTTAAATATATTACGAAAGATTCTAATTCTTTGTTTTTGTAATTTACTACGTTTCGCTGGATTAATACCCTGATCCCATACTGTAGTGGACAACATAGCCAACAACGATTGCACTAAGCCGCTGCTGTGTATTTCGTAAGAAGACACAACACCGTCTTCGTGTAACAATTGTTTCAAATCTATCAAAGCCGATTGCAGCAGCTCCTTCCACTGGGTACCTTTTTCTTTATTATTCGACATGTATTGTTTCTGACAAGCGCGATCTATTTGGGCCACTATGGCTCCCAGTTTCGCTACCACTCCGCGTGGTTGAGCTTGAGCTACTTTGAAGTATTTATCGTAAATTTCGGTCGCCATGGTTTTAATCTGTGAAATTAGAAATTGACGATAAAATTACAAATTTAAAATATTTTCTTAAAAAAAAAAAAAAAAATAAAAACCCAATCGTACAAATGAATAATAATTCTTTACCTTAAGTTTGAGAGCTTCGCCTTTGGAACGTAATCGTTTGGTTTTACGGCCAGGTATCCAAGATGTCGAGAATTCAGCTCCCATCGATGTTTCCGCCGAAAATGTATGTTTCGTGCCTCGATTCGATTCGAATGTGAAACCAGGGAAATCCTCGCGTAATGTGGTCACCTACGATCGTATCATAACAGAATTTATAACCGGTACGTAAAATTTTAGTTGAAATTAATTCAATCATACGAAACTCATCTGAGCTAAAATATCCGTAAATCTTTCCTTAGGCAAAAAATCTCAATTTTTTACAATGATCGTTTTTGTTTCAGAATAAATTTTAAATCCTATCACTGATTTACTAATCAAGTAAAATCATTTCTTAATATTTACGAGAAAAAAAATTCAATCCAAATATAATTATATTGTAAGAGAAGTGCTTTACTTCCAATTTATTTATTAACAAAAATAAATTCCCAACATATGTAAAAAAAATAAAAATAATATCTATAGTCTTTCTTTTTTCCAATAAATATTTTCATTAATAAAAAATACGATTTACTATGAATTTAAATAAAAATCTCAACTTCAAGAAAAAATTGAAAAATCGAGAAAATTAATCATCAATCAAATCCAACATATTTTAAATAATTATTTTCGCACGATTTGCAGAATCGATTAAATTGTTCGTTTCATGCTCGAGTTTGAATTTTTTATATTTAAAAAAATAATACTAATACATTTCAAATATTGGCAAAAAATTGAGACAATTAGGATAATTGATTTATTTTGTAAATTAATTAAAATTATTACTCAAATTTTTTTTTTTTTTTTTTTAAGCAAATCAAAAAATACTATTTACCGTTGATGGGCTATCTTATTAGATAAGAGGAGGGTATTCGGAAGACTGAATTTTTATCGTGTTATTGATAATATTATTAATTTAAAAAAATTAAGACACCCCTTTCCCTCACTCTTCATTTTCAAATTTCGGAGGCTGTAATAACCTTCATTCGGTTCGAGTAAAATTTGAATTATTAACGCATTATAACAGAAACACACAATATTACACACACACACACACCCTCACACCCACTAACAAACAAATCCAATGAATTATCGATTTATTTATTTCAAATTATTTACTCAATATAACCTCAATCTATTTTGTTGAATAATTTTGACTTCCTCAGATATTTCATAATTTTGTTTGATTGGTCGATGACCTCATCAATTTTTGTGAGCTCAAATAATTTCAGAAAAATAAAAAATGTTGAGAATGAATTGGTCAAGTACTACAAAATAAAGAAACAGGTACATAATTGAATAATATAATTTCTTCCAATAACTTCAAACGAAATAATATTTTAGAGCTTGTGGGCAACGATCGATTATTTTCTTAAGATAACTTCATACATATTTGAATTTGCCTATTCATTCTTCAAGGTACTGTTGAACTGAAATCTTCAATCTTATATTTTAGGTGATATACACGATTCAGGGCCGTAGTCAGGATATATCGATAGGAAGGGTTTTGAACATTATAGACAGGGTAATAAGGTGGGCGAGGGGTGAAGAGGGGATTTTTAAAGAGGCATAAATCATTGTAATTTATAAGAAATTTACGGAAGTACTCCAGGCCATGATTTAAGAAGATAAAAAATCTATTTTTTTTCATTTCTTAGTAATTAAACTAGTCGTAATTAATGAATTATGAAAAATCCACTTTTTTTTTAAATTTTAATTTAACAAATCTACTTCAGTACCAATTCACACGACGACTGTTTTTGAATAATATTTATTCATTTATTATTTGTTCAAGGCCTTCAACCTCCACGGTTATTTTGCACTATATAAATATTCAAGAAACTGAGCTCATGGGGGGTTTTGATACTAAACTTTCCACTTGCCTACGGTTATGATATGATTTATTTAGAATTTAATAGTTGAAATCTATATTACAAAAAATTAAAAAAAAAATCGATATTAAATTTTTTTGTTTACAAGTTTATCAAAAGCCTGACAAAATTAAATGATTTTTTAAAATTTCTTCAAAATTGAAAAAACTTGAAACTGAATTTCTTTGCTTTTGACTCCAAATTTTAAATATTTAACATACTTAGGGAAAAAGTTTCAAGTCGACAACTCAATCTGATTTCCATAAAAAAAAAAAAATGTTGGTTACTTTGATCAATAAAACAAAAGTGACAAAATCGAGGCCCAATTTCCATCACATTTTCACGTTAGTACCCACCTGTTGACCATCAGTATTATGAATAGTGACTTCTCCTTCTTTTCTCGAAATCAAAGACCAATTTCCAACGACTAGTCTCGTACTTCCGGCGTGCGATAGAATCGGTTGCGTATGAGTCGATGGTTTAATCATACTTCTTACTTTTTGTAATTTTTCTAAAAATTCTCCTCGATTTTCTACAAAAAAATAAATAAATAATGAGATAATAATAAATGATAATAATTTAAAAAAAAATTGTTACCCCAAAAACATATCATTGTTTTAAACATAATTCCCATTTACTTTACCTGTACTATCAGTTCCACCTTCCGGACTACCGCTCGAATACATCGTCGATAATTTACCATCGACGACGAACCTAAACCATCCATTACTACCGTTCGATAATTCCAATGCGGCCGCTTCGGACCAAATATACAAGCAATCTCGACCACGACAGAAACACCAGTCCTTCCAATAGTACGCTCTACCTGGTAATATTTCTTTGGCGTCTTCATAACAAGCTTCCGATTTACACTGATCGTCCTACAAAATCATCGATCATTCTTCGCCATCATACTTTTCTCAACTTTTGGAAATTTAGCTGCCCTAACTTACCGAATGCGAATCCATAGCTGAAATAGTTTCATCACCTAAGCCACTTTGGAATTCGCTCGATGTCAGTTGTTGTACTTTACTGAATACACCGAGTCGGGCAAAATGATCCAAAAATATGTCCTGACTTTTAACCATCAAATCTTGAATTATCTGCAAGACCATTACTTGGCCATCATCGTCATCCTATAACAAAACCATCCCATTAATTCTATCCGCTTCCATTTACCATTCAATTTACCCCTAATACGTTCCAATATTCGAAAATATTTCCCCTCCTTCGTAATCCTATAGTAGTCGGCGATATACAGTAAAACTCTCTATATAATTTTAGTACTATATCAAGCAATATTTTAGACAGCTTCGATTTCACATTCTCCTACATAATATAATATGAATTAGTAGGAAAAAAAATTACCACAAAAGCGCAATAATTATTCTCGTGTTTATTATTGAAAATAAAAAAATATCATACGATGAAGTTCGAGTGAATACATGAAAATGTAGATGTTAGATACAAATCATGCATCGTCAAAAACAATTTACCGGTTCTTTGTGAATAATATACTTAGATCGTAGACGTTCAGCTTTACGTTTTAAATTACTCTCAGTATTAGTTTGTGGCCACCACCATAACGATTTCTGTATTTTATCGAATAAAATTGTAAGTATTTTAGAATAGCGATGGCAATTTATTATTTTTTTAATTCGTTAACGCGTTCGTTAAATATACCTAAGTATTTCTACGAGTGCCACATTATACGTAGTTACCCTTCTACAGTTAAACCGTATAATTCGACCAGCGAGCATACGTACTTCGTTATCCAACACGTTGGCGATCACTTCGACTAACATTGTGCCTAGATTATAGGTGGGCGCTTCCGAGGCGCAAATTTCGGTTAATAAAGGCGCTTGAATGTAATGTATCATTTTTCTAATCAAATTCAAACTAGATTTCCTGCAAAAACCGAATGTATATAACCGATTAACTCGTTGCCTACGTAACGCCGGTATTCACTTCAAGTTCTGAAAAGGTTGTAGAAAAGTAATACGCGAAAATGACTCATGCAGGCCTCAACTTTCTATACACTATGCTTTCAACTTCAAGTTTCGTGCAAAAGATGAAGGGCTCACAAAGGGTAAAAATTTATTCCCTCTAGAGCATTTCAGTAATCACTGGAACATCGGTTTCATTAACAGAATGATTTCTTAGAGACGAGTATTATGCGCTCTTCTCAACTACACCTCTGGTCAATAAAGAACCAACCCTGTATAAGACGTAAAATGAACGTTATCATGTTTCGAAAAATTTATCAAAAGTAACAATCCAAATAACATATTAAAATTTTCGAGCAATTCAATTCGTACGACTCTCAACGCAGGGAAATCTTCCCCCAAGCCTATAAATTTAAACCACGTGTAGGTCTGCTCATATGACACTAATGTGTACCAATTCAACATTACTTGCCGAAGGTACGAAGAAACCAAAATTTGAAAAATTTCTCTTTAATCTTGAAAATTTTTCATTTCGACATTCAATGATGTTTACGTCACAATGTAGAGCATGAATGTACCATTATTGAAAAAATATTAATGAAAATCTAAGAATGGTCTTACAATCTGCTACAAAAATAAGACAGTCATTTTTTTCATATTTTTTGGTCGGATACGTTTAGAAAAAATTTTACACATCTAACCTCATCCCTTATCACATACTTTCAGAAAATGCACATTGAGTAACTTCAAATATGAAAAAAATCATATTTTTTCACAAATATTTCGCAGAAATATTTTACTGAAAATTAAACTGCAAAATTAAAGCCAAGTATGCCCTAAATGTGAAGGACAACTTACGATTTTTTTTTTCAAGAGGATTTATTATTATTAAATTTAATTTTTTTATATTTAATTTTATTAAATTAAATTTAGTTATTTTATTTGATAAGTATAATTTTTTTTTTATATGATTTTTATTATTTATTTTTTTTATTATTATTAATTATAGAGTTTTTTATGTTAATAATTTATTTTTTAATTTATAAATATATAATTTTGTTTTAATTATAATTAAATAGGTTGCTCATAATATTAGGTAAATGACTTCGAAGGGACGTGGGACGTTATAGAAAGGTCAGCTACCAAAGTCAATTTTTGGAGCCCCTCTTTCCTGAAATGAAGTCAAATTATTCAAATTTCCATAAAAATGTATTTTGACGAAATTAAAAATTTCATTATCTTCAAAGTCATATTTTGTCGTCTAAACTGAAAAAAAACGACTTTCAAGTTTTTTTTTTTTTTTTTCAAAAAGTATGTATTTTGATTATTTTCAAAAATGAAAGACAAATGGGTACTTTATAGGCTTTGTAGACAATGTGGACTCAATCTAAGCTACTTCAAACTCAAGAAGAAAAATATAATCGATTTCTGTTCTACAAAGGTTCTCGAAGTCTAAGCTTTTTGATGCTAAAACATCTAAATGAGGTAATTTTCAAGCAAAAATATGATGTTTTGGGAATCCTTGTAAGGAAAAAATTTAGCATATTTTCCTTTTTGAGTCTGACACACTACCAATAAATTAGCAATTTATCGTTCATTTTTAAAAATAACAAAAATTGGTTCTTTTTGAAAAAAAAAAAAAAAATGAAAACTATCTAGAGCTCATGAATAGAAAAAAAAATTGACAGTAAAATTTGTATTTCAGTCTTTAGACGATAAAATATAACTCTGTGATGTAAAAAATACGTAACTGCCCAAAATTCATTCTTTTGAAAATTTTTGTAATTTTGATTTCATTTTGGCAGGGTGTCTAAAAATTGAGTTGTGGAACTGACATTTTTATGACGGTCTTTTAAACTCATTTATCAACAGTTATAACTAACTACTTCACACACTAAAAAAAAAAAAAAAAAAAAAAAAAAAAAAAAAAAAAAAAAAAAAACGAAGACATCTTATCTTCCTGGGAAAGGAGGAGAGAGGAGAGAAAGGAGAGTTACTCATTTCTGAAGGCCACAAGAGTTGAACTGTCCGAAAATGTTCATATGTTATTCAGGATGTAACTTCTGATGAATTTTCTAAACATCGATAACGTTTACTAGTAGGTTGATAGGCACTTCACTGACCAGATATGGATTTGGTTACACTGTATAATTTTTGTCTCAAAGAATTCTTCCTCTTGAAACACCAATATCCCCATCCCAATCAACAATTCTTCACGAGACCAAATTTTTACTTTTTAACAGCCTCCACCACTCATCGACCATATTTCGAAGTTGAGCAACATAGTTTATTTCAGCTGAAGCTTTTACGAATGAATTTCGCGCGTTACTTTCAACTACTCTTCGAACTAAAAAAGCTCATTTTCTAGAGCACTTGTTGACCAACTGAAGTCTTCTTTCACCTTATCGACGGTAACATTGTGGACTGAAAAGTGTTACAAAATACTGGTAACATTCGTTTCAAATAGATAGGTGCCATTTCAGGGTCTCCTTTCGGTTCCAAGGACTCTTCGGCATCAGCTCCGTCCGCTTTCTTATCTTTATCACACGAAAGCATCCATTCGCCTGTATCAAGAAAACATCGATAAGTATCGATTTCAATACATCATAATTCTACCTCTAAGTCGTATTTAATACCTGGAGACTGTAAGATGGCGGCCACTTCTCTATGCCCATCGTCCATCCTCTCCCTAGCCTTGTCTAGCGGCGTTTTGCCGTCCTCGTCGCGCAGATCTGGATTCGCTCCATGTCGCAGTAACACCTTCGCTATATGGGGACGTCCGAAGCATGCTGCATAATGAAGAGACGATGATCGTTGACCTAACGACGCATAAACAACTCGTTAAGAATCGTATTCGTCAGGTTGAAAAAAAAAATACTTCCTATACTCGCCTTTATTCACGTCAGCTCCTCGTTCGCAAAGGAACTCGACCATTTCCTGAGTACCGAAAGCCGATGCCCAATTCAATAACGTCTGTCCGACATCGTCCATGTAATTCACCTCCATACCTGCGGATCGTTGAATTGTTATAATTCAGTAGACGGAATACAGATGACTACCGAGCTTCATCTTTCTACTTACCACTCGAGTCGACAGCTTCGATTAACGCTTCGCAGTCTTTACTACGTATACAGTCGATGAGCTGACGATACGATTTATCTCCCGAACTCTCGATTCGTCTGAGTCGCGGGAACACGTGAGCTGCGTTTACGGTGGTCGCCGACGTTATACCGACCGAGTTGGCGATCGTGATTCCTCTGGAGATTGCTTTACGTCCTTCGAATAACAATACGAGCAACAGATCCATCAGTCGCATACAATCCAACATGCATCTGTAATCAACGAATATATTTTCAACAATTCCAATATACCCAACCCCCATAAGAATGATTTACACACTAGATTTGAGCCTGTACTCACCGTTCGTCGCCTTTCAGAGCCTTTTCGATAGCGTCTGGCAAATCTGATCTCAATAAGTCCTGCGAAGCGATCGTAATAAGTTAAAGTTACACATAATCTGCTTTTATACAGCGAACAGGTAAAGGCTGTATACGTACATGAGTTATAGCCGGTGAGCCGCGGCATAGAGCTGAAAGTAAACTGATAACCGTGGACACGGATGCGAATGATTTTGATTCTGGTAGAACAGTGCCACTAGTGTTTAGACTTTGAGTTCCTACAATTTGAAAAATGAAATGAAAAATGGTCGAAGATTTGTACATACAATTTTTTTTTTTTTTTTTTTTTGGATTTCTCATAATAAACATGCATAATTATAATATATGTTGAACAATGAATAATTATTGTTTAGTGAAGGAAAGGAGGCGAGAGAAAATTCGAAATTACTTCAGAACAATGAATAATTCGACAATTAAACATTTTATCCATTCAATATTTTGACAATTTTTTAATATTATTGTAATATTGTTGCTAAAGATAATTTTTATTTTTTTGCTTTAATTATTATATTACCCCTCAATTTTACTACATATGAACTGAGTGCCAAGAAAGTAAATAATTAGGAAAATGTATTTTGATTTTTCGATATCGATTTTTTTAATCAGCAAACTGAAGTTGGAGAAAAAACTGATCAAATCAACAAAAATAAGAGATGATAGAAATTACTAAATTTTCAAAAAAAAAGTTCAGTAAATCAGTTCTTCATGAATTCACTGATTTATTGACTTAAAAAAATAATAGGTTAAGCGATGAAAAAATTTTAGTAAAAAAGTAAATACATCATTTCTAAAAAAAAAAAAAAAAAAAAAAAAAAAATTGATTATAATATAATACCTGACTGATCGATTTTCAAGCAATAATGAGCGAATTAAATTATAAAATTATTATAAAGTAATCAATTGACGCACTTCCATAAAATGATTAATGAATCATACAAAAAAAATTATTCAACTGATTTTTATGCAATTGTCAATTGACTGATTTTATAAATTAATTGACTTTTACGACATAACTGATGCATTGATTTTTATTAAGAAAGAAAAATTATTTCATAATGAAAATAGATGAACTGATTTTTTTGCACAGTAAATTTTCGTGAATTAATTTATTAACCGACATAATTAACAACAATATAAAAATTGATTGACAGATTTACATAAATTAATGGGATAGTTGATATTCATAAAAAAGAATCCATGAAAATCAAACAATCAGTTATACAACGCGCCCATATATCATTCATCAATCGATTATTTTATCAAAATCAATCAATGGATTATTCCCCACAAATCGATCATCATTGACTTCATAAAAATTGATCAACTGATATTGTATAATAATCAAGCAATTGATCCTGTTATATAAATTGATTACTCCAATATTGTACTATAGTTGATCAATTAATCATATGATAAAAATCGATAAATCGTTGCTTCATTGATAATATAGCAAAAACAAAAGACAAAATCAATCAATTTTTATTTATAAATCAATTCATTGCGATTTTACATTTTTATTTTTTTCTATAAAAAATGATACATGATTATTTCAGCAAGAGTCGACTATGCACTTAGCACATGAAAATCGAATATTTGTGAAAATCAATTGAAAAAAAATTCTCATTGGAAATGAATTAATCGATAATTTTATTAAAATCTGTTCCCTTACCAAAATATATTCATCAATTATTTCATACAAGTCGATCAATGCATCGATTATTCTAAAAAAAAAAATTAAATTCCCGATCACTTCAAGAAAATCAATTAGCTGATTACTTCATAGAAGTCAATTAATCGATAATTGAAAAGAAATCAATTGAATAATTTTATCTTCACATAAGCATCATTAAATCGGCCATTTTACAAAAACTATTTCTAAAAATGATTCATCGATTGAACGAGCAATTTATCATTTTATAAAAATTAGTTGACCTATCACCTAATGGAAATCGATTAAACGATGTACTTTTTTAGTAATTAACTGAACAACCTATTGATAAAAATTGATTTATGAAATACTGTATCAGAGTCAATCATTGAAAATGAATTGACCAATTACTTTATGGAACGGAATAATCAATTACTGTACCGTAGGTAATCATCTATTATTTTATGAGAATAATTTGATTGATCATATTGTGGAAACTGATTGATCGTTTACGCATTAAATTTAATCAGTTTATTGTTTTGAAAAAAAATCAATTGACCGATAATTTTTTAGAAACTAATCAATCGATTACTGCACTCAAGCTAATCAATCGACTACTTCATAAAAATCAATTGAATGATCGCTTCTTGGAAACTGATTAATCAATTACAATTAGTGCAGAAAAGTCGGTAAATCAATTAATTTCTTCATGAAAGTAAATCAATCAATTGCTGCATTGAAGACAATCTATGCATTGCTTCATATAAGTTGAATGAATGATCATTTGATGAAAATTAATCAATCGATTTCCTGAATCAAAGTCAATAAATCTATCGTTTTATAAAAATCAAATGACCTATCTCTATGTGAAAACTGATTGAACGATTACTACATCAAAATCAATCAATCCATTATTGATTAATTAATTACTTCACCAAAGTTAATCTATCATTCATTTCATAAAAATCAATTGACCGATCACTTCGTGGACATTGATTAATCGATTACGCACTAAAATAAACTAATCTATTATTTTAAATAAATCAATTCGACAATAATTTCTTAGCAATCGATTAATCAATTACTGCAATAAAATTAATCAATCGACTGCTAAAAAAAAAATCAACTAAATGATTACTTCGCAGAAAGTGATCAATCCAAACATCAAGTATACAAAAGTCAGTCAACGAGTCAATCAATAGCTATATGAAAACTGAATGAGCGATGACTTGATGGAAATTCATTACTGCATTACTACATTCAAGTCAATTGATTTATTGCTTTATAGAAAATGAACCCATCAATTCTTTCGCAGACTCGATAATCAATTACATCACGATTAATATATTAGCAGAAACTGATAAAACGATCACTGCATCAAAATTAATCAATCTAATGTTTTATAAAAAAATCAATTGACCAACCATTTCTTTGAAACTGATCAATCGATTACTGCACCAAAGTCAATCAATCGACTATTTTTCAAAAATCAATTGACCGAATGCTTTCTGTATCACAATTAGTATGAATGAATCAATAATAGATAAATTGATTTTGATGCAGTAATCGTTTAATCAATTTTTGTCAATATATTAATCGTGCTGTTATTGATTACTGAGTCTCCTTGAAAGAATGGATCACTTAATGGAAATTGATTGTTTCACTACTGCACCAAACTCAATTAATCGATTGCTGCATAAAAAATCAATTGACCTATTACTTCACAGAACTTCAATAATCAATTACTGCACAATAAATAAATAAACAGAAATTGAATAATTCATTACCGCATCAAAATCAATTAATTTATTATTCATCAACTGATTACTGCACATAAGTCAATTAATCAATGGTTATACAAAAATCAATTGACCCATCTCTTTTTCAAAATTAAGTAATCGATTACTGTACCAAAGTCAATCAATCGATTGCCTACCAATGAACGATCACTTCGTAAAAACTGATTAATCGAATGGGGCATAAATGTCAATCGAACATTTTTTTCCTTCAATAAATCAATACATTTACTTTTTTTTTTCTTTCAGTCAATGAAAATCAATACATCAATTATTTGATAAAAGAGTAAATGATTTTTTCTACATAAACAAATTAATCGATTACAGCGGAAAAATGGAATTTCTCAATGAAAACTGACTCATCAATTATATCACAGAAGTTGAAAAATTAATTTTTTTATTACGTGGAAATCAAAGTACTTAATTATTTTACAAAATTCAATCGATTAAATTTTTCTATGATTAATTAATAATCTATTACTTTACCAAAAAGTTATTAAGTAAAAATCGATACATCGAGTATTTTATAGAAGTCGATCAATCGATCAATCGATCAATCGATTATCATATCGATTATTTCATATCTATCGACTTTCCAAGATTTTTTGATCTTTCAATAAAATCCTTCAATTCGATCAATTGTTATGAAAATGATAAAATAATCAGTTGACATATTGTAGTCGTATCTGAAGATCTGAAGTAACTTAACTGAAAGAATTTCAGTCAATCGCCTCAATGAAACTGAATCTAATAATACTTTCCTTCACTTGAATTAAAAAGCATTTTTCAGCAGGCTCTTCCTTATAAATAGACATAAAAGCCATTAACGTACCAGACCCAGTCGTCGATGCGGACTGCAAAGGGGCCGCCGCGTTCGACAGTCTTATCAACAATTCGTTCATTAATCCATGTTGCGCTAAAGGAGCAGGATCGATTCCTCTTCTAGTGAATCTTCACACGTAAAAAAAGGTACATATTACAATTTTGATTTCGAACAGATACCACATTCTAACGCCCACCAAAATCCATATTTCTTTCTTACCTATCGGATAGAGAAGCAAAACATCTGAGCGCGCCATCCGCTACGTGCGCGTCTTCGTGTTTCAACAGCGTCGACAACGATTCCACGCATACGGGTAACGAGGAATCGTGCGGTTCCATTTTGGAGCACAAACGAGAGACCACAGACATGGCCGAGTGCAGCGTATCCTTATGTATGGCCGAGCCATTATCACGAATGAATGATAATACGCAATTTAAACCGCCGGCTTCGAATACAGCGCCGGCTTCGCGAGTACATATCAATTCTAATACCTGCAATTACGTATCCATTAAGTACTGTTATATACATAAAGTCCCTACTCGCCGCCTTTCGCAACTCCGGTATACTCACTTTAATACATTGTTCGGCTAAATCTCTACTCGTTCTCGAGTCCAATTCGGCCACCACCAAACGATTGCAGATGGCTTTAACGGCGCCTTCCATCGATATAATACGTCTGGTGCATTCGGCCGACACGTCCAAATAGTAGGTGATCGCACGAGCCGTCACTTCCAGCACATTATCCGGGGCACATTCGTCCAAAAATATACGACAAAGCGCCGGCAAGAATGAACGAGGAGGGCAACTGCGAACAAGCGAAACACCATACAGTTATTAGCATCTACGAGCAAGCGTTCCTCTTATTCTAATTTTAATTAATCAACGTCCTCTCGTAACTCGACGCCACCAATTTGACGACACTTAATTTCACTTTCATCGGTAACCGAGTTCGATTAATTTGACCCACATTACTCTCCTCCTCTTCCCGCCTGCCGTATCGTATAGCTCGACGGTTTTTTTTCCCCGATACCTACCTAGTAGATACGTTCCTAAATTATTCAGCCGCCGAGCGTTCTTAACTCCATACTGTCACGATGGCGCGGCGAAGGAGGCGAAAAATTCGCTACTTTTTCCAACCGCTCTTTCGAGCGTCGAACGTAATTATACCGCGTGATACCTTCGTAATCTAACCTTGTTTGTTAAACTAATACGCAGTATTGAATTTTTTTCCCATTCGATTAGCTCGAGTCTCGCGAGCTACGCAATAAAATTTCTCGAAGAACGTCCTACTACTCCGCGAAAATTCCGTAAACCATTTTGTATGTACACGCGAATTTCGTGATTTCATTTTTGCGTTTATTATTTCTGCTAAACTTACAACGTCGCGCATGAAAAACCTTCGTAACGTACACGCAAGCGATAAAAAAAAATTCTTAGTTTTAAATTTTTTTTTCGTAAGCTTTCCTTCTCTTACAATGGCATTCGTTCAATTGATATTCTAATATGAGCACCGTGGCACGAGACAGAACTGAATTCTTGCCTCATGAATCGCTCTGGAATATTGTTCGAAATCTTTTCCATTTTTGTGTCATACCTTCCTCCACTGAGTTCAGAAAATTTATTCCATTCAAAATGACGAGCCTTTAAAATTATCCCGATAACTAGAACGCTATATGAGCTAATTTCGACCAGAAATTATTAGCTTTTTTTTGTTTTTTAGTTCGAGGCTAAAATACGATATATGAATAGAAGTTCCGACGGACTTGAAGTGAACTTCACAAACTCTGAGTCTCAAAAAAAAAAAAAAAAGTTTCCAATAAAATGATACAGAATTAAGCTATTGTTGCTGTACATGGCACGTAAAAAAAAATTTATTAAAAATAATATTTGCTTGCAAAAATTTCTATCAGAATTGTATTTTTTTTTCAAATTGAAAAATTTTTTATTTCTCATTTTTTATAGTTTTGGCATGCTTTAAATTTTTTTTTCTCACATTTAAATATTTTATCTATTTTTATATTTTCACTTTACTTTTTCATTTTGCATGCTTTCAAAATTATCCTATCATTATTCACTATGCTTGGAAATTACCTATGTTATTGTTTACTTGTTTATTTACATATTTGAGTATCTCCCTTGCACAGTCTCATGGAGTAAACGAAGAAGACACTGTCCACAAACAATCATTCATTTTCAACTACATTAGATGTTGGCTCAAAAAAAGAAAAAAAAAAAGAAAAATGGATTATGAGAAAAAAATTTCTTCCTCTAAATTTAAAACAATAGACCGCAATTTCCCCCCCCCCCCGCAACTGTCACCATCCCATCATACATACTATTTGCATATTTTTTTATATACGACTTTTTTCTTCAATTTGTTGCCTTTTTATACAATGAATGAATGAATGAAAAAAAAAAAATAAATAAATAAACGAATAAACGAATATTTATTTGAAAAACCTTCTTCATAGCTAAATGAGCTAATTAAAAAGGATCACCATTCAAAAAAAAAAAAAAAATTTAATTAAATATTAATATCATTTTCTTGATATTAAAAATTGAGCTCAATCACCAAAGAAATAAATCTTGATTTTTCGTTCATTTCCGTAAACACTTACAAGCCCTTCACTCCCGTCTGAAAACTTCCTCTTCGCAACAAATAAAATATATTGATTCAATAATCACCCTCAATTATTTTATTCGTTAATTTATATTCTTCAATATAATTTCTGCCCTTAAATAATTTTTTTAGTGAATTTGTGGACTTTTTAAATAAAATTAAGAAATTCCATATTTTTGCAAGACTCCATTTTTTTTTTTTTTTTTTTTTTTTAAATAAACATTTCATTTCGTTAATGTTAATTACTTCATAATTCTTTCATTTTCGACATTATAAAAATTATTTTTCAAATTTTCGAACATAATTACTTTTTTCGCCATTTCTATGAATTTACAGGATTTTCAAATCAAATCTTCATTTTTGATTTTGTTAGAAATGTTTTCATTTTTACAAGTATCCCAATTCTTTAGCGACAAAATTCACATATATGTAATGCAGTTAATTATTCCTGACAATACGAAAATGTCTAAACGATTGACATATATACATCACCCTCCCTCCCCTCCACATATACATCACCCCTCTACCACTGATGGGCAAGGCAGCATTTCTCCAGCCCCACCCATTACAAGAGGGAGGGCACAAACAAAATTATGGGTGCAAAAACAAAGCACAAACGATTAACATATTTTACAACCCCCACCGAAAATGGGAGGAGCAGCATTTTCCCAGCTCCGCCTACAGACTTTTTTTAAAACTAAGAGGTGGGAGAAAGGCGCAAACGAAAATAATGGGCGAACAAACGATTGACCTACTTTTATTTCCCCCCTCCCCTCCAATAGGTGGAACCAGCGAAATGGACGTTAAAATGACACTAATGCGAGGGAATGATCTGGCGAGTAAAGAGAAAAGAAATCGAATAAAACATTTTGCAGCAAGGTGATGAAGTGATATTTTTTTGCGATTTTGGACTTGTTTTGATTTTCGATTTGTTTCAAACTGGCCTTATATGTTCGAATATTTTTTTTTTTATTTCCAGCGCGTTTCGAATTTTTGGTTATTTTTATGGTTAAATTTTTAAACAACATTTTTTTCATTTTTAGAATCATCTTCTATTTCTGGATATTTTTTAATTTAAATTAATTTTTTCAACACTTAATTTCAACACATTTTTAGTTGTTTGTCACATCATGTTCACTTTCATTTTTAGTTTCCTTTACCGTGCTACTTTATGATATAACTAGAGTCTCTCTAGGCACAATGAAATGTCAATAGCCATAGTACACGCTGCCTGCGATGCATAGACAAAATTAGGATTAGGCAGTAAAAACGATTTTTTTTTTAATTTTTACGTTTTTCAAATTAAATACATCTTGTTAATTTTTTTTTTCATTTCAATTTTTTTCGCTTAACATTTCACATATTCTTTTCATTCAAATTTCACGATATTTTCAATTTTGGAAACTCCTAACTGTGAAATCCCCCAAATTCATTCGCACGATGAAAAGACACACGCACCATCTACCAAAGCCACACATTCGAAATATCAGGTTTAAAGAAGATTATCATCGTAAAAAATCCACGATATTTCTTGCTCGATAGCGTGCGTATGGCTGTCAACTGAAGCGGTTTTCCCCCATCGTATACCTAGATCGTATAGCCGAGCTATTCTGTATCCAATTTCGTCTCACTTTTACAAGTCGAGCTAGGCTTTTATCCGCTTTCGTAGGATAATTCTTCTTTAGTTTCAAATTCTCGCCATCGTTTCGTAATCCTAGAGCGTAGTCGGCTCGGTGGCGAGAAAACGAGTCGAATTTTTCCCGTTCGGGAATTACAGCACGTATTCGATACCTCGTTCTACACCTCCACCGATTACTCGCTCGTAAAAGAGCGTAAAGTGCGCGAAATAAAATGAAAACTCGTCTAAATTCGCCGACGTTATTGAAATTTCCAATTTCACTGATAATCGTTTATTTCGTTTACACTCCGTAATCGAGAAGAAAAACATCGTCCCTGCGAACGCCAAACGATCGGAAAATTCCTCTTTATTTACGTCGCGCCGGGCCAATCGATATCCGTCTATACGACAGCACCGTAAACACGGTGCAGGCCCAGCGCGTACACGAAGGCGCTTCAAATCGCCTTTTTAGCTGAGTTTCTAACTTGAAAACGATAGCTATTACAGCCTACCTGATTTGGGAAGGGGAGGTGGGGGGGGGGAGGGTGCGGTCTTTAAATCTTTGCGTTTCAGATCATTTATAATCATCTGGCAAAAGTCCAAATTTTTGGTATACATATATCTTTTCCCCCCACGCGTAGCGCGAGCGAGAATTCACGAAATTCACTCAAAACTTGATGAGAGACTCTACATAGAAATCTAACAAAACGACATTTTTTAATTTTTCGAAAAAATTTAAAATGGCGGATCACTCAAATTTTGAGGGGAGCTGGAGAAGGGGCAAATACCTCAATTTTTTGTGTTTGACCTCATATAAAAAAGTGAGTTACAGACACCAACATATCCAAATTTCAGCTTCCTAACTGCATTTTGAGGGGAATTCGAGCAAAAAAGGGTTCTTTGAGGAAATTTTGTTTTTTGTGGCCCACGCACAGCGCCGGGGGGGGGTATTGATGAAATTTGCTCAAATTTTGGTGAGAGACTCTTATTAGAAATGCGCAAATATACTTTTTTTTTTTGAAAAAATTCAAAATGGCGGATCACTCAAATTTTGAGGGGTGCTGGAGAATGGGCAAATAACTCAAATTTTTTGTTTTTGATCTAATATGAAAGAGTGAGTCATGGACACCAAAATATCTGAATTTCAGCTTCCCAAGTGCATTTGGAGGGGAGTTAGAGCAAAAAACGACTTTTTGAGGAAGTTTTGAGTCATGAAATTTCTTGAATCTTCCATATCTCCTCACCAAATCAACCTACAAAGGTCAAATTTTGAGGATAGGGTTAGTTGGTGACCAGAATATGAGCTCTTGAATTTGGGTTAAAATGGATCCAAAATGGCGGATTATCAAAATTTGAGTAGAGCTTGAGGAGCCTTAAATTGGTAAAAATGTAATTATTACGAACTTGGATGATTATTGGAGATGAAAAGTATACAATATCCCCAATTCACTGCCATACATGATGTTGGAGGAGATAAGGAGGGGTTATTGACCCTAAAATGTGGTGAGGGTATAAGAGGGGTGGAAAATTTTTTATTGTCGTGTCATATGATAAAATAAGCTTAAGTGACTAACTTATACTGATTTTACCTTCCCAAGTGAATTTGGAAGGGACTTAGAGTAAAAAACCTGTTTAGGTTAACCTTTGAGGGTAGGGTTAGTTGGTGACCAGAATATGACCTCTTGAATTTGGGTCAAAATGGATCCAATATGGCGGATCGTAAGGATATGAAGATAATTTGAGAAGCCTCAAGTTGTTCTAATTTGAGAAATATGCGTTCAAATGATTATTTCATGGCAAGAAATACTACGTTTGTTCCAAATAGGTTTTTAGACTTGGTATTGGGTGTGGCCTATAGTCTTGAACAAGTCCCAGTTAAAAACTCAGCTCCAGTAATGCGGCATGGCTGCTTACGTTTTTTTCAATTACTTCGCCAAACGTACAAAATACGATTTGCATTTTCTGCGCCACATTGTCTCCCTCGTGACCGATATATGTTCCAGTCACCTACGTATACCAGTTTGGCCGACCCAGTCTTCCGTAGTATTCCCGATCGCTGTACCATCGACCTCTCTCCAATCTGTATACAATATAAATCTTTCACCTATGTACCCACGCAACACACTGTACACATACGTGTGGCCGCAAACTTGAAAAATCGTATTTTAAAATAGCCCTATAGTCGACGCCTCAGTCCATATCCACTACGATGACACCGCTATGTCAAGGATACGCGCCATTTCGCCCTTTCCTTCGCGTCGATATAAATATAAATATCGCGATGCTGTTTCTTCCTCGCCTAAGCTATATGTATACGTAAACGAAAAAACCGACGTCCCGGTTGAAATTTTTTTTCAATCCATTAATATTATAATGGCCGACCTCGAGTCGAACGAACATCGTAAAGGCGCAAGCGTTTTACACTTCACCGTTACCAGAATAAATTTCGTGTTTTGCTAATTCGTGAGCTACGAACAGACCTCGTCGTTCTTATCCGTTCGGCGATAGCGAAAACAACGAAACGAAAATTAAATACCCCATCGACACTGATCGTTTATAGTCGATATTTTGAGTTTATGTTTAAAAAAAGCATAAATCAGAGGAGAGGACAGGAGTGTCCAAAATTGCAAAAATATGATTATTTAAATCAAAGATCGCAATTTTAATTTTCCAATAATTACGAAAATAAAGAAACTGAATTCAACCGAATTTAATTCACTTTTTTAATAATAATGACCCTCGTTAGAGCTACTATTATTATTACCAACTAATAAAAGGCCGTAGATGATAATTTAGCGAGCTTCGAAACCACAGGCATTGACAACATGCTATTAAAATTGACATAAGGTAACAGCAGAGATTAACGAAGAATATTAACAAACAGATTGGTAAGAAGAAACAAAATGACAAATAGATGCATTGCAAATATGAATGGCCAAATTAAAAAAAAAAAAAAGGTGACCAGCCAAGCCGCATTAAGAGAGCTTAGTTTTTAATTGGACACTGATCATATTTAAAGGTGATATTGTCTAGTAAATTTCTCGATCTCACAGGTCACGTCAATTTTCAAAGTCCAAACAATCCTCTCTTATATCTCCTCCTCCCCCCCTCCAAAAACCTAATCTGAACTATAAAGGACTTTCTTCTGTTCACAAGAATAATTTGAAAAAAAAAACTGCATTTTTCAAATTTCATCTATTTGGAACATCTCGAGCTTATCTCAAATTTTAGCTATTCGCCATTTTGGATTCAAATTTCATATATTTCGATCAAAAATCAAAAGGTAATTTTTTGATCTTTACCTAACTGTACACACGAAATTCGACCTCTCTAGGTGAATTTGGTGAGGAGAAACGCGAAATGAATAAAATTTCTTACAACGATTTCCCCTCCAAAAGTTATTATTAGCTGTAACCTCCCCCCTGGCTTTATATCAACCTAGGAGGTTAAAAGTAAAATCTCCGTCAACTGGGTTTACTTCGTCAACTGATACGACGATCAAAAATTTCCGACTTTTCGTTCACCCGCTCATATTTTGAGGAAAATACCCTCTCCTTCTCCCCTCTAAAAACACGTGTGAATCTGAAATTGATATACAATACACATCTCAATACTGGTAATGATGTGAGTACACTTTTATCAAATCTGAGTTATTTGAGGCTCCCCAAGCCTTGCCTCAAATTTATACCATGTGCTATTCTGGATCCGTTTTGATCCAAATTTGAGGAGCCATATTCTAGTCTCTAACTAATTCCACATACGAAATTTGATCCCCCTAGGTCAATTTGGTGAGGAGATATTTAAGATTTGTGAAATTTCCTGCATTCATTTCCCCTCCAAAAGCCATTATTAGCTGTAACACCCCTCCACATGAACTTGGGAGACTAAAAGTGAAACATTTCAGTCAACTGAGCTCACTCAATCATCTGACACCGTAATAAAACCTTTCTGACTTTTCGTTCATCCCTACCATATTTTGAGGAAAATAACTCCTCCTCCCTTCCAACATCACGTGTGAAGTTGAAATTGACATACAGCATACCTCTCATCACTAACAATCATATAACCTCACACTTGTCCAATATGAACTATCTGAGGATCCTCAAGCCTTCCTCAAATTTTTCTCATCCGCCATTTTGAATCCATTTCGACCCAAATTCAAGCAGTCACATTGTACTTCCCAACCAACTCATCGTACCGAGTGTGACCTTTTCAGGTCGATTTGGTGAGGAGATATGAGCGAGTGAAGAAATTTCTTAACTCAGAACTTCCTCACAAAGCCTGTGGAAGGCTGAAAGTAGGATATTTTCGTATGGGAACAAAAACGAAAATTCTGAGTCATTTGTCGTTCTCCATCCCCTCTTAAATTTTGAACGAAGCGTCATTTTGAGCTGAATCAAAAAAACGAAGAAAGTAATCTCTCGCCAAATTTTCAGAAATTTTCATTCATACCCATTGGCGCTACGCGTGGCCAAAAATACCCATATAAAAAAGTTGGACATTCCTCTTACAAATTACTAATAAACTGAAACGCAAAGATATTAAATCCTCCCACCCTCCACAAATATGGTAAGCTATAATAGCTATTGTTTTAAATTCAAAACTCACCTAAAAATGATATTAACTACAATAAGAACAGAATAAAGGACAAAAGGCCAAGATGGTAATTTACTAATTTTGAAGCTATAGGTATTGATGACAACTATTACGCCTGTATACAGTGATTTTTTGCATTTCTTACGATATAATTGTAAAGGTAAATACATATAACATGTTCAACTTGAGAACCCAACAAGGCTATTATATGTACATAAAAAAAAAAAAACGTTAAAAATTTTATTTAGAGTCCCAAAATGCTGATATTAAGTTCAATTAGGGATTACGTGCTGAAACAGTGAATTTTTCAATCAATTTTACAATACATAACTGATAGGATTTTTTTTTTTCAATAAAACTGATTCTGGTAAGAATTGTTCTATCAATTGTTTTGGGTCTCATAACACTAGATAATAAAGAAATAATTTTTTTTTTTTAAATTAATCAAAATAAAAGTTTTAGAAAATTATTTATATTTTTAATCTAGTCAATAATTATTCATTATTAAATATTTATTTATTATAATTAATTTTTCTTTATTTAAAAATATATATTTTTTTAAATTTGAATAAAAAAACTAGTAAACAAATAATTTCAATTTTTTTTTTTGGGGGGGGGGAAGGGAAGAGAAAGGGTTGAGGAGGTGGAAAGGGGGTTGAGGAGGGGAGAGGGGGAAGAATTTCAATTTTTTGAGAACTTAAAGCTCGTCACGGGTTAAAATTTTTTTTCGAAACGAAATTTCTTGAAGATGTACTTAAGACACCACTAAAAAGTTGAAAAATTTTTACTTCATAAATAAATGGCACCTTGGTGGATATGCAGTACACACTCATAAAAACTAGGCATTACCCATAGCCAATCAACTACATTTAATAATCTGAAACATGAAGAAATGAAGCTCTTCTCCTCAACCTCTCCCTTCCAAATCAAGTATATATCGTGATAAAACAAACATCCAAATCTAAACGATAAGAAACTTTTCGTTTCAAAATCGTTGACTAAGATTTCGTAGATATGCAAATGAAAAACCCTTTACTCGATTATCAATCTAGAGCATACATGGCAGCGCTAGGATTAGGGGAAGAAATTTCGCCATCGTTAGTCACTCGATCATTTTTCAACGTACACAAAATACCTAAAATAATTCCACTCCGAACCACTTGATAACGAAAACTGCACGAAATACTCCACCTTCGTTGACCCTGAGCGAATCGATTTAATTATTCAAATTTCATATCGTAGACGGTATTTTCGCACACCCATTTTTTTCGCGACGCATACACTATCAACCGAAAAAACAAATCTGGTAACCTACTCGACGCTTACAGGTACAAACGTGCCGAAAATACAATGCAACAATTAACCAGTCTATTTTCGACCAATACCGTCCTCGAACGTCGACCTTCACCGCCACGTACTAAATACACTTCGCGGATGTATTCTCGAGCAAATAATAAATCGCCATTCCACCAAATGTGAGCTGATAACCATGCAAAAATACGTGCTTTCTTCATTCATGATAATCGTATTGTCGTCATTCAACGCGACAATGTTCGAGTCGATTCTGGGATCTTGCATGCCGACGAAGGGAAATTGAAGGAGCAACAGCAAATTGGAAATTTCAAATCAGCATCATTCCTCGAGTTTCACAAATAGGCAAAAATTGTATTTGATAGTTTTATTCATTTTGTGAAAAAAAAAAAAAAAAAAAAATATAAAGAACACAATTTTATTTTTTGAGATGGCATCTTTTTACGTATTATTTTTCGCATGTTTTTTCTAAAAAAAAAAGAACAAATTTGAAAAATTCCACATATTCGCATAATACGAGGGATGTTCAAAAAGTAAGGTTCCCTTCCCTGTAATTCCCATAATAATGGTCTAGAAAAATAGGGAATCTTACTTTTTGAACGTCTTCGATGAATGCAACAAAAAAGTCATACGTAGAAATTATCTATCTGCGAAATTTGAGCGAGTCCAAATATTTGGAACCTCCTGCCTCTCTCTTCTCTCTCCCCTTTCCCCCCGGAAATGCGAAATTTTTGAATACGTTTTTTTTGTAGCCCTTCATGAGTACCAAAAACTTTCAAACTTAATCAAAATTACAATTTTCACAAATCGCCTATTAGAAAAAAGAAGGGTTCAACCAGGTGTACTTGATACTGTGTGACGTCACTACAAGTTCATACGGCAGGTCGTCTCGATCCCCCATATCACCCCTAGCCAGGTATGAACTACTACCTTGCCTCCATCATTCTTAGACCATTCGTAATCATCTGCACTTGAAATCTAAACAGGCAAAGCGCCAAATTCCCTTTTGCAATATCAACTTCATCGTAACCTTTAGCAAGAACGTTTAATATTTTTTATTTCTTCGATTAGTTTGTTAAAAAAAAAAAAAATTCAATTATAATTTGTTCATAATTGAGTGGATGATGAAAAATCAATTTCTCCGTAACTTCGTTAGTTTTGCAACACTGCTTAAATTTTTGAATTTTTTAGCTGAGTTTTCAATTTGAAAACGATATCTATTACAGCCTACCTGATTTGAAAAGGGGAGGGAAAGGGGGGGTCTTCAAGTCTTCGCGTTTCACATCATTTGTAATCATATGGCGTATGTCCAACTTTTTCTATATCCCCCCCTCCCCAGGCGAAACGTGAAATTCGCTCAAAACACGAAGAGAAACTCTTCTTAAAAATGCAACAAAACCACTTTTTCGTTTTTTCGTAAAAATTCAAAATGGCGGAACACTCAAATTTTGAGCAGGGCTGCAGAAGGGGCAAATTGCTCAAATTTTTTGTTTTCGATATCATACGAAAGAGTGATGCAAGGACACCAGCATATCCAAATTTCATCTCCCTGAGTGCATCTGAAAGGGAGTCAGAGTAGAAAAAGGTGTTTTGAGGAAGTTTCAAGTCATGAAATTTCCTCAGTCTTCCATATTTCTTCACCAAATCGACCTAGGAACGTCCAACTTCGTACGTACTGTTGGCTGGTGACCAAAATACGAGCTCTTGAATTTGGGTCAAAATGGATACAAAATGGCCGATTATCAAAATTTGAGTAGAGCTTGAGGAGTCTCAAATTGGTGAAAATAAAATAAATAATAAATCATAGATAAGCTGCATAGTATATCTCAAACTTACCTTCATACATGACGTTGGAGATGAAAGTGGGGGGGGGGGGGGTTATTGATTCTCCAAATGTGGTGAGCATACACGAGAGGTCACAATTTCTCTTGTGGAGTTATACGATAAAATGAGCCCAAATGACTCAGCTTACTAAGTGAATATGGAGGGGAGTTAGAGTAAAAATGGTTTTTGGAGGGGAAACTGCTACCATATTTCCTCATCAAATCGATCTAGAGATGGGTGAAACTTTGAACATACTATTTATTCTCGAATCTGAGTTAAAATGAAGCCAAAACGACTGCTCGTTAAAATTTGAGAATAATTTAAGGAACCTAAACTACTGAAATTTGAAAAATATTCCCAGGCAAGAAATACTACAGTTATTCTAAATTCAATTTCGTAAGAGATTATGGAAGGGATAAAGTAGGGGTTTTCAGACTTGGTAATGGATGTGCTTCGTACACATGAAGGGGTTAGCAACGTTATTTGCAAACGTGAACAAGCTACGATTAAAAACTCAGCTCCAATAATGTGGCATGGCTGCTTACACTTTTTTTTTCGATAGCACCGCCTCATATTACGTATCATCGAGAATTTCGATTTTGGCAAATCATTCCACAACAACCTCTCGTCGTATTTCGAACCGTTCGTTCATCGCTGTATCAAACGACCGACGAAATTCTTGGCCATTGATCGCGAAAATGCGCGACAACCAACATCAATGCGACCGCTTCGGTCTATATTTTCTTCCATTTAATAACCCGTTTGGTCTTTCATACGCACGTAACTTTCTCTCGAAGCGCATATCAGGCATGAACGACTCGAATTCATAGGATATCGCGCAACCGACGAGTCTGATTTTCAAACCAGATTTCGTGTACGATGGTAGCGGCGCGACGGCGTACTACATTACGTGACATTATTTACAAAACTCCGCGATTACCATCATTAAATTCGTTTAATAACGTACATTCGCCATTTTAATCATACACCCGTCGGCTCGTCTGTCGTCGATCTTTTGTGAATCCGAAACTCGAATCGATTACGTACGCTCCCTCCATCGTATTACCATATCGATACGGTCGCTTTATGCGTAGCACGCCTACCATCGCCGGCTCCTCTGCATCGTATGAATCATACACCGCGTGCATCGTGTACGTCTCGTACAGTGCATCGCGTATTGTACTCGCCACGTAAAAATACCCATCTGTTCCACCGCGTATCCATATGGCCGTGATGACCCCCCAAATACAGAACCTGCGAAGCATTTCGAAAATCTCATCCGACACGACCGCCACGTCGTGACAAAAAATAGATCACGAACTACCACAGGCTCGAGCTCGAGCTAATTTAAAATTCCCCTTTCGCTGCTCTCGCTCCTCCAATCGATCCTATACGTATACAGACGACGTTCGTTTACATAGTCGAAGAATTAACGCATTCCGTCCTCATTACGCCATTCCCCTTCGTAATTACCAAATCGTGTATTTACGCGACGTATATACGACACTACGTCGCAACACTTTCTAGACGGAAATATTGAAAGCAGTCTTCGCTCTTGGAACGGTGAAAGAAAGAAAAAAAAAACGAGTTGGGTAATATTCGCGCGTTTGCTAACGGAAGTTTACAAAACGACGTTGAAATGTTAACGGCATATACGCGTATACCGAGCCCGACAGTTATGCGTGTCTTTTTACTCACACCGAGAATATCGTATATAGGTACCAAATTTTCGATTTCCCACATCGTGCGAAATTATTCGTCGCGTAGGTTTTCGGCGACTCGAACAAACCGAATATTACTCGGAATCCGCACACGAACGGAATTCCCAGCCACAAAATTTCCGCGAATATCGAAATCTAATCTAACGCGTTACGAGTAAAATGAGAGTCATTTCGTTCACCAACGTTTACAACCGAGTTTTCAATAAAGACGTACGCTATTTGGGAATGAAGAGTCGAATAAGCAATTTTAATTTTATAAATTTATTTTTAAATAAGATATTAATTTAAATTAAAATTAATTTTGTGCCAGCAATTGCGGTTATACAAAAAAAATTAATAAGTTAAAAAAATAAAATTTATAAATAAATTATTAAATTTAAGTTTTGATTAGAAAAAATTATCAGTGAAATGAAATTTTTTTATTAATAACCGCATTTTCATCATTCACACCTTTACGTATACTGATAATACGAGTTGATAAGTAAAGTTCAAATTGGTTAAAACTCCATTCCCTCCTCCCCTTCTTAAAACAACATACGAAAAAATAGAAGTACGTAAAATTAATTCAAACGTATTTCTTCAAGATACATATTGAAATGCAGCAAAAATCATTGAAAAAACATAATTTCACTAATTTTTTTTTCAATCAAAGAGGGTGAGGTGGTCGAGAAGGCTAAGGGTTTTAAAATGGTGGGGTTAAAAATTGGCTCATCATTGCATTCGGTGCACATAAAAATCTTTGTACATTACGTATTATAAATCGTTGAAAAAATTTGGTAAATACTTCAACGACCCCCCCCCCCTCCTCCTCCTTTCCTTAAAAATACACATAAAAAAGGAAAGACGTATGAACATAATTCAAATTTCTCTGAGCGATATATATTGAAATAAAGCAACAATTATAGTAAAAAAGCGCATTTTTACCAAATCACTGATTTTTGTAATCAAAGTAGGAAAGGTGGAGGAGGTAGGGTAAGGGGCTTCGAAATGGTCACGGATGAAAATAATTGTATTCAGCGCCCGCAAATACCCATAAAACGATACAACGAAATCGTCAACAAAGTTACGAACTGTTTCAACACCCTCCCTCCCCCCTCCAGCATACATACCAAAAAGCAAGGGGCCTACAAAGGTAATAAAATAACAATATTATAGTAAAATAAGTATTTGTACAAAATCTTTGATTTTTATAATAATGGGAGGAAGGATAGGGCGAGGGGGGGGGGGTGAATTAACCCAAAGAAGGAATAATAAATATTTTAAAAATCGAAAAAAAAAAATGAAAATTAAAATAGTTTAAAAAAAATAATCGAGGCATTTTTGTAAAAATGTAGAGAAATTCAAATCTAAAAATGCCAAAAAAAAGAAAAACCTGAAAAATTCTAAAAATCGAAAAAAATGTTCGAAAATTTTTTTTAAAAAAAGCACACTCACACAAAATCAATCAAAGTTGAAAGTATCAAGAAATTACGATAGAAAAAAATTTTCAAGTGCGGAGAAGTTCTAAAAATTTAATAAAATGACAAAAAAGAAAAGAAATGGGGGGAAAAAAATTATTTGAAAAGATAAACATTCAAATTAAGAAAGAAATTCAATAATACAAAAAAAAAACAAAATGCAAGAAAATTTCAAATATGAAGAACAATGCAAAAATTTGAAAAAAAAAAATGGAAAAGATGCTCCATACATTAAAAAAAAGTCTAAAAAAGATTAAGAAATATCATATATAAAAAATTTCGAAAATTCACGTCGACTGTTTGATACGAAGGCATTAGGGACAATTTTCACTTTGAATTATGTTTACAAATGTACACGATGCTCGACAATTCTGATACAGTCAAGTAAAAATTATTCATTTTTACAGATGGCTGCGAATTCGAGAAAAATCCGATACGAAATTTTCATCTTCGTCGTAAAAAAAAGGAACTTAATTATGTGCTCTTTCGATGAAGCAACATAATTATAAAAATAAAAATGATCTGAAACGCAAAACTTTGACCCCACCCCTGCCCCCTCAACCTCTCATTTTCACTTCACGTAGACAGTAATAGCAATCTTTTTCAATGAAAACTCAGCTAAAAATGAATACGTACTACCAAACACTTGACATTTCCTTCGCCTCGAAGTTAGGTTACTTGTTTTAAAATATTCGCGTTCTATTATTCCGCAACTCCCATCTACTTACTTTTCGAAGCACCTGTCGACATTATCGGACATCAACAACAGCATACAGAGCTGTTCCAAGGCGATTAGCTGCATATCCCGTTCATCCCCTTGGCCCATATTCAGCCACTCCAGCAACGTCTCCGGATCTACGTCCGCCATTTTGGTGGAGTACTTCTACGCGACTTCCGATCAAAATCGTTAAACCGCACCGATCATGAAGACGTTATCTGTAAACAAACGAGCAAACCGACATCAGTATTAATTTCGACATATTTGACCCTAAGAGAACGCAACGTTGAAATAGGTAATGTAAATTAAGGCTTGCTTGGATCGTATTCAACCACTTCGAACAAATGAAAAAATGTAAGCAGCCATGTCGTATAACTTCGGGCTGAATTTTTAATCGGGACTAACTTTTCTATATAGGTCAATTTGGTGAGCATATACAATATACATACGCGAGATTTAGGAATTTTTTCACTGAGATTTCTCCCCTCCCCCAAAAAAGTCGTTTTTTCACTTCAACTCTCCGAGCTCTTCAAATTATACTCAAATTTTGACCATCTTCAATTTTGAATACATATTCACACAAAATCAAGAGTTCAAATTCTGGTCATATCAACTAACCCTACGTACAAAGCTAGACCTTTCTAGGTCGATTTGGTGAGAAGATATGGAAAATTCGTGAAATTTCCTGTAATCCCTTGCAAAATTTGTTTTTTGTCCAACTCCCCTTCAAATTCACATGGGAAGCGAAAATCAAAATAGATTAGTCACTTGGACTCATTTCATCATGTAATACCACAATAAGAAACTTCGATATCTGCATGCCCATCACATTTTGAGATCGATAATCCCCCCGCTTCCTCAACCAACGTCACGTGTGAAGGTAAGTTTAAGATATACGATGCAGCTTACCTCCAAAAATCGTATGATTTTATAATTAATTATATTTTCAATAATTTGAGGCTCCTCAAGCTCTACTCAAATTTTAATAATACGCCATTTTGTATCCATTTTGACCCAAATTCAAGAGGTCATATTCAGGTCAACAACTAACCCTACATACAAAGTTTCACCTTTGCAGATTAACATCACAAGAAAAATTTCAACCTCTCTTGTACGCTCACCACATTTCAAGATCGAAACCCCCCCCCCTCCTTTTCCCACTCCAACATTATAAATCGAGGAGAATTTAGAATATTCAACAATTTTCACCACAAATAATCACATGAGTTCACATTAATTCTGTTTTCAATGATTTGAGGCTCCTCAAGCTCTACTCAAATTTTAATAATTCGCCATTTTGTATCCATTTTGACCCAAATTCATGAGGTCATATTCAGGTCAACAACTAACCCCACATACAAAGTTTCACCTTCGCAGATTAATATCACAAGAAAAATTTCAACCTCTCTTTTACGCTCACAACATTTCAAGATCGATACCTCCCCCTCCTTTTCCCCTCCAACATTACGAATGGAGGTGAATTTAGAATATTCAACAATTTTCACCTCAAATAATCACATGAGTTCATATTAATTCTATTATTAATTATTTGAGGCTCCTCAAGCTCTACTCAAATTTTGATCATCCGCCATTTTGGATCCATTTCGACGCAAAATTAAGAGTTCATATTCTGGTCATTAACTAACGCTATGTTCGAAGTCTGACCTCTACAAGTTGATTTTGTGAGAAAATGTGAAAAATTCAAGTAATTTCATGACTCAAAACTTCCTCAAAAAGCTATTTTCAGTTCTAACTCCCCTCCAAATGCACTCATAAAGGTGAAATTTGGATATTTTGGTGTCCGCATGTTACTCTTTCATATGAGATCAAAAACAAAAAATTTGAGCTGTTTGCCCCTTCTCCAGCCTCCCTTAAAATTTGAGTAATCCGCCATTTTGAATTTTCCCGAAAAAACAAAAAAGTACTTTCTTCGCATTTCCAAGTAGAATCTCTCGCGAAATTTCGAGCGATTTTCATTCATACGAGGCGAAGCTACAAGGGGGGGGGAGGAGGAAATAATACCCCTAGACATTTGCCAAACAGATGCAATGATTTAAATACTCCACCATCCCAACCTCCTCCCACACCTTTACGAATCAAATAGGCGTAATAGCTGTCATTTTCATGCGAAAAAGTCACTTAAAAAAAAATATTTTCGCCGAATTCCAAAAAAAAAAAAAAAAAAACTTTCACCAAATTCTCAGCAATTTTCATCCATATCAGTCTCTAGAACGCCCTACTTTTGAGTGATAACTTTGACATTGTCTCATTCACAATGTATACGTTCCATTAAAACAAATAAGCATCTGTTTCAATTATGGTATCACATAATTCAATTTATGGGTGGTCATTCCATTGTAAATCGGATGAGCCCAACAAAAGACCTTATTCGCCCTTCTCCTTGGCACAGTAAAAAGATAGAGGTTGGTATGTAAACACAACATATACCACTATACGTATTATCAAACAGTATTCAAATACCACTAATACGCTAAAAGAGAAATCACATCAAACACATCGCCGACAAAGCACACCTACTACAATCGCCATTCCGGACGAACAACCGAAAAAGCCTCATTACACGCCATATTCATTCGTTCCGTCTCAACACTCATCTATCACCGTTGATTTCCGCGTTGACCGTCAATGCAACTACGGTAACCGTGAAAATGGCGATTTCTGATTTACCAAAACAACGAGAGTTATTTTTTGCCACCATAATGGGCCAACTTCAGAGTCACGCGATGCTGCGAGTTTCTTTGTTACGAGCCAATTTTATTACGTCTTCGTATAAACCGTTCTCGCGGCGGACGACGAAAAAGGTTAATTTTTTGCGCATCCGAGTCCCAACGTAGGAGGCGCCAGTCGCGCGATAAACTTTACACGTAAATCGTATCGTATATGTAAGTCTCGCTCAGCCTTCGATACTGGTCGCGGTTGCATATAACGTTTCACAAATCGCTACTTCTTTCGTTCCGCTTACCGTAGGAGGAAGTTAACCTTAGGGAATCCGAAACGAGTATAGTGAAAATATCATTTGTCATCAGCGCGAGGTAATTAGAGACGATTAAAGAGCGCTCGATTCGCGTAATGCAATTACCCGACGTCTCCGCGCAATGACGTCGTTAACATAGCGTACAACGGCCGCGTCCCATTCCTTCCTCTTCGACGCTTTTAATTCACGTTCGCGATTTCTACGCTAATATATTTTTAATACCTCGCCTAACGCTCATTCGCGTAAATTCCAACTGCACCAGATGCCACGAGTTCGCGTTCAAATTGCGACTTACGGCTAATAAAACATCCAGCCTACGTACGACGTACACTGTACACGTTTTACGCAGTCTTCGGACGTACCGCTACGTGATTCTTCTGCAAATGGCGTCAGATCGCGTTCATCCATTGGTACGAAGCCGCGCGAGATCAATATCAAATCGCTATCTCGCCTGTCATTCGAACAACCACTACCTACGAAAAACGAACGCTTCGTTTCCCATCCTCTTTGCTTCGGTTTTCTTCCTTTTCGCTCTCGAATCGACCGACTAACGTAATTACGACGAACGAACGTCCGTCTAGTTTAATCCAGTATTTTCTCGACCGAGCCAACGCGGTATACATTTGTCGTCGAATTCATTACGCTAAGGTATACCTTATTGAGGTGGAAAATCGATGTGTTTTTGATCGACTTCCGGTCGTAAATAATTTCGAGAAAATCGATTAATCGATTTTTTTTTTCGAATGAATTCTTCCCTTCGATTTTCATCATTTTCGATATCGATTACTTTGGATGACGAGAAAGAAATATTTTGATAGATATTTTCAATGTCACCTGCACCACCTTTATCGAGATACTCGTACGAGGTGTTATTTTCAAAAATCGATCGAAAATTAATTCGATGCGTGAAATATCGTTGGAGTAAATGATATAGAAAATTTCATCAGTCAAGGTTGATGCCGATCCGTATAATTTTTTTTTTCTTCAAAAAATCTAGTCTTTCTTTCAAGTGCAATGCAACAAACAAAACACTGAAAATGCATTTATAGTTACAGAAAATTAACGCATAAAAATTTCAGCCTGTTAAATGCATTCGAAAGAAAATTATTTTTTTTATACACACCTTTTTTTTTCTCATAACTCAAATTTTATACGTAAAAAGCTGTGAAATTATTTTCTTTATATTTTCATTCAATTTTTTTACAACATTAAGAATATTTTTACAGGTAAGAAAGCTTTGGATTTTTCCATATTTTCTTGGCTAATTTTTTCATTTTTATAAGACATGAAAATTTTTAGGGACTAATGTGCCTCCCCCCCCCCTTCTACATTTACAACATTCCATAAATAGGTAAAAACAATTTTAATAAAATTTAAATCCTCAATTTTACCTTGCCTCCCGCCTAGACTGAAACTCAAAGCACATTTAGAGAGAGAGAGAGAGAGAGAGAGAGAGAAAAAAAAATCATTTTTATAGGTAAAAAAACCCTACTGACATTTTTTCCCAAGAGATTCCTGTCTCTTGAATTTTTTCTGCATTTTTAGATGAGTTTTTAATTTAGAACGATATTACAGCCTGTCTAATTCGGAAAGAAGGGTCGAAGGAGAAGGGGGGGAGATTTTACACATTTGCATGCCAAATGCCCAACTTTTTTGCATAATTTATATATTTGTTCCCCAACTCGTAGCGCCAAGAGGTCTACATGAAAATACCTCAGAATGTAGTAAGGGCATGTTCACATGAATATCTAAATATATTTTTTAAAGATTTTTGACTCATCTCAAAAATGGCGATTTACTCAAATTTCAAGAGGTTCTAGAGGGGCCCCAAAAATCTTAAATTTTGCGACCATGGTCTCATATGATAAAGTGACTCAAGAATACCAACATATTAAAATTTCAACTTCCTAAAAACATTTGGAGGGGAGTTAGAGCAGAAAACGGTTTTTTGAGGAAGTTATGAGTTATGAAATGTCTTGAAAGTCCATATTTCCTCACCAAACCGACCTGGAAAAGGTAAAAATTCGTAAGTGGAGTTAATTGAAGACAGAAACATGACCGGTTAAATTTTGGTAAAAACGGGTTCGAAATGAGGAATGGTCAAAATCTGAGGAAGATCTGAGGAGCCTCAAATGATTCATATTCGATAACTGCGGACTCGCATGATTACTACAAATAATGATTCCACCAAATTCACGCGTGATTTTGGAGGAGAGGTGGAGGGGTATTGTCTTCAAAAGTTGACATAGAGGGGAGTTGGAGAAAAAGAAACTCTTTAGAGCGGAAATATGGTGAGAAATTTCGTTAATCTCCCATATCTCTACATTAAATTGACCCAGAAAGGTCAAGCTTTGCATGCAGCATTACCTGAAAATCAGAAATGGAGCCCTTGAATAAAAATATATCCAAAATGACGGACTCCCTAATTATGAGGTTAGCTGAAGAAGCCTCAATTGGCTAAAATTTAAAAAATAAGAGCTTATTTGATTTTTGGGGACAAAAGCATTACAAGGTGTACTTGGAAGCCATAATGACGGTTTTGGATTCGGTAATGGATGTGGCTCGCGGGATTGAAAAGTTTACTAGATAACATCACCTTCAAGTGCAAGCAACCTCAATTAAAAATTCAGCTCCAGTAATGTTGCATGGCTGCTTACATTTTTTTTTTTTTTTGAAAACACTCGTAATTTTCCACTTTTCAATACGAATCGTCATATTTAGAGAAGAAAAGGTTTATAAAAAAATACTTCTCTATGAAATGTTGTGGAGGCCGGGGGGGGGGGAGAGGAGATAAGATGCGTTCTAATAATATTAGTGATGTAATAAAAGTTCGAACCAGCATTCAACAACGTATCTACACAACAAAACAAAATTAACCTCGCCTTCCGACAATCACGAAAGCGTACTCGATTTACGCGGATGACTCGACGCTATCAGGCGACGCATCATCAATTCCGAAAACGGAATATAACGAGAGCCGAAATAACACAATTCATTAAATCGTTACAACTCCGTAAAATGTCAATGCCACCGATTTCGTTGCAACATCGAGAACTTCCCGATGACCGTCTAAAATCACATTAGGCCGACGAATCGTCTTAAAAAACTGTTTACGAAACTTCTCGATCCATCACTTTCTCCTCCTCTCGTACGTACTCGCAATAGTGTAAATAATCAGTCGGCCCCAACGTCCGAACAATCTCATTACCTTTCTTCGCTCGATTTCCATCAGCTTTTAATTAACCTCGTATTGCATCGTCGTTCGCCACGTTTTTTTTTCCTCGTTCCAATTTCGAACGCTACTACGCTTCATTGTATTCGCTACGACTTTTCCTCCCCAACTGGCTCACGTCCAGATTTCTTCGAGCGCGTTCGACGCAATAAAATCATTCGCCGGAGCTCGCTCGATGACGAATCAGAGCGTTAAATTTCGTACGACGCGTAACCGCAGCTCGTCGGCTGCCATCGCAGACAATCGAGAATGACGCAAAAAAGCCTTTCTTAGACGCTAATGAGTCTGAAAAATATCGTCATTCGCGTGTAAACGGACGTTCGCTCTCACCACGATCGCAAGGTGCCGAGATTTCTCGTTTCGTACCTTCGACCTTATTACCGCTTTGTTTGTTTACCGCGCGGACGCGCGTTTACAATCGCCAAACCGCGCGATTAGCCGATATTTCCGCCATATTGGTACCGTCGTTCGTATTTATTCGAACTCAAGTACAAGATACGACGCCGATATCGTCGTCTTCTCGTTAACGTTACACCTAAAATCGTGACCGCACCGTCGTATTCTTTTCCGAACGTCTATTTTCGTAATTATTTTCATTTTTTCGTTAAATTCGGCGAATTACGCAATAAATGCGAAGATGGCGTAATACGGTCGTATGTGCGTAGCGCGTCTCGTGAATCAAAAATGCTACCACGTTTGACGCTACAATTCGACGACGGTAAGAAAGAAGTAGCTGAATCATGGTACTATGTACTTGTAACATATCGACTCGCTATTATTACTTTTACTAGCTCAACACACATTCGACTTTCCGTCAGCTACGTTGAAATTGTAAAATATCAGTGTCCGCATACACTTCGTCGCATACAATGGAGACAGAAAATTTTCAGCTTAATGAACCTCCGTCACACTCGCCTTGAGATACAAAACGTACGGTCATTTTGAACGCGTTAAACAGTCGCAAAAAATACCCACATATTTGTATATTCGGAGAGGGTGTCTAAAAACTTTGTAAAATGGAAATTCACACCTTTTCCAACGAAAAAATGGTAGCTACTATAGTATGGTCGGGGGAGAGTGTGGTTTTCAAATCTTCGTGCTTCAGACTATTTGTAATCATCTGGCTAAAATTGAACTTTTTAGCATATTATATATAGTGACAGCGTCCAGTAAAAGGGACCTAAGGGTAGGAAGGTCAAAAATTTTTTTATTTTTGATCTAATTCGAAATTTCATTTAAATTTGAATGAAAGCGGTCCTAGACCTCAAAAATCAATTTTAAGTGAGACAGAGCAATTTTAAGTGAGCGAGGTAGAAAAAAAATTTTCCAAAAAAAGGGATTTAAGGGTTTTTCGAACCAAATTTTTTAGATTTCGTTAATGTAAAAACTAATGGTAAACTTCAAACTGCTTTCCTGAATAATTTCGTTTTTGATCGTTAGGTCCCTTTTTCTAGATGATGTCACATATATTTTACCCCCACGCGTAGCACCGGCGGGTTCTTACGAAATTCGCTCAAAAGTTAGTGATAGACTCTTCTTAGAAATGCGACAGAACTACTTTTTTACTCTTTCAAAAAAATTCAAAATGGCGGATCACTCAAATATTGAGGAGGGCTGGAGAAGGGGCAAATTCCTTGAATTTTTCGTTTTTGATTTTGTATGAAAGAGCGAGTCACGTATATCAACATATACAAATTTCAGCTTCCTAAGTGTGTTTTGAGGGGAGTTAGGGCAAAAACCTGGTTTTTGAGGAAATTTCATTTTTTGTCCATCACACATAGCGCCGGCGGGTATTCATCAAATTTGCTCATAACTTAGGGAAAGACTTTTCTTACAAATGCGATAAAACCATTTTTTTGTTTTTTCGAAAAAATTCAAAATGGCGGATCACTCAAATGTTGAGGGGGGCTGAAGAAGGGGCAAATTCCTTGAATTTTTCGTTTTTGATTTTGTATGAAAGAGTGAGTCACACACACCAACATATCCTAATTTCAGCTTCTTAAGTGCATTTTGAGGGGAGTTAGGGCAAAAACCTGGTTTTTGAGGAAATTTTATTTTTTGTCCGTCACACATAGCGTCGGCGGGTATTCATCAAATTTGCTCAAAACTTCAGGAAAGACTTTTCTTACAAATGCAATAAAGCCATTTTTTTGTTTTTTTCGAAAAAATTCAAAATGGCGGATCACTCAAATACTGAGGGGGGCTGGAGAAGGGGCAAATTCCTTAAATTTTTCGTTTTTGATTTTGTATCAAAGAGTGAGTCAAGCACACCAACATATCCTAATTTTACCTTCCTAAGTGCATTTCGAGGGGAGTTAGGACAAAAACCGGGTTTTTGAAAAAGTTTCAAGTTATGAAATTTCTCGAATCTTCCATATCTCCTCACCAAATCGACACAGAAAGGTTAAACTTTGTATGTGGAGTTAGTTGGTGACCAGAACATGGCCTCTTGAATTCGGATCAAAATGGATTCAAAATGGCGAATTATGAAAATTTGAGTAGAGATTGAGGACCCTCAAATTAGCAAAAATATTGATAATATTATGAACTCATTTGATTATTGGGAATAAGAAGTATATTTCTATATACTCAATTTACCTCCATACATGATGTTGGAGGGGAGAAGAAGTAGTTATCGACTGTGAAATGTGATGGTACAAGAGATGTCGAAAATTTTTTATTGTGGTGTCATATGACGAAATGAGTCCAAATGACTAACCTCTCGAACATTTTCATCGAAGTATTTGTGCAGTGCCATATACGAACAACATTTTTTGAATCACCAGTACATTCTAGAAAGACATAAAAAAATTTCGATACACCTCGAAATGGCGAATCACTCAAATTTTGAGTTAGAGAAGGAGCAAATGATTCAAAATTTTCGTTCTCTAATTTCACGTGAAAAATTGAATCAAGAACAATTTAATTTTAACCACTTATGCGTATTCAAAGTGAAGTTGAAGCAAAAAATGGCTTTTTGAGAGGAATTTTAAAATTTGAGAGCCGCCATATTGAGGTGCATGAAAAAGACGAATAAATGGTATTATTTAGATATAAGCCGATCGCTTAATTTTTCAAAAAAAAATTCCTTTTTAAAGAACAAACCAAATCTCTAGTTTTTTTCTTATTTTTTCTCGATTTTTCAATACATAATTTAAGATGAAAAAAATTTCAACATTTTGATCGAATTAAAAAAAAAATTATAATTTTTTTCGATTCAGTAATATTTTCCGAAATTATAAAATTCTACCAAAAAATTCATAAAAAAATTAAACATACTGACAACAAATTAATTTTTCGCATTGCGTAACTTTTTAATCACCCTGTACACATAACTTGCAAAATCCAAATTTCCTTGGTCTCAAATGTAATAATCAATGATCTAAAAGCAGTCTCACTAATTCTTCCAACAAAAATTTTGTAGCCTTGTGATAGCTTTCATTTTAATTAAAACTCAACTAATTAAATAATTCCTTCGATTTAATTATTGACACGTTATCAATTTCCGAAAATGTTCTTCACTCGACTACTGACTCGTACTTTACCCTTCATCGTTAGCACTCTCTTCCTAAATTAATAATATACACATCGATAAAATTCCCGACGTGATATGTGGTCAAATTTTACGAAAAATATCTCTCGAATATCGCCAGCACAAATAATAACGTTGACAAAATAATCGACCGAGCAACTTTTCATTACATCGACGACCTCGACGTCGCTATATTTATCAATTTTTCCTAACAGCTGTGATTACATTAGCACTCTCAAGTATCTTCGCTCGGGCTATCGAATCAATTTTTTTCAAATAACTCGATGAAATCGAATTATAAGCTATTCGAGTTAAAAATCGACATTTGTTTCAAATTCCAACACATCGAACTCCGCTCGAAGGAAAAGGCAGATTTTATTCTTCATTTTATCGACGTATATTTCGATATAATCATTAAAAATGCCAACGTGAAAAGAATGCTGGCAAGTAACGATATTTTTGTTATTAACGTCGCGCCAAGAACACCGCTAGCAGAAAAGGCAGAGGAGGAGGAGGAGGGGGGAAATTAACGGCTAAAAACATCCATTATTACTCCACTGTGTACGAATTCGCGGCAGTCATAAATCTGTGACGTTGTTTAAATTCGAATCGGCAGAACGACCTTGAGCATACGATCGGAGTCGTGAAAATACGATCGAAGATGCGATCCGAGCAAATGGTAACGGTGGAAAAGGCGTTTATCGCGGCTCGAGTTCATTCGCAATTCAAGGAGATACGCGTCCACATCCCGTCGAGCGTACAAATCGGCCACCGGCGTTCTTTCACCTAAAGTTAGCAAATCATTCGGCGTGAACTAATTAACGCCGCGTTCGACTCCCGTAACGTATCTGAAATCCGCTACTACGCGGCACGTGTGAACCTGTTCACCGCCAATGTTTTGCTCATTAAAGTACTCGTTATCTCGAAGTGGATGGAGTGTTTAGAAGCAGGTTGCATCATTGGCTGGCCACTAAGAACTCTCAAATACTTGTTTCTCTGTGAAGTCAGGTTCAAATTCTGCCATTATCATTGTCAACGTTGACCTTAATATCGTCTTCTATAATTTAAATGTCGCTCGTTACTCTCGAAGTGACGCTACAAACCAATAAATACATCTGAGACCTGCTTTTATACACTTTATTTACTTCGCTCGTACCTATAGTCTGCATTCTGTGGTCGTGAAAGCACTCAAAAGCTGTTCTCACACCATCCACCATATACTTTAGACTGATAACAGTTATATCCAGAACTGAAGCCCAACTATTGAAAGGGTATCATCAGCAAACGCATCTGCGCATGCGCCAATTACTACCGCACCTTACTGCGCATTCAAACGTACAGAGTAGATAAATTTGTAAACAAACAAAAAAACACGAGAACGCCAAACGGGAAGTATTTACTGTTGATAACACGTGTAATACCTACAAGTCGCGCATGCGCAGATACGTTTGCTGATGACCACCTTTCGATTTCGTGTTTCAATTCAACTCTTTGACTATATACCCCTGGACCGCTCTAACTGTAAAAAAAAATTCTGTCCACATCAAGTGAACACTCTCAGACCAAAATGCGTCTGCGCATGCGCGAGATGAAGATAACAACAGAAGCAGTGATACTGTCTGTCAAATATAGCTTGAGACTTTTGACAGCGCAAAGTTAGGCAACAATTCATGCATGGTTACTCAAAATGTGGATTGTATTACAAAGTAGGTAAATGTGTTATTACCTATCAACTCATCGAATTTCACTGGAAACGCATTTACCATACTTTTTTGTGCTTTAGTGTTTCTACTATTTGGCCAGCATTTTCAGTTTGAACACATGTTGGGAAGTAATGAAATTGTGAAAATTGTCGCGCTTTTTGCCTAACTTTGCGCTGTCAAAAAGTCTCAAGCTATATTTGACAGACAGTACAAATTGAATTTGTTATACTCGAAACCCGAAATAATATTGATAACTTTGAACTCGCGCATGCGCAGACGCATTTTGGTCTGAGAGCGTTCACTTGATATCGACAGAAAGGGTATACCCGAATAAGGGGTGATTTTGGCCCCAAGCGCTTTTTGGCTCCTATACCCCTCTCAGGTGGTGTGCCTAGACGGGAAAAAATTTTTCACCAAATTTTGGACCCCTACCCCTTCCACACCCATTTTATTGCCGTTTTTTCACGAATTTTTCATTTCGTTCAGAATGAAGGAAATTTTTTGTTCTTTCGCACATAGGTAGGTATCATAGTAGTGTATCTAAAATAAAATTTTGAGCAATTTTGGTTCATTCCTTCATGGGGTTTTGGCCATTTGAAATTTTCAAATATAAAAAACACCTTAACAGCGAAAAATTACCACTTTTTTAAGGTATCCCAAAAACGTGTTTTTTTAAATGTAGATTGATCTTACGCATTCAGTTTTTGAGATTTAGAAATGTCGTGGACCGCCAAATGCGAAAAACGTACCATATAATCGATTTTTTCCACCTTTCGGATGCCAATAATTTTATTCTTCATGTTAAAATTGAAAAAAAATTAGGGTAGGGGTATTGCGATGAATTTTCTAGATATAAAATATAATTTTGAATATTTTTTGTATTCGCACATTTTACACCATCTTTGATATTTTTTATAATAAATGAGAATAACTAGAAATCCAGCGTTCATTTAAATACATTTTTGAAATTTGGGCCCAAGGGTAGCTCCAAATCGAATTTTTTTAATAATCAAAAATGTAGAGAAACTTATAAGGGAAAACTTTCACTTGAAAATAATTTTCGTAGAACCAATAGGAGGAGAGATACATGCACCTTTAAGAAAAGAGAGTGGATTCTTGCAAGGGGAGGGGTTGGAAAAAATAGCATCCAAGTTTTTTTTTTTGTAAATTAATTCTAAATTAAGAATTAGTCATCAAATTGCTGTTTACATTCTGAGGGAACGGATGCAGTAATTCGACTATATTAGAATGGCTTTTGAATCAGCAACTTTTTCAGCTCTTTCTTGGAATTTGTAAAAAAGATTATTAAAAGGATGTTTTGAGGATGGAGGCCGAAACCTGAAAATCTTTGTAGGAATTGTAGCAATTCTGCTTTGATAGTATAATTCAGTGGCAAATTGGATGATACTGAAATAATTCCTATACCTGGTGTTATGGACATGGTTTTTTCCCAAGTTAATGACACCCCACTTTCATGTGTAAATTCACAAACATTAAGGATGTAGATGAAGGGAACCGTTGACATTTTCTCAGACCGAAAAATCTCTCCGCAGGATTCTCGCATATCAAGACCAAAGCTAATTCGGACAAGTAGTTCGTACGAATCTATAACATCGATTCCCCCCTTCGACACCTCCAAATACCGCCGTTTACGTTCGTCTTTGATTCTCGCGCGTATGCACTTCGAAACGCCTAATCGCCGAGACCTTGATACGCGTTCGTCTCCATTCTTCATAGCATCGCGATGTCGACACCGCGTATCGATCAAATGTCCGTTACGCCGCGCTACAAGAAAATAAAAACAACGCGTCCCGACAAAGGGACATCGCAGACTTAATTCAATGACATTAAAGTCAACGACGGCGTAACGGTCGGTCGTGTATAATAACAAAACGTCGTCGTCGCCACCACCGCCTATACTCCCACGAACTCGTTGTCGTTATGGCGATGACCGAGCCAAACGCCGTTATGTTCAACACACGTACGTTTATATTACGCCGAAAGCGTCGTCTCTCTTTACTTTTACCGTTAAAATTATCAATTTAATTCGATTTACAGAATACAACCACGACCCGCGGACCCGAACAACAATCGAAATTTAGATTATACGCGTTCGCCTCCTTCATCTTCGCGCTCATCATTTCCCCTACGTTACGGCATTACGCCTCCTTCTTTACGGTGCCCGCGAATTCGTGTACGATTAGCCGAACCGCCGATGGTGCACGCCAAAAAGTAGGTTAACCGAGCACACGCGTGCTTTCCATATTGCGAACGTACGCCGCGTTCTAGCCGTCCCAATTGCCAATTTAGCCGGGTAAATGTCATTACGAGTGCCATCGTCGTATTGTTTATTCGACTCGATACCTTCGATGATCTGATTACCTTCATTGCAGGTATTTTTCGCGTTGAATAATTTATCAAAGGTCTCGACATAATATGGAGAAATTTTCAAAAATATCGATTATCCATTTTTTCACATATACGACAGATAAGGACGTTAGGTAACTCATTTCTCAGCGTGATAATTATAGTTTAGGCAATCGTAAAAATTTTCAGAGCTATCCAAAGAGAATATGAAATTTTGGAAATTTGGGATACGCTCTATTTTTCGAAAAATTGTCAATATTATTTAAGCATAAAATTTTTCGAATGGTCACTCATCACTTCTTACAACTTGACCAAAAAAAAAAAAAAAAAAATTTCAATCACCTTTTACTTACGAAAATATTGAGAAAGATGAAGGATTAAAGGCATTTAAATTTAGGACATCCAACATTCTCAATTCATTTTCATCTGAAATTTGAAAGATCCTACTTCAGTACCTACTTGAGGTTGGATAATATAAATTTCAATCTTCTAAGTCTACTTTGCGAGGAAGTAAGGTAAAATTCGAGAGATTTCATAACTCTAAATGCAGTTAAAAAACTTTTTTGACTCGTCTCCTGCAAGCGCACTAAGGAAGCTGGAATTTGGATAGGTTCGTGTCGTTAACTAATTGCTCTCATCACACGAAGAAATGAGAACATAATCAAAAATAGTGAAAAAAATTGCATTTTCAGTCACATTGAATCTATTCATTTCCTCGTTTATAGCTGTTGATTCTTATATGAAATTTCAACTTTTGATGCCCTATACCTCGTACAAAATTTTATTAGTTTCATTTTCATGGGTCATTCGAAGCGAATAAAAAAACAAAAAAAAAAAAACAAAAATTAGAAACAATCTTTTCCGATGATGTCTTTTCACATGTAATTATTGTGATGACGTCAGCGTCGTAGCTCCTACAGTTCTGACGATAGGCAAAAATTTTATATGACATTTCTCATTCAACTAGTCACCTACTATTCATTTCCAGGACAATAAATTAAAAAACGTAATTTTTTTACCTAGTGACGTCATCGCACGTGTACCATTGATGACGTAATTACAAAAAAATCACGTTTTTCGAATACCAGATGTTTGTAATATACTGGATAATGGACAACGAGGCAAATTCAAAAAATCTAATAAAATTTTTGCCTACCTCCAAAACTGAAGGAACTTCAGCCTAGTGAAGTTTTCATTTCATCGCAGTTCCTTCCAATTTGAAGTTGGGCAAAAATTTTACATAATATTTTTCATTTTGCTACCAATGTACTGTCTAGTACCAGGAAAGTTAATCTCTAAAACGCAAATTTTATTCTGATGACGTCATCACACGTGCACTACTTACGATGTCATTACAAAAAAAAAATCATCTCCTTCGAATTTCATTTTTTACCTAATGGCTAGTACACAAAAAGACCTAATAAAACAGTCGCATATATTTTTTGTCTACATCTAAAATTCAAGGCGCTACAGCGCATTAAAATTTTCCTCTTTTTCGTAGCTCCTTCAATTTCAAACATAGACAAAAGTTTTACATTACATTTCTCGTTCGTTTGCCCATGTAACATCTATTACGAGAAAAATAAATCCCCAAAAACGAATTTTTTTACGACATCATCGCACGTGTACCATTGATGACGTAATTACAAGAAAATGGCGTTCTTCGAATATCAGATATTTGTAACGTAGCGTAGAGTACATGAAAAGATGAAGTGAAAATGTCATGTAACTTTATTGCCTATCTTCAAAACTAAAGGAGCTACAGCGCATTGAAATTTTCAATTTGTCGTAGCCCCTTCAATTTTAAAGACAAGCAAAAATTTCACATAATATTTCTCATTTATCTGCCCATGTAACATCTATTACGAGAAAAATGAAACTCAAAAACGCAAATTTTTTTCTAATGACGTCACTGCACTCGTACCAATGATGACGTAATCACAAGAAAATGGCGTTCTTCGAATATCAGATATTTATTACGTAGCGTGTAGCACATGAAAAGCTAAATTGAAAATTCCATGTAACTTTATTGCCTATCTCCAAAACTGAAGGAGCTACAGCGCATTGAATTTCTCAATTTGCCATAGCCCCTTCAATTTAAAAGATAGGCTAAAATTTCACATAACCTTTCTTGACGTAAATATCATTTCAAATAATATTCCTTTAACGATTTCGATAAAATTAGCATTTTCTTCGTACAATTCCCTTAGCCTCTCCTCCCCTTTCACCAACAGATAGACCACACGTTCGCATAACCTTTTCGAGTACTACCTACTGAGAAAACTTTCGTGAAAATTTCTCGAAAGACCCTGCAGTAAAATTACCATCGGTATTAAGAACGTTACGACTTCCTGGGCGATCGACTTCTCCGCTTTTACCAAATTACCGTACACCACGCCATGTACATCTCAACGAGTTCAAGAGAAGAGGCAACCACATAGAGACGTTGTTCGCCTCATTAGCCGCGTTCAATTAGCGATTACTTTATTGAAAAATTCTGCGCTTTAATTGAGAAAATCTCGACAACCGAGTAACCGTATATACGCGCTATACTTGTTTTTAATAAACGATAAATATTTATCTTTGTTTTCACGCAACTTCGTACGAAAGCGTTAACCCAACGACTCGCTTTCGGTGTTGACGACACAGATGATATGATATAGTATTAGGTCGTTCACATTTTTTCCCTCGCGTATCTCTCGTCGCACAGATACGGAGTTAAAACGTGCATCTTTTATTAGTGATCGTTAAAATAGCACCGTACGGTTCAGCGGGCCCGTTCGTATGTATTTTTTGCGTAATACGCTTTGGCGACAACAGCCACCAAGTACGATGTGTTTTTCTGCCATTGGCCAAAGTCCCATTTCCGTACCGTAGTCGAACAACGCGACGCACGAAAAACAAAAATTCCAAAACAAACACCATCTAACGACGATATACTCGTACTTACCGATTAATTAATGAAATAAATACAATGTACAATGTACATAATGCGATTAGAAACCAGAATAAAACGAACTAAACATGCGACCCCCCACCGCCATCGTCAATTACGAAATAACACGTTAACGAATCCTTGAACGATGAGAATTACACTTCAGTTGCCAACCGAGAACAATGCACGTCGCGACGAAAATTCGCATCGCGCCCGTACTCCTTATCATCGAAATTAGTACGTACACCATACGCGGATACGAATCTGCGAAAAGTAGTCCTACCACCGTGGCGACAACGCAGCCGCACGTAAACTGTTTATAGGTGAAATGGCGACTAATTTACCTACTCATCGTCATCGATATCGTCGAATGTGCCTACACGCTCAATTCACCCATTATTGGTCGCTTTCCTATGTAAACATTCGAAGATATCAGCGTCGGAGTCGAGAACCGAGACTCGAAGAAAATTAATTAAATTAATATAAAAATGAAAAAAATAAAACAAGGTTAATCGAAATAACCAACGAGTCAAGGTTGATAGATATATTAAAACGACAACACAAAGGCGGCACAACGAACCTGACCGGATCATAAATAAGTCGATTCCATTTTCAACGATTCATTACACGATGCCGTCATCGCTACGATAAGTAATTGCGAGAGAATAAAAAGCAAAAAAATAGTACACAATACTCCACTATTATCGATCTTCGCTTCGGCGCGATAATCCTCTTTTTCCACCCCATATAAAGGTATATCAGCGAAAAAACGAGCGTAAATAAAGCACGTTATTGGAGTCATCTACTACTTTAGCCAAATAAGCATCTGACTCGGACATATTTGAAACTGCCAATAAGATAATCTTTATAATATATGCGCGCGACGATTTTAATAATAATATACTAAAATCTCCCCCCTCTCCCAGATGGGAAGCTAACCCCAAGAGGGAGCTCCAATTTCAACAAAAAGTGGTTTTCGACTTCTAACTCTGTGAGAGAGCCTTCAATCGAAGAAGTACTGCGGTACAAAAAGATTATACGAAGGATTTTTTCATCGATTACACTATTTACTCGCTAGAGTGATCGATATTTTATCGATACCAAAATATCGATACAGCGTTGATATTTAGAAAGATCGATAATATTGTTATTAAAAATATGAATATCAAATTTTGAGATCTCGATCTTTTCGATATAGTGTTATTGTTATTTTTAATTTCAGTTTTTTCTGTTTACATTGCATTTAGAATTTTCTATTTTTGGTACATAAATTTTAATCATTTTTGTAAAATTCTTTCATTTTTTTAAATATCGAAATATCGATACTGACATATCGATTATATCGATATTGATGAATCGATTATATCGATATTGATGAATCGATTATATCGATATTGATGAATCGATTATATCGATATTGATGAATCGATTATATCGATATTGATGAATCGATTATATCGATATTGATGAATCGATTATATCGATATTGATGAATCGATTATATCGATATTGATGAATCGATTATATCGATATTTATTTTTTCGATATTATTGAATATTGATCTTTACGATATCGATATTATTGAATATCGATCTTTACGATATCGATATTATTGAATATCAATCTTTACGATATCGATATTATTGAATATCGATCTTTACGATATCGATATTATTGAATATCGATCTTTACGATATCAATATTATCAACAACTCGACAACTTTATTACTTTTTTTTTTTTTTGGTGTAGTTGAAAATAACTTATTTCTCCATTTCATTAAAATGTGCCATTAAACATCATACATTCTTTTAAATACCCTTCAAAATGAAGACACTATGTACGTTTATTGGGCAAGTTCAATTTTTCCAGACGCAAAATCGCAACTGAACTACCTTGTCACTCTATTATAACTGACGGTGGTTTCAATCTAAATTTCTCATCAACCGTTAAAAATACCTCTAATTCTATCAAATTCTACCACCTCCTCAATTCTTACAACTGCAATAAATACAAAACCTGCAAGAATACGGTTTCAGATCCCTGCGTGTTACTATACCCTCATATCTTAGATACCATGACTGCTATAACAGACTATTGAAAATACAAAATTTACCCAAACTAAAAAGATAACATCCTTACAGACACAAAATAATAAAAACATCATAATTCAACACTTCAGTACCTTTGGATTAGGCTAGTTCAAATAAGAATACGACGCAGCAGAAAATCCTAAATTTTCTTTCATTTCGTGGCGCAAATTTTAAGCATTTTTATGAATTTTACCTATTCTCCGATCAACGCAAGACTGCCTTCATACATAGTATCATGAATGTTTTCACTCTCAGGTAAACGTTAAACAGAATGGAAAAATGTCACCATCAGCGATAAGAATTTTACTCGATGTTTTACGCGCCAAAAAATTTGCACAATTACTTCGTCGAATATTCTGGATTTTTTCTGGTCGTTGTAAATGACGCGTACGAAGTCGTTTCTCTTCCCTCTGTAGCGGTCAGGTCGGCGATGACGTCGTTTTGGACCATGTTCAAAATTATACGTTCGCAGTTTTCACGTCGATGGAGAAAACGTCGACGTGAAGTCGAGAATTTTTCGTACGAGAAGATTTTCGATTTTAATGTCAGTAATGAAGGGTTAAAGAGAAAATGAGAAATGAAATTTTGGGGAAGAAAGAAAAGTTCAAAGAAAAAAAAAAACACCTGGAGTGCAATAAAACTGAATAATTTTTTTTACCTACCGTCTGCTGTCACTGAGGTCAGAGGTAGGGCACTAAATCTTCAGAAGTATATCGGTCGGTTTGAGGAAAAGTATAGGGATGATAGGGGTGTGTCTAAGCAGTTAGGATCCCTACTGAGTATCAGGATCAAAGAAATGGGGTTGTTGATTAGGTAACGGGACGTTGCGTACCCGTGGTAGTGCAAGAGGAAGCGGGCAAATGTGAGGGGAGTTCGACAAGTCGTACACATGGGTCAGATTGTCAGTTGAAAAACATATTCAAAAGTCAAATTGAACAGACAAGCCGCTCAGACCAGTATATTTCTGGATTCGACATTTATTTTCTAATCGAATGATCTGACCATATAACGGACAGAAATGGATATTTCCTATCGAAATACTCTTCAATCAAATATATTGAGAGTTTCTTGAAATAATCCAATTACACTTCGTTACTTCTTGCATTATGCTTTAAATGGCTCTACTTAATACAGCAATGTACTGTGTACTGTACATATAATGTACATACACTGTATTCACTTATGACAATAATAATAATTATGAACGAAAATACCTGCGAATAGAAATGTCCAAAATTGAAAATGTTTAGCAAATTGTAAAATATTGTAAGAAAACAAAAAATTTAAAAAAAAATGGAAAAAGAACTAAAATTTCTAACCAATAAAAAAAAAAAAAAAAAAAAAAACATTCTCCCAAATGAACATAATGCCAAAGAAAAAACTTCAAAATATAAGAAAATGAAAATTAATGAAATTTTCAATAAAAAAAAAAAAAAAAGCGTGCAAAAATTAAAAAAAAACCTAAAAAATGAATAAAAAATTACTCAAAGTACAAAGAAGCTATGAGAGTGAAAAAAAAAACGAATAAAAAACCTATAATGAAAAAATTTGAGAATCGAACATGTAAAAATACTCTAAAAATGTAAAAATGAAAGAAATTTTCGAAAACTAAAAAAATTAAAAAAAAATAAATTCCAATTTCCAAAAATATAAATTAAAACTATTAATATGCCTCTAACCTTAATTGCTGTCCATGACGTTGAAAAAAATCAACAATCGAAAATACTGAAAACATGGGAGAAAAAGTAATAATAAAAACATTAAAAAGGTAAAAAAAAAAAAAAAAAAAAATTGAAAAACTTTAATGAAGGAAAAACTTGTATGTACCGTACATAAGCCACTAATGGAGTTGAGTTTCTAATAGAGGCATGTTTAGACATGTAAGTAATACTATTAACCTTTTGACGTTCAGACCTTGTATAAAGTCTGAAAATCACCCTTTTCCATTCTCTCCAAAATCAGCTACTACCACAGATAAATATAAAATAGAAATTCAAAGCGGTAAATTACCTGGTAAGGTACCAGTAACTTACCGTTAATTTACCAGTAAATTATTCGTAATTTACCAGTAAGTTATAAGTAATTCATCAGTAAGGTATGAGTAATTTAGCAGTAAATTACCAGTCATTTACAAGAAAGTCATCAGTTATTAACTAGAAAGTTATCAGCAATTCACCAGTAAGCTATCTGTAATTTACTGGTAAGCCATCCGTAATTTACCAGTAAGCTATCTGTAATTTAACAGTAAATTATCGGTAATTCATCAGTAAATATCAGTAATTTACCAGAAAGTTATCTGCAATTCACCAGTAAGTTATCTGTAATTCATCGGTAAATTATCACTCATCAGTAATCAGCAGTAAATTGACGGTAATCAATCGGTAAATTATCCGTAATTTACCGGTAAGTTATCTATAATTCACCAGTAAGTTATCTGTAATTCATCGGCAAATCATCATTTATCACTTTATGAGTAATCAATCAGTAAATTGTCGGTAATTTACGGGTAAGTTATCTGTAATTCATCGGTAAATTATCATTTATCAGTAATTATTAGTAAATTGACGGTAATTAATCAGTAAATTATTGGTAATTTACCGGTAAGTTATCTGTAATTTACCACTAAGTTGTCGGTAATTCATCAGTAAATGTCAGTATTTATCAGTAAATTATCAGTAATTTATCGATAAGTTATTCGTAAGTTACCACTAAATTAACAGTAATTTATCCATGATTTAACGGTAATTTACCGATAAGTTACCACAAAATGATTTTCTCAAGTTAGCCTAACGTAATTACAAAACAGGTTTCTAGCGAATTTTTCAAGAAGTTTCATTTCTTGGCGAAATTTCCTTACCTTTTTTCCTACAAAATCATTTTTGCGCATAGATTGGAGTACTTTTCGCATCTATAAATTACTGAAATTGCAAATACACTACTAAAACTTTCTAGTAAGCTATTAATGAGTTTTCAAAAAATAAATAACCGATAAATCAACCATCTTCAGCTGACACGACGAATTTGAAATATGTGTACACTTCTTTTGTCTTGGTTCTAATAATCACTAGCCTTACTCATAACATACAAACCAAAGTGAAAAACAATGTAACAATATAGGTAACTTCAATTCCCAACAATTCTACAATTTTCAACTTTGTTTTCACATCACAAAGAAAATACACGCTACATATAGGGTGTAGCAAATGCCCAAACAACCACAGAATTCGAGTAAAAATACATTAGTGACGTCACCAAAAAAAACAAGAATTTTCCGAATTTTGCTGCCAGCGACATTGAGGCAACTTTGTATAGAATCCACATATTACACACATCGCATTCGAGCTCATCCCAGACTGCTCAAATTTTTCTCAAATTTGTCCATTCGCTGTTTTCAATATATTTCAACTTAAAGTCAGGGGTACATATTGCAGTCTCTATCTACCTTTGCATACAAAGTTGAAGCTTTCACGCGCATTATAGGCGAGGAACACGTCCAATTCACATGACTCAACATTCAACCTCGCGGACTTGACGATGCACGCGATGAATCACCACAACCATTTCATTCAACGAACCGTCGAACGAATTATCAAAATAAATACCACGCTTATCGAACGAATATTTTCTACCACATTGTACCACAATACAACGAAAGCGAACACAAGTGAACTCCATTCACCGCATATTGCGATTGGCGAATACTCAAAACATCGAGAAACTCTCGCACGCACATTTCACACCATTCTAGGCGACACTAATCCACATCTACTGAATAGATTTTCCAACCTAAAGCCATTAAAAATGAAACAATACCATTTTTCAATACAATCAATCAACCCGACCGCTTTACCAATCATACACGACGTTTATTCTTAATGAAACGAACGAGCATTTTTCGAATCACGCCAAGTTCTTCGTCAATTTGGCAACGCCGAGGGCCAACGGTCGGAGGCTTTAAATTACGCCATCTCGATTAATAACAATCTCTCGCCGAGTTTTCTCAACAAATCCTCTAACGCCTCGAATGTTTGATAATAATCGCAATATTTCTCTTTAGATAATGGTGAATCGATTTTTAAAATACACTGTATAACGATGACATCACGCTATCGTAGATATTCGATTCGTTATCGAGACACGCACGTCGCTACGTGGTTCGATGGGTTTTAATCATCGACGAATATTTTTTCCTCGTTCGAATCGCTCTTTCAATTATCGTAATTTACGATTATCCGCTAACGGGGCTCGCGCAGAGTACGATAAATTTACCTCCGATTCCAACACAGATGTAGCATCCGAAGACTGGGCTGAATTATCGCCAGACTGAAGTACACTATAGAGCTGATAATGCAACACTATCGCATTTCCCACCATAATACCGGTATTACGAAAAAATAACGCAAATCGCTTCATTTACTTCATCCAAAACTCCCAACTATTCACGATAAATTAATGGTCCGACGATCGCGTGTCTCATTAAAAAAAAAACGTAAGCAGCCATGCCGCATTACTGGAGCTGAGTTTTTAACTGGGGCTTGTTTTGATTTAGTAATAACCACGCTCAACCGTTCATCACTACAGGCCACACCCAATACCAAGTCTGAAAACCCCTACCCTATCCTTTCCAAAAACACTTAAGAAGTTCAATTTGACACAAATGTAGTATTTCTTGCCATGAAATAATCATGCGAACACATATTTCTCAAATTATAACTATTTGAGGGTCCTCAAATTATCTTCAAATTTTGTAAATCCGCCATTTTGGATCCATTTTGACTCAAATTTAAGTGGTTATATTCTGGTCACAAACTAATCCTACACACAAAGTTTGACCATTCTAGGCCGATTTGGTGATGAGATATGGAAGATTCATGAAATTTCCTGCAGCAATTTCCCCTCCAAAAGCCGTTTTTTGCTCTAACTCCCCTCCAAAATCACTGAGGAAGCTAAAATCAAAATACGTTTGTCACTTGGGCTCATTTTATCATATGACACAGCAATAAAAAATTTTCGACCCCTCCTGTACCCCCACCACTATTTTAGGTTGGTAACCCCGCCTTCCCCCTCCAACATCATGTATGGAAGTGAATTCGGGATATAGTATACAACTTATCCCCAATAACCATATGAATTCATATTAATTACATTTTTACCAACTTGAGGCTCCTCAAGCTCTACTCAAAATTTTGATAATCCGCCATTTTGAATCCATTTTGATCCAAATTCAAGAGGTCATATTGTGGTCACCAACTAACCTCACACACAAAATTTGACCTCTTTAACTTGATTTGGTGGGGAGATATGGAAGATTCAAGAAATTTCATGACTCAAAACTTCCTCAAAAAGCCGTTTTTTGATCTAACTCCTCTCAATATGCACTTAGAAGCTGAAATTTGGATATGTTAGTATCCGTGACTCACTCTTTCATATGAAATCAAAAACGAAAAATTTGAGCTATTTGCCCCTTCTCCAGCCCCCTCAAAATTTGAGTGATCCGCCATTTTGAAATTTATCGAAAAAAAAAAAAACTATTTTTGCGTATTTGCAAGAAGAGTTCCTCACCGAATTTTGAGCGAATTTTATCCACACCGCCTGCGCAAAGTGAGTGACACAAAAAACGCAATTTTCTCAAAAACAGGTTTTTGCTAACTCGCCTCAAATGCACTTAGGAAGCTGAAATTTAAATATGTTGGTGTCCGTGACTCACTCTTTCATATGAGATCAAAACGAAAAATTTGAGCTATTTGCCTCTTCTCCAGCCCCCTCAAAATTTGAGTGATCCGCCATTTTGAAAGTTTTCGAAAAAACAAAAAAAATACTTCTGCGCATTTTCAAGAAGAGTTCCTCACCAAATTTTGAGCAAATTTTATGAATACCCGCCGGCGCTACGCGTGGGGGAAAAAATATATATATATGTATACCAAAAAGTTGGACATTTGCCAGATGATTACAAATGGTCTGAAACGCAAAGATTTGAAGACCCCACCCTCCCCCGACCTTCCCTTCCCAAATCAGGTAGGCTGTAATAGCTATCGTTTTGTTAAAAACTCAGCTAAAAAGTATTCTCCTTTCCAAGTCCAACCGCGTAAACAACACACCAACGACTCGACATAGCTTACCCGTAAAAATCGTCAACTCGACACGCGTTCGGCCTCCATTTCGGCCCCGTCACCTTTAGCGAAAATTTCCCGCCAGCAGGTTTCGTTTCGCGACGCCAAAGTTCAATATTCGTCGCTGGCGAAATTTTCCACTCTCACAGCCACCGGGGCGACGCGCATGCTACGTTTTCCTCTCAATGACGCCGAGCTCTTTCCACTTCGTGCGTGTGCCAGCCAACGAAAACAAAAGTTTTCGACCTTTTCAAGGATGCGTAGCACCATTTTGCTCCCCTTCCGAAAGGGCAATGCGTTCGTAAAGGCCGAATGAAATGCGTAAAAGCTTTTAATGACGAATACCTCGTGGACGACGAGTTTTCGTCGCGCGAATGAGGCGGCGGAGAGTTATACTAGTTTTCGACATCGAAGGGAGGAATTTTATGGCGCGAACGATCGCGAGTGAAATTAATAATTCTGTTTTTCAAGATGTAATTTTTATGGGCGAAAAAACCGGTGGATAAATGTTCGGATATTTCTATGGTTTACCAAGAACTTTATTACGAGTAGAAAATTAAAACAGCTTGCACACATTTTCATTTCTTTTCGAGGCATTAAGGTATACGTACGTGCATATAATATGATGATTTCGAGCGAAAAGCTTGCAAAGAAATTATACTGAGATACTTCAATTTTTATTAATTTTATTTTTCATGCTCTTCGATAAAAACGCAATTTGTAGGGATGAAAAGACTTGAAAAATTTTTTTACACATACATTTTTGTTCTCTCTCAACTTAATTTTTATACGTAAAAATCAGTGAAATTATTTTCTTTACATTTTCATTTTATTTTTTTGAAATATAAAGAGATTAAAAAAATTTCTAGGGATAGAAAATCTTTGAATTTTTCTGTATTTTCTTGACAATTTTTTTCATTTGTATAGGGCATGATACACCCCCCCCCCTCCTTCTCCACTCTGCCATCCTTGTACAACACCTCATAAGGGGGTAAAAACAATTTCAATAAAATTTAGATTCTTGACTTTACTCATGCACTTGTCTATACTAAACCTAGAGGTACGTTCAAAAAAAAAAAAAAAAAAAAAAAAAAAAAACACGTTCTTACAGTTGAAAAGAATAAATTGACATTTTTTCCGCAAGAGATTCATCAGTTATTGTCGACAATGAATATTCCACTTAAACGGTAAAATACAATATATTCGTTCCCCAACTCGTAGCACCAAGGGGTATGCATGAAAATACTTTAGAATGTAGTGAGGGCATACTCACACGAATACCTAAACATATTCTTTCAAGATTTCTGATTCGACTCAAAATAGCGACTTCCTCAAATTCCAAGAGGGGCTAGAGGGGCCCCAGAAACCTCAAATTTTGCGATCGTAGTCCCATATGATGAACTGAGTCAAGGACACCAATATACCAAAACTTCACCCTCCTAAGCGCAGTTAGAGGGAAGTTGAAGCTGAAAATAGGTTTTTGAGGAAGTTTTAAAGTACGTAATAATTTCTTGAAACGACCATACCTCCTCACTAAATACACGTAGGAAGTTCAAAATTGATACGTGGTCTTAGTTTGGGATCAGAATACGATGGTTCAAATTTAGCTGGAAATGCATACAAAATGGCTGATGAGCGAAATTTGAGGAAAGCTTCAGGAGCCTCAAATAGCTCAGGTTTCACAAATAAGGACTAATATGATTACCAGTAATGAGAAGCATGCTGTAAACCAATTTCAGCTTCGTACGTGATTTCGGAGGGGAGGACGAGAGCTTATTGTATTTAAATATGGGAGGGGGGAGCAGGGTGAATGTAAAATCAACAATTTCTGTTTGTGGTGTCAGATGATAAAGTGAGCCCAATTTCACTTTTAGCTTCCTAAATTAATACAATGGCGGGAGTTAAGAGGACAAAACTGGTTTTAGATGGGGAACTTCCATAAATCTCGTACATTTCCTCACCAAATTGACCTAAAGGGGTCACACTTCGTATACGGTGTTAATTGGACGGTCACAATATGATCTCTTGAATTTGAGTCGAAATCGATCAAAAATGAATACAAAATAGCGAATCGCCCAAAAGGGGAATGCTTGAGGAGCTTCAAAGAGCTCAAATTTGATGAATGTGGACTCGCATGATTACTAGTAATAAGAAGTATGCTTATGCCAATTTCAGCTTCACACTTATTTTGCAGGCGAGGAAGAGAGGTTATTGTCTTCAAAATGTGAGGGGGGAAAAATGTCAAAAAATTTTAACTATGATTTCGGATAATAAAATGATCCTAAATGACTTTTGAGGCATCTGTAAAGATTTTGTGGTGAGAAGGGCATTGTGAAAAAGAACTGATTTATGGGTAAATCTGAGATCAATAATAATGCTAGGAAATGACCAAGAGGGGACAGGGAAGGGAGTTAAAGGTAAAAGAACGGGGCCAAGATGCAGTTTGAATTTGCATTGTTTTTTAGAAGGTGAAGATGGAAGAGAGAGTAGATGAAAAGGAGTTAGATGAAAAAGGTATGAATATATAATTTTCACAGGTGAAAAGCATTTGAGAAAATTTCGTTTATACATGTCAGTCTTACTGTTTTTCATTATCACACCTAATTTTTACAGGTAAAAAAAAAAATAATTAATTAAAATAATGTTTTTTTTTTAATTCTAATTTCAATTTTTTTTTTTTTTGTAATAAGGCGCAACGAAATAATTTTCATAGACAAAAAAAAATCTTGAAAAAGTTTAAATCAATTACATACAATTTTTTTAAAACCTCATTTTCGATGTGAAAAGTCGTAAAATTTTTTTCCCTTATTTTCACATTCTACCTAAAAATGAATTTTGAGAAAAAACTGAAAACACTATTGTAAAGAGCATTAAGCTTTCTACAAAAAATGATGATTTCGAAAATCCTTTATGGTGATGCACTTCAATTGTTCCAATTTTTTCTAGATATTTCCATTATTTCGCTAATCAGATATCAAGACATAATTTTAAGAGAGAAATTTTGCGAAATTTTTTCCAGATATTTCCATCACTCCCTCCTCTCTACTTTGTCCTTATAAGACATGAAGATATAATTTTTTCTTTTGAAAGTTATGGATGAATTTTTTTCAAATATTTGTTTCTTTTTACAGTAAACAAACAGATACTTTTTTGTAAGCAATGCCACCATCTTTCAGTAAACTCGACATCGAAATAAGAGAGAAAAACTGGCTGATGTAATTCTAGTAGAGCCATGCCTTTCATATCTATTAATTAATCTACACCGAACACTTACCTCCGTGTTATTAACGAGATAAAAAAAATTTAAAACGATGCCATGTCAAGATTTTCTGCTGATCAGAGGTGATTTCGTTCGACAACATTTAACCTAAAATATTTCGTATATAAAGAATATCTTGTACGGCGATAACTGCGCTCAAGTTTATCACAAATTCGATAAGGAAGCGTAAGAGTATACCGAAGAATCGAGAGATTGCTTGAATTGGGATTTTTACGAAGAAACCTGAAAAGTAGGTTGACTCGGATAATTCACAAAACAAGCGCACACGGAGCAATACTCGATCGGAAATATCGACGAACCATGTAACGAGAATAAAAGATGCACGAAGAGAGAACAGAGAAAGAACAATTCAATGGAACGATACAGTGGAGCAAGTAATTGTATAGTACCGTTAATATGCGCATTGCAGCTGTCGTTTGGTTATTTGTTTTCTCAGTATTTGCCAATTACAATGTGCTAGGAATAACGAAAAAAATGTGCATTCGGTAATGTAAATAAAATTCGGATTTCGAGTTTATCAGTACGATAACATTTTCGAATGTAGATGGCAGACGTCACCGTTCGAACATGCTCGGAAATTCAAAATTCTGAACTTACATCAGCTGTTCATCGAACGATTTCAAACACTGGTGTGAATTCACGGGCACAATGAATTGACGATTAGCTTATACGAAATTCATGACTAAAAATGGAATTTTGAAATATCATCAGTATGACGGTAAAATTAAATCGAACCGTATTATTTGACCAAAATACATCGTCCTTTGTTCAAGTTACGAGTAAAATTAATGTGGTAGATGCGCGATACGAAACACCTTCGTATAACAATACCAAAATACGAGATGATTTAATTACATGTTGTACGATATACATAATGGGATTGTACGTAGAGTATTTGTTTTTCGACGTGAAAATCTAAATCGATGAAATATGATGAAATGGAAGTATCAACTCACCCGAAATGAATACTCCTGCGCATCAAAACATGATTATTGGAACACCGACGTGAAACTTTCGAACGACAAATTGTAATATTTATAAATGATATACGATTACACACGAAATGAAATAACACAGAACTATACAATAGATAAAACTTTCACCATAAAGAAACAAATATTACAACTGATATAAAAATACGAACTGAAATCACCGATATGTAAAAAAATTTATTAAACTAATTACTAAACACCAATATTAAGCGAAGTAAATCGTCACAAAAATGCACTAGAATAACTATATCTTTTTTGAACAATTCGTTTAATTCATTACTCTGTTATTTCACTCCAACTACTTCAGACTTCACTTTTCCATTTCCTAATCCCTATCACATCACATGCTGAATAATTGCGTATTTGCGTTCTAGAAAAATAAACCTGCGCGTGAAATGCTCGGATTTGTCGAATTTTGCGCAGACATATCACAGATCATAAGTTACGCACAGAAGCGTTATTAGAATTCATCATGTCTCATCACAGATTACAAGTTGCAGACAGATTATTATTCGAGTGGTAACTGAAACTGAAACCGAAACGAAAAATTTCTCTATGCACTTCTCCCTTCCCGCCTATTTTCTATTATCAGTCACGTTTTAACGTGTAAACAGCGTCCCGAATTTCCGTACATCTGTAGTTGAAAATTTGATAACACAAATTGGATGTGTTTCGAATTAAATGATTCAATAATTTCCGCTACCGCTATGTACAAAATAATATAAATAATTTGAAATTCGGAACCTCGCGACGTCATGTTTGAAATACACAACGAATTACCGATTTGCCATAATGTAGATGGTGAAAAGGCTAGAACTAGAGATGTACTACTCGAGGAAAATATCCCATTTTCGTCTTTATTACTTAAAGAAGAAATTCAAAACGGACTTGCCAGATGCGGTTATACGCATTTATCACCTATACAAAAAAATGCTCTGCCTATAGCCTTGACGGGAACCTGTGAGTGTGTGAATTCCATTCTATTCGTTTCTTTCGATGTATTTGGCTAATTACCTCATTTTCTCCTATAGCAATTATAGCGCACGCGAAATCCGGTACAGGAAAAACGCTAGTGTACGTCCTCAGCGCTCTTAATCGTATATTAGAAAGAAATCAACGAGATCTGCAGTGTTTAATATTATCACCAACTCGAGAAATCGCTAAACAAATTTACGATGTTTTCAAAAGCGTCGGATATTACATAAAAGGTATCTTTACGAAATTTTCACCATATCTCAATTCCGAACGCATTGATTCAACTGATACTTGCTTGTTTAGATCTAAAAGTTGAATATTTCATCGGCGGAACACCTTTAGATTTTGATGTGTTGAAATGCAAAGAATGTCAAGTAGCCATTGGAGCTCCTGGAAGAATTAAACATTTGGTAGATTTAGGTGAACTAAAGACCGGATCAATTCATATGTTGGTTTTAGATGAAGTTGATGCTTTACTTAGTAATAGAGAATTCGCCATACAGTTCGTATTTAAATTTTTCATTCCACTTGATTTACGTATTTCTGTAAATAATGGTTGTAAATTTTTTGCAGAGAATTAGTAGGACATTTACCTGTTGATAAACAAACCATTGTATGTACAGCTACATTCCCCGATTACATCAAACAACTCCTAAACCCTATTTCTTCCACTATCCAGTATATAACCGTTCGAGAAAACACAGAGAACGAAGGTAACGATCAAATCACTTCTAATATTTTGATCGGAATTAAACAATACGTTGCTCCCGTGTTCTGCGATTCAACTACATTGGATACGATAAGGAAACGTAATAAATTGATTGAAATTTTGCGCAATTTTCGATATGATCAGTGTTTCGTATTCGTGAATTACGTTACCATGTGAGTATTGTTATTTTTCAATTTTCGCGCTTCGCTCTTACAATATTTCATCTTGTTTTTGACGACATTTATTTCCCACAGTGCCAAAGGACTTTGTAATATGTTAATTAGTAACGATTTTCCTGCATTATGGGTATCCAGTGAGCAAGATCAATCCACTCGTATTTCAACTTTAAATAAATTGAAATTAAATCAGTGTAATATAATGGTTACTACGGACTTGGCTGCCCGTGGTATTGATGTTCATAATGTGAATTTGGTTATTAATATGGGTATACCAAGTCCACCTGATGTATATATTCATCGAATGGGAAGAGCTGGTCGATATGGAAGCGAAGGTATAACGGTTGTTTTTTGATCTTCTTTTGTATCCATTGTGTGTGAATTTTGCAGCTTTGATTTTTTTTCAAAGTGATAACTGTTGTCAACAAATTGGAAGCCTTTATTTTCAAGTTTTAGGAACTAATAATTTATGAATTTCATGTTTTTTTTTTGTTTTTTTTTTGGTTATTTAATGAAATATCAATATTGAAGAAGTTGGTCGCTTTAAGCAACTCAATTCCAAGTTCAGTACTGAACGTTATTTTTTAATTAAAATATCTGATAAAATTCTATGCATATTCAAGGAAAATTAAGAATTTCTTCATTTCCTATAAACGACTGAATATTGGAATAAGAAATTTATTGCTCAAGAATTGATGTATATGATACTCTCGATAAGTTTCCAACTCCAGATTCTGATATTAACCCTCAATTCGAGAGTGAAGGGGTGTAAGAGTGGAAAGTTGAAGCAAATAGTGGAACTTCTACTGTATATATATTCTTTTCAATTTCCTCAAATGATTGGTTATAATATAAAACATGTGAAGGACATTATTTCAGTCCATTTTGCCTTGCTATTGAAAAGTTGGATAGTTGATTTTATCAACTTTTTTCCATTTTAAAACCTTTGTTGACCCTCATATATTTTTTTTTTTACATCAACACACCACATGTGTATAAACGTGCACATAGATTTTATTTCACTTTTTTGTATTATTCTACATTGAGTTGATCTTGTTGGGTTATATCGTGGTTAGATTATTATTATTTCAAGTGTTCTACCACGAATATGCTCTGGTTGCCTATTCTCCACTTCGAAGGGGCAGCTGAATTGTAAAAAAATACAATATTTTTCTGAAAAGAAACGAAATATATATATATTTTTGATTTGAAGTGAATGTTGCTACTGCTCTGCTGTAATTGATAGAAAAGAATCACCATAAGTGTAGCTATTCGGGGTTGCCTATCAGATTTTTTGAAGGGGTAATATCGTCATCCCTTGGCCATGCAGAAAAAATCTGGGCTCAGGAAGGTAGGAAAAGTCATAAGAGCGAAAAAAAAAAAGGTGTAACTAAAGACAGATTTTTAGCACCGATGCGTGAAGTCGCGGGCCTTCGGTGGGCCCTAAAAAAAAACTCGAGCTCGGGGAACCCCCTCTCCCCTCTGTGCACAGATCTGCCCTTAACAGGAGCTAGTCAATCAATAAAAGTTTATTTTACTCAGCAAAGTATTTTTCATCGAAAGGCTTAGTTTCATCTAAAATGGATTTAGTTTGAATCAGATCAGTACATATGAATGAAACTATCTCAAAATAAGAAATATCATGTATTAGATGTACAAATATTTGTAATTAATTTTTTGTTTGTTGTAAAATTCAATGTTTTTTTACTTGAAAAATATTGGTTGCTCCTGCAAAGAAACCGATGTGCAATCATCGTTGCATGCACTTATTCATCATCAGTAAATAAGAAATAGATACAAGAATGGTGGCACCTCTCCGTTGTAGTTAGGTAGAAAAGCAGTACTTGATATGTGTGTTCTAGGGTTTAAAGTGAGAGAGATGAAAAGTGTGTAGACAGCATTGTTGATAACAATATCCGTAATTTGAGCCATACAATATTTTCAACCGTTTTTAGAACTATTTTGGTACAGCTTGTTCTCCCACTAGGTGTACTGCATTTTGAATACTCTTGAAAATGGGTTTGAATATGGCAGGAAAAATTTGGTTGACATAAAATTTTACTTGAAAACGCTTTTTCTATTGATTCAAGTCTTAAAAATGAATTGTATTATCTATTTCGATATTTTTATTTTATTACTTTTTTTATGACATTCGAAAATCGATTTGACATGCATTCATGTTTCTACTTTTTTAAACTTATTTATTTATTTTTTTGCTGCTGGTGAATTTTTTCAGTTATATCAGTTGATAAATCAGTTTTTGAATGTTATTTTCGAAATAAAATATTCAAATTTCGAAGAAGACAATAAAATTCATTTTTTGATTAAGATTAATAAAGATAACTCTTTAAAATAGTATTTTGCTAAAACGGAATTTTTCCCATAATTTCAACCACATTTTAAGAGTTACTCGAGTTACACTACGTGTGATAGTGGTTGGACGAAATAACTCTGAAACTATTTGAGAATATGTTTTGGCTGCAATGACCGACATGACTGTAGAGATCTCTCCTTCTCAAATCAGGTACACTGTAATAGCTATCATTTTAAATTGAAAACTCATCTTTAAAAATTGTCCATCAGTAATTTCAGCATAATTTTTAATATCTGCTTGAGCACCCCTTCACCTAAATTGAGGGCATTATGTAGAAGAAAGTTTAGGCAGTAAAGTTCAGCAATAATTGAGTACTAAACTCGCCTGATTCATATTCACGCTTTGCATTCTTTTCAAATAAACATTAACCTGGTTTATTCATCTAGGTGCTGTGATAACTATACTTCACGAAGGAGCCGAAATAGAACAGTTCTATAAACTAATCAGTACCGTATGCACGGATCCGGTAGATTTATACATGTTACCGAATGAAATTGATAAGAACGTCAACCAAATAGAATTACAAGTAATAAAATGCCAGCCAGATTTAAACGCCGCTGCTAACGCCAACGAATATTATTTCAAGAAAAATAACGAGAATCAAGCCAATAAAAACGTTAACAAGAAAAAAACCAAAAAATGCAAAAAGAAGAAGAAAACTAAGAAAACAAACGTCCAAGGCGAAGATGCAAGTAATCTTAATAAAGAAGAAAGTTCTACCGATGAGATGGTTGAAAAAGATGACGATGACGTCAGTGTTAGTATAGAAATGGAAAAACTCGTTAAAGAATATATCGAAGGAATAAAAGAAGCTGTTAATAACGAACGCGTTGAAATCGACCATAACAACTTGAGACATTTCTTCAAACCTAGCGAACCTACCTTTCGTGCGATTCAAATTAGTAATTATTTCAAACCGACGTTTATGGATGTACTTCAACACGATGAAGACGACGATGACGTGTTCGAAAGTCCAAACGAAACCGAATCGTTGATACAGTACGCGAATTTCATTAAAAAGAAACACGCTTTTTTAGACGAACAGAAAATTCCGTGTAGTATATATCAATTTTTAGAATTAATAAAACGTAACGAAAGTCTCATTAGTAATCACATATCGGCCAATATTTACGATTCTGTGAAGGGAATTTTGGAAGTAATTCGCCTTCTACTCAAACACGAACGAGAGAAGCGTAAGAAAGCAAATGAAAAGTGTAATTTATCATTCAATAATGTAGAAAAAAGAACCGTCAAACGAATCAACGAACATCTGAAATCCGATGAGCCACGTAGTTTAGATACTGTGAATAGCATCGAACACGAAGTTGGTAATTGGATGATTAGTCGGTCCGATTTATCTGCTCATTATTCGCCCAAAAGAAGTAAAAACCGAGACTTAACACCTCCTTTGAAAAATTTCACCTCTAATCCTCCATTTTCCAAAGCTGATCTTCCATATACTGTGTTCAAGTCTTCTCGAGTCGTTCAGCCTTGCAACGATATGGAGCTAGATGAGAGTTTTTCTGCTTCCGATACCGGTAGAATTCCTCCATCTCAGCCTTCTGGAGGAATGGAGTGCATTTCGCGAAATTCTTCGGTGACTTGTCCAAACTGTAGACATAGTTTCACCTTACCTGAAGTAAACAATGTTCCGTTGTTGCAGCCTATTAATGCTTATGTGAATAGCGAAACGGAACGAAAGATATGGCAGAATCATTTCAATTTCATAAGTAATCGCGTCAGATCACCGACCTTCATTTTCGGAAATCGTTAGAATTAAACAGATTTTTTTTCTATGCATTATTTCGTTTGTACGAGCTAATTTCAATTTGTAATATTGTTCGTTTGAATAAATTTTATTTCATATTTTTATTATTTACACGATACGATAATTTACCCATGTTGTCAATTGTTGACACTTTGTAGGATGAACTCAAATTGAACATTTTTTGGCTAAAAAACAAAAAAGCCGTAACATCTTAGGTTTTTCCATTTTTCCAAACTATTACCAAGCATCGAGATAAATGTGGTTTTCCATTTATTCGAGGTCGTTCGTTTCGTACGCTATGAATTCGAAGAGAAGACTGAATCGTCCATCGTAATATCTAAAAAGCGAATAATTATTTTGATCAGGGTCGTAGCCAAGACAGATCAATGGAAAAGATTTTGAAAATTATTTCCAGAATATACATTTTGCAGGTCTTCAACTAGGTGGATTGGGGGAATTTTGTTGAGGGGCATAAATTTTTTTAATGTACAAGGAGCATATGAATGTGCTTGAGGACATAACTTCAGATGGTAAAAAAATTTTTTTGTGATCATTCGTAGCAATTAGACAATGAGAGTAGTCATAATCAATTAATTATGATTTTTTTTTTCAATTTAAAAAAATAATTATTTCAATGCAAATTTACACAACGACTGTTACCATAAAAGAATTTTACGATTTAACAATATTCAAGAAATTCAGGTCATGGGGAGTTCTGGCCCCCAGCCCTTCGGGCTATATTACGGATTCTAATAAAAACTGGAAATTATAGCAAAAAATATTGGTTTAGCATATGCTTTACTAGCAGCGCTTCGCGCTGCCAGCTGTCCGCCCCCAGACCCCCGTTGGTCGCTCGCTACGCTCGCGCCCTTTCGCTCGCTCACATCGTTTCGTTTTTTTATTTATCACTCGCTTCGCTCGCTCGATTGGTATCAACTCTTTTCATTTTTGAATAACAACCATTAATTCCATAAAGTAAGCATTTTTCGTTAGAAAGTAGAAATATCCATTTTTTCTTTCAGTGTAGTGGAGACGCGGGCATATAGAATCAGCCAGGCATAAAGAATGAAGTTTGTTAATGTTAGAATGGCTCCAATGTGATATGTGCTCTGAATGAGCGTATAAAGAATGCACCAGTTGAGAGGTTATGACAATATCCATTTTATGAGTGCAATTTTTGGGTAGATGCTGGTTTCACTCGTAAAAATATATTTTTTTTATCAATTTAGTAATTTTATAATCGTTTTGTAATCATTAACATTCTATTTCAGTTATTTATTACTGTGGTTGTTTTTGCCCCGGCACTTTGAGGATGGAAAAAATAGTGTTTTGGCAAACTTCAAAGTTGAGTATCTCAAAGTGGCTTTTCAAAAAAAGTTTTCACATATTCTGAAAAAGAAATGTTTTTTCTTCATAATAAAGCTGTTCCCAGATGTTTTTTGGAATTACAGCGTATTTTAGAGCAAACTAAAAAAAGGTGGTTCTATATGCCCGAGTCTCCCCTAAATTTATAAATTGATTTTAACACAGATTTATAAGCCTTTCACAGCTGAATTATTTCTTTTTTTCCATGGGATGTACAGAAATGATGTGAAAAAAAATTTGTTTATCATCAATCATCATGTTCATAAGTAATTAACTTCTTCATAAGTAGAGTATTTAAGGCTCTATTCTACATACACGATTGCATACTGGTTTGCCTGCCAAATGATCATTTTCGTACCTCCTTGATTCTCAAATATGACTTATCTGTTTCACTTGAAATTTGAAATATACACCTATACTAAGATTTGAGAAACTTCACAGAAGATTTTTTTGATTAATTGATTATTTGTCGAGAAAAACGAAAAAATAAACTGGCTTTTGAGGAGGCCATATTTCACAGCTTATAACCTTCTTATAAATTGGAATATGAATTATTCGTTCTGAACAAATTAAAGAGAAGTGCCTTATCTTCTTCATTTTCCAATTTCAAAAGTTTTCATTAGAAACTCACGAAGAACTTTAGTTTCAAAAATGTCACTTTTTTGGCGTTATCAATTTTGGTTCATATATAGATAACATACAGTGCCTGCAAAGTTTAGTTATACTACAAAAAAGAACCGCGTATGTGAAATGTACCCTTAAATCAAATTAAAAAAAAATCTTTGGGTAGTAACAATGACAATCAACAACTGGCGTGTTATGAAAAATTCTGATGTCATCAGCCGTTGTGCTAATCCACGCTACAAAAACGTGTACTGAGGTTCCAATTTTGGCTCTAAAACTCATCATAATTGCTCATATGAAAAATAATGTTCATTTTTTTGCTGTTGTAAAAGTACGCACGTACGCAAATGTGTAATTCATTTTTTGAAAAACAACAAATGCGCGTTTTATTTCAATTTTTTTAAAAATTAAAATTTATAATTGGAATATAAAGTGCATAAGGAACACAATAAAAAAAAATCATCGAGTAATTTATACCTTTTTTTAACGGGTTTAAGCATAAATCAAAGCGAGTATTTAAGGCCGAACATGTTCACCTCGTGTAACTCGCGCCTGGCGAACGCGAATGCAACAACATGTTTTACAACGCGCTTGTCATTTACGAACGTTGAAGATTTTCGAATTTGTAACTCGCGATTACAACCTTATTTTGGGTCCATTCTTTTTGAAATTTTTATACATTTTTATTGTTGTTATTTTCAACGCGTTGATTAAAAAAAATTTTTCAAAAATTAAAAAGAAGAAAAAATACAGAATTTTTGGTTTTTCTTCACCCCCTCCCCCAAATATGGTCGAAAATCGTTAAAAATCTACACGAATACTTGGGTAACTACAACGCAAAGAATGTCCGGCTTATTTTTGAAAAAAAGTGAAATTTAACGATTTTTGATTTTTAAGTGCCACTTTCGAGTGAAATTTGAGGGTAAGGGTGCCTCAAAAATGAAAAATGGTAAGAACAAAAAAAAATTTATTTATACTCTAAAATCCATTTATAAAAAAAAAAATCAATTTTGAAATTTAGAAGGACCTTATTCAAAATTTTGACCCTCCCCCCCCATTTTGAGGTTAGGGGTTTGGATTTGGGACATAGACCTTCTTTTCCTTAATTCGGACGGGAACCCAAAATTTCATCAAAATCGGACTGGTAGTTTTGGCTGTGAAAAGTCACAAAGAAAAAACTCAAACCATGCAGATTCATATATGTATTAAGATAAGATTAAACAATGTAAAGTATGGTGTCATAAATGACGACCCTGACTTAAATGCACTTATAAATCCAGATGAGCTCATTTTGGTATTGAAGAAATGGGATACTTTGAAAGATCTGGTAGTCCTTAATATCGTTAAAATATTCGAAGAAGTTATTTCTGGGTTGTAGATGATGAGTGGGAAATAAAGATAATTGATTTTGGAATTTGTTCTGTTTTCAAAAGATGAAAAAATGTTATAAAAATGAAAAAAGTGGAAGAAACTTCTGAAGTACATATTTCATTTCGTTTTCTTCTTAGAAAATAATATTCACCTTATCTCTCTATATATTAAAATCAAAATGAAATCGGTTTTGAGATGCGCGCGCATCCTTATTTTGAATAGTAGGTATAAAAGGTAAAGGATAGCACGTATAAAAAGGAAAAAAGGTTGTAAATTTTAATAAAAGCCTTGTACATGCACAAGGGTAAGTCATAAAATTGTTTTGAGTAGCAGGTATAAAAAGTAAGGTGCATTTCCCCGGCACCCCCACTTCGGAATTTGGAAATGAAATTTAGTGCATTCGTTTGTGCTACGTTTGTGCTGGTTTGTGCCGCAAACCCCGTCGTTTGTGCAACTCTCCTTCCTGAGATATTCAAAAAACAAGTTGGGGGTGCTGGGGAAATGAAAATTTTAAAATGTGTATAAAAGGGTTGAAAATGATTCGATTGATTTGAATTTGATGGCAATCGTTTGTGCTACGTTTGTGCTATCGGATGCACTAGTTTTTGTCTCTCTCCCCCTCCCCTTTCCCCTTTTCCACTATTTTGGGTTAAGCACATAGGGAAATAACTCAAATACATATGTTAGGAAATGTTTTATTACCGAATACAATAGGAAAGACCATCGTAAACAACGTATTAAAAATTATCACCCATCCTCTATACCCAAACCCCCCTCGAAGTAGATCACAGCTCCCCAAAATCGGTTTCTTCAATATATCTTGATAGAGTTGAATTTTAGGACTAAAATTGTTGAATTACATTTTGTTCTACATTAAATTTCTTGTACGGCGATGTACTGAATATATTTACATCATGAATAAAAGGAGAGTAGTATAGCATTTCAAGCATAGAAGGTTTAGAGTGGTACTAAATTACACCAAAGTCCAAATGCATACATGTACCGACGTATAAAACACCAAAAAAATCATACAATATCCCCAATTGATTCTGGTACCCCGAGAGCGAACATTCCTGATGTTTAAAATAAGAGGAGGTTGGTAAGACTGGTATGTACTTATTATCGCATTAGAGATGTGCACTAGGGTGGAGTGAAAAAAAAATACTCTTCAATTTTGATCAAATTTCGGGAGGTGGTTTACTTTGAGTTGAAAGTCCCCATACAAAGTTTCAGAACCCATGGATCATTTGGGGGGAGATAGGGGTCCTCAAAGCAGGGTCATTTAAAAAAAGTGATTTTTCGCTTCTGTAGCCTCCGGATCGATACATAACCATAACCACACAGGGCTGGAAGGGTGCAATTTGAGTTTTTACTTCTCTCTAGCGCATCGGCAGATCGATTGGAGGCCATCTTGATCGCCCTACCTAGGGGTTGATTAGTTGCAGATTGACGATTTAAATTGCACCTTTCTAGCCCTGTGTGGTTATGGTTATGTATCGATCCGGAGATTATAGACACGAAAAAACACGATTTTTTGGAATGCAGATTGACGTTTTTTACATATAAATTTCTCAAAGATTAAAAATTGAAATTCCTTATGTTAAGATCTCAATTTCTTTCCAATTTTCAAGATCTTTTTTTTTCACTTCATCCATAATATACATATTTTGGCGATCAAAATTGAAGAGCATTTTTTTTTCACTCCACCCTAGTGCACATCTCTAATGCGATAATAAGTACATACCAGTCTTACCAACCTCCTCTTATTTTAAACATCAGGAATGTTCGCTCTCGGGGTACCAGAATCAATTGGGGATATTGTATGATTTTTTTGGTGTTTTATACGTCGGTACATGTATGCATTTGGACTTTGGTGTAATTTAGTACCACTCTAAACCTTCTATGCTTGAAATGCTATACTACTCTCCTTTTATTCATGATGTAAATATATTCAGTACATCGCCGTACAAGAAATTTAATGTAGAACAAAATGTAATTCAACAATTTTAGTCCTAAAATTCAACTCTATCAAGATATATTGAAGAAACCGATTTTGGGGAGCTGTGATCTACTTCGAGGGGGGTTTGGGTATAGAGGATGGGTGATAATTTTTAATACGTTGTTTACGATGGTCTTTCCTATTGTATTCGGTAATAAAACATTTCCTAACATATGTATTTGAGTTATTTCCCTATGTGCTTAACCCAAAATAGTGGAAAAGGGGAAAGGGGAGGGGGGAGAGACAAAAACTAGTGCATCCGATAGCACAAACGTAGCACAAACGATTGCCATCAAATTCAAATCAATCGAATCATTTTCAACCCTTTTATACACATTTTAATTTTCATTTCCCCAGCACCCCCAACTTGTTTTTTGAATATCTCAGGAAGGAGAGTTGCACAAACGACGGGGTTTGCGGCACAAACCAGCACAAACGTAGCACAAACGATGCGCCCAGTTTCAACCCCGTTGGCGGAGGTGGGGGTGCGGACGTTTCCCCAGCACCCCCAAATTGTTTTGGTATACCTCGGGAAGGAGAGTAGCACAAACGACGGGGTTTGCGGCACAAACCAGCACAAATGTAGCACAAACGAATGCACTAAATTTCATTTCCAAATTCCGGAGTGGGGGTGCCGGGGAAATGCACCTTAAAAAGTATAAAGGTTAGCAGGTATACAAAAGAAAAAAAAAAGATGATAAACCTCAATAAAAGCTTTGTACATAAGCAAAAGTAAGGGTAAAGTTATAAATTTGTTTAAAATGGCAGGTGTACAAAGGTATGAAGGGGGAGCGCATCCTGAAAGGAAGAAATCTTAGTGGGGGTAACAAATAGAAATAAATTGGGTTGTGCAGTTTGTAATGTAGCAGTACTTGTATGATAGAATAACTTTTTTTCTTCATTTAATTTTTATTACGAGCCCCGAAGGGGCGAGGAGGTACTAGTATTTTATGAAAATTATTTAATTATAAACCTATTTTAATGATTTAAATTATGAACTGTTGTATGAAATTCGCTACATTATTTAGAAACTCAGAAAATTTGGGAAAATATTAGCAGTGTTCATATCTAAGATCAACTTTCAAGTGGTCAAGGTTTAAGTGCTCATATAAGAGCACTTTTAGATGGAAATATTAGCGTTGAATCTTCGTTGAAAATCTAGGTTACCAATAATGATTGAAAAATGTAAGCCCGTCGTGTACTTATATTCGGCTGCGTCATCGTCGATATCACGTCGCATATAAGCCTTTTTTGTTATCCTTCTTCTTGCTAAGTACGATACTCCACAATATCAATCATCATGTTTTATTTTGAAAAAGTGATTGAAGGCAGAAGAAATGAAGTTTCTCGTTTTCATCTTACCTTTGATGCTTCCAATATGATCTGTATTACGAATAAAAAAGACATTACCTACAATGAAAGAAAAATCAGCCACAGCTTTTCCGTATTCCCTCTAAGATACTTCTACCTATGTATGAATCGTATTTTTTGTACCTATCAGAACGTATTGATTATCATCAAAAGTTTTATTATTATTACGCACTTGGAAATCCCACCTTGTATTTACGTAATGCTAATTTTTAAGATTACAGGGTTTTTTGCGAAAAAATAGAAAAATAAACCAATTATAAAAGAATATTAAAGTATTATCACATTATTATCACGAGACTTCGATATGAATGATGCTCATCATTAACTTTAAAGATAACAACTAGATTGATGAATATAAACATAATTGTTCTAAATGGACATAAATGAATTTACCTGGTATGATTTTTGAGCGGATTTCTTATTAGAATGGGTAACCTGTTCTTGAACTTGAATCATACCCGTCGAACTTAAAATTCAAATATAATGGGCCGTATGAATAAAAACGAAGCAAATGCTCATGAGCATGAGCATGAAGTATGAGCAAATGCTCCGGGGTAAAAGGTCAAGGAAAAAGCATTTGCTTTATTCAGTGTGAATAATAATTACCTTTCACTCCGAGCATATGCTCAAAATCCGCGAATAAAAGGTAGAAGTAAAAGCATTTGCTCCATTCCTTATGAATAACCTTTACCTTATACTTCTACCTTTTGCTCAGTACTTTACATGAAAAGTAAAGTAAAATTTTATAAGTAGGTAACTATTGAATTAGGTTCATATAGAACTTCATTTAAGGTAAAAACTAGTTTGTATCAATTATGCATTGAGATGTAAGTTCATATTTGGCAGAAAAAAATTAAAAAATTAAAATCAAAAAATCAAAAATTTTCATTTTCTGAATTTAGTACTTATAAGAATTTTGTAACCTACCATGATACATCGCAGTCACCGCAGTGGATTTAAATACATATAAGTACGAGTTTCATTGAGTCAAAATAGATCTGAAATGGTGGATCATGAAAATTTGAAGATAATTTGAGGATCCTCAAAAGTTATAATTTGAGAAGTATGTGTTCATATTACACTTCACAAGACTCAGCTCCAGTAATGCGGCATTGCTGCTTACTTTTTTTTGTTTGCCTCAACATCATTTTCTAAGTCAAAATCTTTGTCAATTTCATTTTATTACAACTCCTTGCTACTTCGACAGAAAAAAATGAATTTAATCTTAAAAAATTCATCATACCTTCAGTTTTGATATGAGTCAAAAATTTTTGAGATTCATCGATTTCATCCTTAGATATAGCTTTTGCTTCAATTTTTTTTATTCATAATGACTGAAGCATTTGCTCCAAAAATGCGAGTAAAAGGTTTTGCTCATGTTTTATTCATACGGCCCAAAGTCTTACAAAAGTGGGGGATGCAATATTCTCAACTATACATACATATAGTCTATAATACGAAAAATTCAAATCATATTTAATTGCCACAGAGAATTCAAGCTATAGTGTATTTTATTCCTCTTAATCAGCTTATATTTATATAAAAATCTTAAGACTAATTTAACCGATAAGAATAATAAACGAAATGAACAACCAATCGAAAATGATTATTTTTTTACATTACGGTATTATTTTTATCATCACTAACTACACATTATTTTTTTTCGTTTATACTATACAGTATACTACATAGTGTACAGTATCTAGTAATTTATACCTACTTCGGAAAGTTCATAAGCTATGCAAACTTTATACGTAAATATAATTTTTTTTCTCAAGTAAAATGATTTCTCTTATATAACATAAATTTTTTTATATTATATAATTAAAATTGCTTTTTCCAGCCAGCTCCAAAGGTTGGCTGCACATGACCTCTATTTACATTTGCATTTGTACCTAGGAAAAGAGTACCACCATTTTTGCTTATATCTCTTTCGACACCTGCCCCAACTACACCCGAACTTTTGCCTATGTTAGCTTCACCGTAGTAATTCACTCTCGTTCTGTCATTGAATTCGTGCTGTCCTCTTGCTCCAACTATAGGCTGAACGCGATTTGGTTCTTGAATATTGGCTCCAGCATAAACATTAGCTCTTCCTCTATCATAGTCTAATGGTTTATTGAAGACGATATTTGCACCTCCTTGAGTTCCCGGTTGTGCGGTGAACTGCGATGTACAAGAATTAAGGAAGAAGCAGAATACGAGAAAAAATGCGAAAATCATTGACATTATCGTTGACGTATTTTTCATGTTGAAATCTGTAAAAAAAAGTGTACTGATTTACTGTTATCATTTTGATTTTTATTAATAACGATGCTTGGAAGATGCCTTATATAGTAAATCCCTTTCTTGCGACAAGTGGGTGATTGTCCAAAGCAATATAAAAAGCGTGGTTTATGTATTCCACTTGGAATAAAAATGTTTTAAACATGTTTTTTATTATTTAACAGATTTGTCATTTTGCCCTCATCGGGGCAAGTGAATGAGAAACAACAAAATTTAAGTAGTTTAGCTTAAAAAGAAGGATAATATTCTTTTCTAAATAGGTAACATAAAGCGACAAATATAAGAGAACCTACAACTACGAGGACAAACTGGAATTAATTTAAGTTTCATCGCATAAAAAAAAAAGATTTTTTTTGAAATGAGAAGATAAAAAAAAAAATAGAAAAATTGCAATTCCTTTTTTAAATGCTATTAGGGGGAGAGATTACGAATGTTTGTCCCAATTAATGCGTTCTCAACAAAAAAGAAAAGAGAAAACATTCAAAATATTAATGTATCTAAGTGAAAAAAAAATTTACATTCGAGAGAACTCACCTCGCTTGTGTTTTGTTTTGCTAAAACTGGAATACTTCTGTAGCAGACTTAAAAAGATACTTTCGAATATTTAAAAATTACCTTACTGCACCAAGTTACATGTATTCAGGTTAGTAAGTTACGTAGTTATGATTACTTTCGATTCAACGTGAAAATAAGGGAACGAAACGTAAAGCACAAGAACAAATCAACAGTCCAAGAGATGTCACTAGGCATAGAGAGCTTTGTACTTTGACTGCCTCGTACTCTCCCCTCCCCACAATCCTCATTCTGCGACTGATATACGTTGTTACTATGAATTAAAAAAAAAAAAAACGTTGTCCAATTATTGTTTTTCTTTATATTTTATTACATTATTTGCAATCTACATTCACTTATTTTTAATTTTTGAAATTATTCGTCATGTTTTGCTCGACCCTTTTTTATATTTATAAAATTATAATGTAGTTTATTTTTCAGTTGAATGTCTCTGAAATCCCTACACTTTTATCGTTTATATATCGATGATTAAAAGGGAAAATGTAGTATGTCCAAATTCTACTCGAGCCCTCTCATGAATATGAAGAGAGCATGTCGCATTGACAAGAGGGTATAAGCAAAATCTGAACATACATATTATTTTTTAATTTGATACCTTGAAGGGAAAATGTAGTAAAAATGTTCAGACTTTGCTTATAAACTTTCCTATCGATGTGGTACTATTTTTTTTTAAGGCGGTGCTTTGGAAAATAAGTAGATAATTTCGAAAAAGTTGATTTTAAAATAAAGAAATGAAAAAATAGAAAAAAGAAATGCTAAATGCCCTCAAACAAAGTCTCTAAAACAATATATTATAAAATTATATCCTATTTTCATTGGCAATGTTTTTCTCAAAAATAACGCAACGAAATGATTTGAAATTATAATATATCGTTTTAGAGACTTTGTTTGAAGCATTTAGCATTTATTTTCACAATTTTTTCATTTTTTTATTAAAAAAAACAACTTTTTCGCATTCACCAACTTATTTTCCCAAGCACCGCCTTAATATACCTCAAAATCAGGGTTGCTAAAAAACCGTTTTTTATTGTTTAAAAACAGGTTTTTCGTTTTAAAACAAAAAACCTTCATGCAAAAAAAAACATGTTTAGAACATTGTTTTAAACTAATTTCAAACTGTTTTAAATCTTTTTTTTTGCTTTCATTTTTAGTATTCAACTGTTTTAAATCTATAATGTTTATGCCCCTTATCATAACTTCATAATTGAATTTGGGGACGGGGTAAAGAAGAACCAAAATTTTTGTATTTTTTCTTCCTTTCAATAAATTTTTTTCTTATCAGCGCGTTGAAAATAACAATAAAAAACATAAAAATTTCAAAAAAAAAGGCCTTAAAATAAGACAGTTAACGCGAGTTACAATTCTAAAATGCATAACATACCTCAGTTGCTGATTGTCATCACAACTACCCACAGAAAGTAATTTTTTTTCTGGAGTAAATGATCTCTCTGATATAATACATATAGTGTTTTTATATCGACGTTTTTATATCACCGAATTAAAATTGTTTTTACCAGCCACCTTCCAGAAACATAGCTTGCACAGTGTACACGACCTTCCTGTAAGTATAAATATTCTAGAAAAGAGTAAGGTATCTGGTCAACACGCTTTATTGAAAAAATTTATTTAGATAGTGTAGGGCGTGAAACTGCCCTATATGGGTAGATTTAGCGTACATTCATAACACAACTAAGAGAAATTTGGTATGACAGTTATTTCAAATAGGTAGCAAACAAAAACAAAATTAATAAAAATATGAACTTCAATGTATAAATAAAAATTGGTTTTGAAAGTACATATAATGAAGTAACGGCATTCATGTCTTATTAGTTATTAGCTTTCTTGAAGATGAATCAAAAAAACAATGGTTACGATTTTGTTGGTTAGATTAGATTGTAGGTAGATTCAAAATGTTTGCCTCTACAGCGCCCATGTCAGTTCAAATGCATTTACGGGAAGAAGTAACGGTATTTAGAGAATTTTAAAAGAAACAGTGCCAAATATTCTTCCAGCATCTCTGCACCTAACAAGAATGATCCAATTTTTATTTACAAATTAAAATTGAAATTCCACTTCATTCATATTTCATCGATTTTTATGCTAAAATTATTACTTAACATGAAGATTTGAGCTAATAATTTGTCATTTAATGGAATTTTGAACAAATTTTAAATTCTCCAATTAATAATTATTATATTGTACGTAAAATCTAAAAAAATAAAGCATTCTGCCCGGTGATCAATATACTAAGGTCATAAAGATATTGATAACTGCGAGTAGGGGTCATGACAGATCTTCGCTTCATTTTTAAAATTTTTTATGCCCTAGCAGTCCAGCACTATAACGTCAATGGTGGAGATACTCGTAGGTGGAGGTACATGAAATTTTTCGTAGATAGAAGTAGGGATGTGCAATGTTACGTAATTTAAATAAGTTACGTAATATCACCATTTTTTTCTACTTCAAAAAAATTCAAAGTCCCAAA